>JAQMYJ010000010.1:16515036-16529845 GCA_030014305.1 Clarias laeviceps | reverse complement strand
TTATGCAGCTGAAAGTTCAATATAACAGAAGTTATTTAAATTAACATGAAGTCCAGTTCAGCACAGGGACGAGTCATGCTTATGCTCCCAATATATGGTATTGGGAGCATAAGCATGGACCAGCCTGTGGCAGACTGGAGATATTGATTTGTGTTTTATAAAGCATGAATAGACTGAGTTAGACAGAGATCAGGACAGGGAAGGTAGGTGTTACCATTGATTGCACAGTGTCTCTTGATCAGAGTCTCTTTGTTCCTCCCTCAGACTGTAACCAAATGCGCTAATCGCTTCACATCCAAGGGTTTGTCTGCTGTTTTATAGACCCAAATGATTGTTGAATGACTGGTGCTGTCTGTGGTTACAAGTTACACCTAATCACTTTAGAAGTGACTGGTGGTAGTAAGTAGGAATAAAGACTATTTGTTATTTTCAAAAGAACCAGAAATTCCTCAACTACACCGACAGAACAAACACTATGCTTTTAAAAATGTGCAGAAATAGAAAGTGAAAAAGAATCCTGAGAACAACTGTAAAATACTTTAGTAATAAGATACTATAGAACATAAAAGTCTTTTATCAACTGTGCAACATGGTGGCTTAGGGGTTAGCACTGTCGCCTTGCACCTCCAGGTCCCGGGTTTGATTCCGGCCTCGGGGTCTGTGTGCATGGAATTCTGCTATTCTGGAGTAACTGTGCATGATCCACTGATGCTTGATTGGTTTCCTCCGCGTACTCTGAGGAAACCTCTTACAGTCCAAAGACATGCGTTTGTCCATATTGACATGAAGACCATCCATTGGCCGCCATGGTCCCTGATTGAACTACAGAGGATCATAGATGGATGGATGGATCAAAAGCTCCCTAAAGCTGTCACAGGTGAAACCAGTTGATATATACGAAAGGAATGTTAACAGCTCAGGTCACATCACACCACCCCATCATTAATTATAACACCCTATCCTGCTGTATTTTATTCATTGTAAAAACAAAATGCAGTGAAAACAGTTTTGAAATTGAATAGTTGGTTGTTTAAAGCATCTGACACAGTACCTAATTGAAATCTTTATCATTTTTCGGGAGGAGGGGGAAGTGAGGGAAATGCTTGGAAATGGAATACTCTTCTTCATCATGCAGCAATTGAGATTTCTGCCATCTTTCTTGACCTGTTACAGACAGGGATAGTTTTGCCATCTCATATCTCCAAGGTTCAAGCCTGAGCTCAGATTACTGTCTACGGGAATTTTTGCATGTTCTCTGTATGTCCATGTGGTTGTCTTCCGTTACTCCAGTTTCCTAGATGCATTTGCTACTTTAAATCGAGCCGAGGTGTTATTAAAATACTAGAGTTTTTTTGTGTTTTGTGCTATTAAAGTTGTTTTGTGCCCAGTAATTTCACAGTTGGCTCTGAATCCACGAAAACCATGAAAAGTATAAAGTGGTTACCAAAGATGGATGAATGTTCCTCCCAGGATGTGATACAGGCAGCAGCAAAAGACCCCAGGACATCAATTAGTTTCAAAAGCCATTCTTTGAAATAGGAAATACCCATAATTTATATAGGAGCTTGTGTCCTGGGAATCTGATAAGTGACACCCCTGGAATGCCTAATGGTGGCCTTCATTCTAGCTCAGGGCGGCTCTTCCTGCGACCACCACCACCACTATCACCACCACCACCCCCTCTCCTAAATGTCTCCTCTAGCCAAACCTTTTTCTATTAAGAAAAACTGGAAGCAAATTGTTGGTCATACATTTATGATTGCTTAGAAATATTAACATTTGCAGTAGTTAAATATTAGCCCAGCAAAAATGATTTGAATAGTTTCTAAGCATGCCAGGGAAACATAGAAGTCGAACAAAGAGATTCATACAGTAATTGTGCATATGCAGCCATTGTCATTTTTGCTATATAGTCAACTGGATTGAAAAAGTTTGCATAATCAAATAAAAAATCAAACATTTTGTTTTTTGAAAAAAAAATTTAGAATTCACCAAATACCCAATTCAAGTAAGTTGGATTTTCCACTGCTTTAAATGTGTAGTGACAATAATGTTCCATTGGATGCTTTAATGCCCATCCTCCATGTTCATCCTAATTTGTAAGCACGTAAGCAATTCTTCATATTTAGTGAAAAGTACAAAGTAAGAAAAAAAAAAACTTAAACACAAACCCCAACTGTTGTTAATTTTATTCTATTACTTTTATTACTAAGTTTCATTCTATTACTTTCGGTAGAAGAATGTGCTGATGGTGATGGGAGGGGACATCCCAGAACTCTGCAGTGTTGCAGTTCTCATCATGCATTTCTTCATTGCCACTACTGCTCCTCTGGTGTGAAACCGCAACAGCAAACGGCAATATAGTGGTCAATACTGTGAAGGTGCAGGGCTGAGCCTGGGTAGGGCTTTTTGTGACCACAGAAACTCTCAGACCTTAGAAATGAACAAATTGAGTCTGCAGTAAGCCTAAAGGGAACTGTCCCCAAGTGGACTTCCACAGAACTTCACTAGTGTGGTTCATGAGGTTGAGATATAAATGGCATCTGAGATGTATTTTTCCTCTTCCATCAGGCCTGCTCTGTGAGCCTTACATTCAACGGCTGCTAATTTATTTATCTAACGACACTTTTCTGCATCTGGTCTTCTGAATAAATGTGATATTTTCTAGAATGTTTCTCTGGGGTATTTTACAGGGGACTAATAGTCTAAGTATACAGTAGATGAGTAGGGCTTTAGAAATATGCAATTAAAGGTACTTATAGGTGACATACATGCTTAAACCCAAAGGCTTGAGTCATTAATTGATTTTTATTGAACATTTTGCTTTATATTCCAGTCAACTGTCCTAGATTTCACACCTTCCAGAAAAGCAGTTGACCTTCAACTTGCTGCCCAAATGTATATAAACTATAGAAAATGAAACAGTCGAAATTAGACGTTAGCTCAATTCCTATTTTGCTGTTAATATTTAGGTAAATGTGTCCTTGTAAATCCTTTGTCACTACACTGGAAAACTCATCTTTAGTTTATCAGAGGAGAAACTAATGAGCCCACTTGTAATTAATCTTCTTTGATATGATTTTATTTAATCCTGCATATCATATTTTAATCTTAGAATCTGAGAGAAGCTTTTGTGGGTTTTTCATTGGTGGTGTGTTTGTTACCAGTAGTTTTATTTTTCTTAGACAAACGCAAATGTATGACATCAAGTGCATATAGCAGTTAATCATCACCCCTTTTGCCCTCCTCTCGCCCTTCCAAGGTGTGGTGGTGCTAAATAAATAAATAAATAAATATATACTGTATCATAAAACACCTGTTGATATGTTTTGATGGCAATCAATCAATAAATCAGTTAATCAATACCATAATACATAAGTAAATAAGTACATAAGTAGATAGATAGATAGATAGATAGATAGATAGATAGATAGATCCCGATCATTTTATATGGATTAAGCATACCTTCTGTAACTGTAATTAACTGTTTGATTGAATTTGTCAAAATGTATGATCGCCCAGTATCATCAAGACACATTGCTAAAGTTAAAAAAAAAAAAAAGGATTCAGTAATTCGTTAGAAGTATCACATACTGTATTTCTCAGCTACAATACAGTACAATAAAAATATCTTACAGTAAGAAACAAGCCATTTTCTTTTTGGACACTTAAACAGATGGAGCTCTGTTATCATTACATTTCTGCTGTATTCTGTAGACTTTGTAAATTCACATATTTCTTCTTTTTGCTGTTTGTGGCTTAAATAATCTAAATTTAGCTCCCAAAGTACTATTAAATAGAATAGTAAGCAGATATTGAAGCAAGACTACAACATACTGTAACTGTATGCATATAAATCGTGCACAAATAAATTATACTGCACTATAAATAAATTAAATTACATAATATTTTAAAAGGGCACATTGTTTCCATATAAGTTTAACATGCAAGTCTTCCAAAGTGGCTTTGATTTGACTGCATAAAAACAATGTTCATATTTACAGAAGGTATTCGAACAACCAGGGTCGTATTACTTAAAGGTATTTTTACGAGAAATCTTTGCATTTAAAAGTATTACTGGAAGACCTTACTTATGGAAATTGTACAGAGAAAATGAAATTACTTGTACTTTGTCTGTACTGCTTTATGGTTCATAAAATCAATTTTGACCCATCAAAGTTAGCAATTTAAGCCACAAAGAAACACAAAGTATATTTAATTTATACATTTAAAGATATAATGTTTTGTATGCCTCACTAAGCCTGCTTTCATATATTACAAATATCTTTACGTGCGTGTGTGTGCGTGCGTGTGTATGCGTGTGCGTATGTGTGTGTGTGTGTGTGTGTGTGTGTGTGTGTGTGTGTGTGTGCTTGCACTTCTGCTTCAATGAGTCTACTCATCTGCTCATCAATTTAGCATTTCACTAAATGGTGCCTGAGGCACATCTTCAATGGGTCTGTTACCTCCCACGCTGGCTGGCTTTGAGCTCCACAACACCCCCAACCATATCACAGGTTCATGACAGTCTTTTAGGGAGACTATGGGTGGACTAAATGTTTTAGTGTAACAGAGTTCACAGAGTTCTGTATCCAAGCATATTCATGGAATGTTTTGTAGAAGGGACAAGTGTGGTAGGAAAAGGTACACAATCATTGAGGGTGACTGCAGCAGCCGTGAGAAGATTGTCAAGCAAAGCTGATTCCAGAACTTGGGAGTTTTACAAGGAGTGGAGTGAGGCTGGAGTCAGGACAAATCCTGGTGGAGCACTGCATTGGTGGGCCTGTCGGTCAGCAAAAAAAAGAAACCAAACAGAGAAAAAATGTCTAAATGGATAAAAAATTCACAAGGTCTTTACCGGCCCTGCCTGTCTCTCTTCCCCGGCCTGTTTGTGCATGACTGTCATTCAGGGTGTGCATGGGAGGAATGGGCTCACTGGCCCATCACAGGATAATGTGCACTAGTTAATGTTCATTAATGTTCTGGAGTAATGAAGATTAATTGTAATGAGCTGCATAGAGTTGGTCAGTGTAGAAGAAGATGGAGAAAAAAAACGTGGAATTGCTGAAAAACAAGAGAAAAAATAGAAATCTGACATTAGAATCACAGGCTTGTGAAGGAAAAAAAAACAGTAAAAAAAACTAACTGTTGTTTGGCAATCAATATCCTCAAGCGGCGAGCAATGTTTTAGAGTAGAACACCAATGTGGTAAAATGAATGTTATAGGCTAGGCTTTATATTCAGTTGCAATTCAGTTGATTTCCTTTTCCAGCAATAGCACGTGCACACAGTGCCAAAATTAACATTAACTGGTTTGCTGATCGTTATATTACTGTGCTTGACTGGCCTGCCAACTTGCCTGACCTGAAGCCCATAGAGAATCTGTGAGGTATTGTCAGATGAGCTGAAGGCTGCTATCAAAGCAACCTTGTTCTAACTTCTCAGCAATGCTACAGACTGATTGCTTCCATACCAGTCCGCACTGATACAGTAATTCAAGGAGCCCTGACCAAATACTGACTGCATAAATGAACATATTTTTCACATGTTGGACATTTCTGTATTTCAAATCTGTTTTTGATTTATCTTAGAAAATATTTTAATATTTTGAGATAATCAGCCGTAATCAACAAAATAAAAAAATATATCTTACGATTTAACGCAGAATATATGAGTCTCACTTTTTGAATTAGATCGCAAAATAAAAAGAACTTATCCACTATATGTACTGTATATGTATATATACAGTACGACTATACGTCCCCTACAGCTGCTGTTCAAATCCATAGGGAGTTGTGGAGCTGTGATGTGAACAAGTTGAAATTCACAGTGGGACCATTACACTGCTGTGTTAAGAGGCAGGCCAAGAGCATTGCCGGCCTCTTCATCACTCATCCTGTGGCTGCTGATAGCGCTTTTATCTTACTGTTAAGCTGTAGGCCAGCTGGGGAGTATTTATGCAAGATCTTCTAAATTATTATTATTATTATTATTATTGTTGTTGTTGTTGTTGTAATTAAGGAAACAACGCTGTAAAAGTAAGGATGGCTAACAGTTCTGGTATCTGTGTCAGTGCCTAACTAAAATCAGCAACCACAACAGATTAATACTCAGGATTATACACATTTATACTCACACATACAGTACACACACAACCAGTGATACACTCTCTATGTAGTGATAGTGACCCAGTGTCGTTCTCTGTGTATCTGTTAGCCAGCCTGAGAGAACAGGGCAGAGTACTTTGCTCTGTCACTTCACTGAGCTGCTAACTGATATGTCAGAAAATCAATTAATTACTTTTAAGTAGCAGTTAACGGCATCCACACAATACAGCGGCATTAATTATTGAAGAGGACTGAAGCAGGGTTAGTTCTCCTCCCCCTCTCTTAACTAAAAGGCCCACAGAGTGAAGGGAAATAAGAGAAACAAGAGGGAAAAGAAGAAAATATAGTAAGGAGATGGAAGGAAGGAGGGCCACCGGGTATAATATGGGTAAACAAAAGATCATTAGTGGTAAAAAAAAAAAAAAAAGTCAAAGGTCCTTTCCTGGCATCAAAAATGCATGGCTTGTGAAGATATTCTGATACTTACTGTAACTACTGATACCCTTCTCTATGAGAAAATGAATATGAGATACTGAGTATTTGTCTCTGACAAAAGGTATAAAACCTCCATGCCTACTGGTTCGGGCAGCATTGATTGCCTAAGCCCCAGGAAGCTCAAGGGGCATTATTGATCCTGTGTGCCCAGCACTCTTGGCCTCAGGGTCTCCTGTCCCTTGGGGCCTGATGGGGACAGACTGCTTCTGGCCAGTTTAGAAGACGACATATTCATCTGGAGGAAAAACAGTACATGGCCAAACCATTTTGTTTGGCGCTCTAGTTGTTTTTAGGGATATTTCCTGGAATGTCCCACAATGTCACTGTGCTGCTCCATGACCAACCAGTATTCTCCCTGCTTGACAACTATAGTAAGTTTGGCTTCTCTCTCAAGCTTTGGTTGTGAAGTCAGAAAAATCTATTACTGATGCTTCTGTCATGGATTAGCTGTTTTTGGCAAATCATTGTAGCATTAGTGTGACCACTGACTCCGACTGATGATGTGAATATACATGGCAATAGATTTACCCTCAAGTTCACACTGTATTCATTCATTTATTAACTTGGTATTTACTTACAAGACATGCAAGGAAATGTATTACCAATTTGCTCATGCTCTACAAAAACTAAGGAATTGTTTGATTTAAATGAATGCGCTAATGGATAGATGAGGCTGATGGAAAACTATATCCTATACAGTGTGTGTGTATACTTGGATTTGTGCAACAGAATAACCAGTTAAAATAAACCTTAAATCTTGCTTTTCATCCTCATGCAAACTTCATGATGCCCTTATTTCTCAGACATGGTCATGGGATAAGGACAAAAAAAAGTAGTGAAAATCATTTTAGTTGCTAAATGAAATTAGCAGGTTTGAAGTGCCCCAAGGCAAAAAGCCTGCCTTGTCTCCTGTGGCCAGGGTTAGTGAGGGAATATATTAGTTGTGACTGCTAAGTCCTTCTTCAGCCTTTCCTTGTGCATTTTCAGGGTTTTTTTAAAATTGTGTTGTAGGGCAGTGAGGAAGGAATTACTATATAAGGAAGGGAGTGAAAGGAATATTCTGAAATATTTTCTGGAGAACCTCTGAAGACTCTTGTTAATCAGATTAACTCAACCAAACCTAGATATGAAGTACTTCAGTCCCTCTGGACCTCTATCTTGGGCCATGTACTTCATGAGGAAGAGTCACAACAGCAACAAGCTCTTTGGTAATGAGAGAACTGTCCTGTTTTCCAGTCTTTTTCTGTTTTTGACCTTTCTTTGTTATAATCGTTTCCTCAATTTTCTTGTATTTTTCTCCTCAAATGTAATTATGTTCTACTCAGTTACTTCTGCTAAATGAGTATAATATAATGATATTAAGGGAAATATAATTACATAGTAGGAAAGATTTTGGGATTCTTTTTTTTTTTTTTGCCTTTCTGTGGTGTTTTTAGGGAATGAAAAAATGTAATGTAGTTAAGCTGTTAAAACGGATCGTTGAAACACTGTTGAGCGTGTAATCTTTCGATGCTGGTCAATAAATTTTATAGCTGACAAGCACTATTGATCTCTAGACTTAAAAGTTATCAAATAACACCAGCTCAGAGCTGTAGGCCGGCATACTGTACAGTGGTGTCCTAGAGCTCCTCGACTTGCACAGATAATGCAGATTTTTGGATTTAGTTTGTTTAGTTTAATCATTGTGAGATGTGTAGTTCATTCCAGATTACAGTAACAGTAAAATTTGAATATTATTTTGGGAAATTGGGCAATTAACAAAATAAGGGACACAGTAATAAACAATGATGATTTTTTTTGTTAGATGTTAATAAAAATGTTAATCTGCATTTATATTCTGCATGCTTTTTATTCATAAATTACTATATGGCCATATTTTCTATCTTATATATTTTACTAATTATTGTTGTAATTATAAATATTCTATCAGAGCATTCTGTGGCATTTAATACCCAGCGTGTCAGCTGTAACATAATGTTCCATTAACCTGATCTTAAATTTTTGTTAAAGCGTATTAATAATTATTAATAATAACTGCTAATATTTCTTTTTATGAATTTAAAAAATATGTGTTGGCCAGTTTTAATTGTCTAACCTACGCGTTATCTTAAAAAATTATTCAATATGTCACTGATTTCATTGTGCTGTCTTCTAACTAATTGAAAAAAAAGAAAATGCAAAAAGTTACATTGTAGCATAACAGCTGGAAAAGTGAGCAATAGGCAGATTTGTGAGTTTAGAAATAATGAAGATGGGAAATTCGATATGGAAGGAATTATTGAGCATTTAAGCTACCTAGAAGAATGACCACCTTTTGAAGACGCTCAGTACTGTAACTGGTGAAGGACAAGGACACTGCGTAAAGACACCGATTCCATCAGGAAACAGAAATGGACAGGAGGCTCATTCATGGTCACAGTGGTTCTCAATCCTGAGACTGAAGTATTTTCCTTGTACACTTCAGTTCAGGAAAGGATGTTAATAATTTGATTAGTTAAATCAGACGTCTGATCAGGGAGCTGAGAAAACACTAAAATATCTGGGATAAGGGGTCCTCCGGGATCAGGGATCAGAACCACTGGTGTACTGTACATGAAGAGAAAGGCAATAACAGCCCTGCGCTCTCATGGAGGTCGTTTGCTGCCCCCTTTTGGTTGTGTGCTTAGGGATTAATCACACCTCCTGGAAGAGCAGTTAGAGAGCAGAAAGGTTTAATATCTTCAGACCGAAGATGATGTGGACTGGGAGGATAATTGAATTGACTTTACGTGAGTTATCACTGAGTAACTAGTCTTGTTGACAGATCCTGATCCCACTTTATACGTATCAGGGTGAAAAACTTTTTCTAACTAAAAAAAATATGCGAACAAACTTGTAATGAGGGCGCGCGCCGGGCCAAGGAATTCCATTGACGGTTCTGGCTGTCACAAGTCGGACTCTTCGGACATTTCCCTGATTGGACGAGCCTTTGCTTCTAGCCAATGACATTATCTGACGGGCTCCAGCATGCAAATGATCCGCGCCGCGCTGCATTCCAGCACAGACCAGTGGCAGTAAAAGCCCGCCTCCCGGCCTGGAGATTCATTCATATCACATCAGCGCTCTGGTTCAGACCTAAATGCGGCGAACGCATCCCGTAAACCATCAAGAAGAACGCGTTCCTGAGACTGCTGAACAAAAACACCGGACAAGGAGAAAATTAAAAGTGCGTTGAAGTGGTTTCATAACGTGGAGATTCCTTACGTGAAAGTTTGAAACTGACAATTGAGTTTATTCCTATTGGCTGAAGATGTGTGGACAAGCTTGTGAGCGCAAATGTTAGATTTATTCGGAAATCTTTGAGAAGAAGTGTTTTGCAACTTTCCTCCTCGCTGCAAGACGCACGGACGCGCAGTCGGGAACGCGCGCTGTCAAAGCGAACAGCAGACTAACCCGCATCGCAGTTGTTGTTTTTTTTTTGGAGACCCGGTTTTACGCGCAGCTCAAAAGCAAAACCTCAAATAGGATACCAATGGTTTTCCTTTGGGACGCCAAATACGGTATGGTCGCGTTTCGTGACACACACACTCACACACTATGTTTCTATGTGATATAGATATTGAAGTCTTTTATGACTTTTATGATATTTCGTTTCTTCGACTGTTGTAACCTGTTTTTGGAGAGGTCTGCTTTGCGCCGGAATGAAAGTTCCCAAAAGTGCATACTCTCTCTCTCTCTCTCTCTCAAACACACACACACGCACTGGCTGTGTGCTGGTCCAGTGGTGCACTGGAGAAGCGTTGACACTTTCCGCGTGTCTGGTGTGTTTGGAAAGAACACAGAAGTAGTAAGCTGAGCGGAGCAGCTAAAACCTCTTAACCACACTCATGTGGCATCGATTGTGGTTGGCTGAGTGACAGGAGGCCGGGCTCAGTGTCAGGAGCAGCGCCGCGGGTTCAATGCTCTTATGCGCCTCAGAGGCGATTCTGGCACGCGCCCTGCTCAAGGGTGTTAACCGGAGTAAAGCACACACACAAACACACACACACTACTCACGAGAACGTATTATTAGTGTTTTTATTATTTAACTTTTTTATTTGTTGTTAAACATTTTCTGCATAGTTTTGAATGAACATCTTCAGTGTGCAAGGGCAGGTGGAAAGAACTTAATGCTGTAAAATGAATACAGCCAATAGACTATTGAATAGACTATTATTCTAATTATCATGTTTAAGACACTGAACTTTTCTTATATTTTATTTGTTTATTTGTTCAGTCTGAACCCGACTTTTTTTTTTTCCTGGAAATTAATTACAATTAGGATAGCCTTAGGACCCTTTTACATCTCATAACCCTGCGCAACAAGACTGCTTTGATAGATTCATATAGTTAGAGAGACGATATAAAGGTTTGATAGTAAACAGTGTCGGTGTGGATGTGTTTCAGACCAGGCCCCCCACCGCCGCTTCACGCCGCCCTCTTCCAGCCTGGGCACGGGGAAGATGAGCGAGGCTCTCCCCGCCATGGGAGCGCATGAGGGCGGCGGCGGGAAACTGCGCATGTGTGACCGCAGCATGGAGGTCCTGTCCGAGCACCCGGGAGAGCTCGTGCGCACCGACAGCCCCAACTTCCTGTGCTCGGTGCTGCCCACACACTGGCGCTGCAACAAGACTCTGCCCATCGCCTTCAAGGTACCCGCGCGCCATGCGTAATGTGTCCGGTGTGCGCCCTCACCAAGGGTTAGGATTATCAATTAACAAAAATAAAACACAGTTAATAATTATTATAAAAGTAGATAGACATAATATATAATTATTATATATAGAGCAAATTATTATGAGTGTGTTCTTGCTTAAAAGTAATATAGGATTTATGTTTACATTTACATACATATTTATAATATTGCAATCTTTACTAATTTAACTGTCCGTAAAATTATCAACCATCCAGCAAATTCTATCATGTTAATAAATTAATCTAAAGATCAAAACAACCCTGAATTCAAGATCAAATGTTTTTGTATCAAATCCCTTTTTTTCCTTTTTTTTTTAAACCTATATCAGCTGCACCATTTCCTTTCACTGAATAGTGGCTTTTGTTTGATATTTTAAATACAAGCTAGCTTTACAATTTAGGAGGAAATCCCCTGGTAAAGCCCTGCTGCACCGCCCTGCTGTTAGTCTCGCTGCAGGCCGATGGTGTTAAAGGCGCGTTTAACATTCCTTCACCGCGCCGCGTCAGATCTCCGCCACACACCGCAACATCATCTGCGTTCAGGGAGAAACACACGGAGAAAAATCCCAGTAGTGACTTCACACCTCCAGGGTTCATACAAATCCGGATGGGCATAAATAATCCCCCCCTGTGCGTGTTAGCTCCAACTGCAAAGTTATCTGGAAACAGAAAGTGTTATTGTGTGAGAGGAAGCTTGCGTAAGAGGCAGAAACTGAATCACTGTGAACAGGATCAAAAACAAACAATAATAATAATAATAAAAATAAAAATTTTTTATCATTATTATTATTATTCACTGTATAAATATTTTATAAAGATAAGCTGAAACACAATCACATTAACATTGAACAACTTAGAACAGCTTATAAATTAATGGATATTTAAACTTAGGCTATAGAAAAAGAAAGAAATATTATTATTATTATTATTATTATTGCAATGGATTGATGACTCATCGAAGATGAAGTTTAATAATAATAATAATAATAATATTTCTTTGTTTTTGGGTTAAATTTTTTTCTAAATAAAAATTTGGGTTAATTGCCCCCTCAAAAAAAAAAAAAAAACTAAATAAACAAAATTAAATAAGAAAAAACCTTTCCCAACAGTGTGTGACTGATGGTACCTGTAGTTAGTAAGCTAGAAACCATTGTAAAGATCTATCCACTATCTAGAAAGATCAATGACAAACTTCAAAGCACTTTTTAAGTGCTTCAGATAAGAGCATCTGCTCAATGCCTAAAAGTAATAATAATAATAATATGTTTTTTGAATAATATGAATAACATATTACCTAACATGCCAAAACCGACAGGTCGTTGCCCTTGGCGACATCCCTGATGGCACACTCGTGACCGTAATGGCAGGAAATGATGAGAATTACTCTGCCGAACTGCGCAACGCCACAGCAGCCATTAAGAACCAGGTGGCCCGTTTCAATGACCTGCGCTTTGTGGGTCGCAGTGGAAGAGGTAAGCCCTTAATGTGCAGCTGATGTAGATTACTGTCACTTTTGGTGTGTGCTGCTTTTCTGACCTCTTCTCATTTTCATGCTTTTCACTCATTGTCACCGAGCTGGCAATACATGTGTGTATTTTATCCTATCGTATCCGGGACAAGCTCTGCCTAACACGTACATCTGTTTTTCACACACAATCACACACACACACACAGGACATACAAGTAAGATGAATGTAGCTGGACTATAACAAAATAATCATGAGGATGTTAGCCATTATGATGCCCGTACCTGTGAGTACATTAATGAATGCCTTGTGTTTCCATACATATGTGGGTATTTGATATGAAACAATAATTTTCTCGTAATCTGTTATTAGGACTTCCATTTATAGACATTTCGATGTGACTCCTGCAATGACAGGTGCAGCCAAATGCAGAATCTTATCTATTAAAAACAAGCCTCTATTTATACTAGTGAGCCCTTGATCAGCCTATTGCGTCTCTGAGTCAGACCACCATCTGTTCAGCTACTGTACGGCGCTGTGTTTACGTACGCCGAAACAGAGGAACATCTGCCTTTGTCGTGTAGAGACAGTAGGTCAGGTTCAGGTGACTGAAGGGTTAACATCCCACTTCTAACTGATGCCTCTTGAATTTTTTAGCATTATTATTATATCATGCAGTTTCTAAAGCATACAGCTAATGATAAGATTATTAGATTACAGCGGCGTGTGTGTGTGTGTGTGTGAGCATCTCGACATAACTGTGCTACAGTCACATACTCCGCTTGTCTGTCAAATTTATATCCTCGATGATCAATCAAGCATTTTTGGAAGTTTTGGAAGTAGTATATATGTAATAGACATAGAAACAATATGAATTCACTGTACTAGTATTATTAGTAACATTTAGTAAATAATGTAATGTGTGTGTGTGTAAAACAGAGAGAGAGCAAGAAAAAATTTCTTTATTTTCACAATGAAAAAAAATTTAGGCAAAGCATTTTACACACACACACACACACAAACAAGTCTTCTCGGAAATAGGGTGTCCCACAAGGGTCTATTCACAGTCCTGATATGATTTAGCTGATAGAACCCACCTGTCTTACCTGCAGCTGGCAGAGACACACACACACACACACACACACACACACACATGCTGGATCTTGTCACGCTGAACACGTGTGTTAGTGCAGCCTTTTATCCCGCGATGTGTGTGTGTGAATCTATTTGTTGGCATATGGGTGTGTGTATGGGTATGTTGCATGTGCAAGTCTCAACTGTAAGTGTGTGTGAGTGAGTTAGGCGACACAATGAGCGAGTGTGTGTGTGTGTGTGTGTGTGTGTGTGTAAGCAGTGTGTGTCCCTGATCACTGCTGCTCTCTACTGTGATAGGAATGATTTTAGTGTGGGTGGGAAAATGCGATAGAGTGTTTAAAGTAAGAGGGAGAAATGTAAACCACACACACACACACACACACACACACACACACACACACACACACACTAACTTGAAAGCCTGTTGATGGTGTTTGATAAGCAGTAACAAAGACAACATCTGTCTCTTTTACTTTGAGTCTCTACCTCTGTTTTTCCTCTTCTCTCTTTGTCAGTTGTTTCCTCGGAGTCTGTGTATGGAGTGTGTGTAGTGAGTCACACGCAGTCCGCAGGCAACGGTCCACACGCACGCACACTTAGACACACTCATACACACTCATACAAACACACACAGCGCACAAACAGACTTTGTGTGTGACATCGCCTTAAGGAACACTCTGCACTTCCTGGCTGTTTCGACAGTGAGTCTCTGCTCCTCCCAGACAGAACGTCTCTCTCTCTCTGTTTCTCTCTCTCTGTCTCTCTGTCTCTCTCTCTCTCTGTCTCTCTCTCTCTCTGTCTCTCTGTCTCTCTCTCTCTCTCTCTCTTCTGTTCTTGCTCTCTCTCTCTCTCTCCTTCTCTCTCTGCGCATGCGCTGGGTGTGAGTGAGCGCGCGGAAGACTGTCTGGCGTCCTGCCAGTTTTTCCAGAGACT
>JAQMYJ010000010.1:16492434-16503419 GCA_030014305.1 Clarias laeviceps | reverse complement strand
ATTGTTATAGAATGTAGAAAATAAATCACTAAACAAAAACAAAGAAATTTGCAAGTGTTCTAAAACTTTTGAACGGTGGTGTATATGAAACACACTTCATTTCCAGTATTTATTTGTAATAATTTCAGACAAAAAAAAAAATCTAATTCTGACTTTTCTCTCATTTGAGTTTTTTGTCCATAATGCCTCACTATGGTAATGGACATAAGGGTAACTGGCATGGACCATATGTTTATTCCATGTAAATAAGGGATTATCTGACAGACGCTTGTTTCCATGAGGCTGAAGCTGATTCATCTCTTGTGTTTAAATCACTTCTTGTTTTGATGTTACATGTTTAACAGACGCCGATTTGTGCGTACGTCATTTCATGCTCGAATTTTCACTTGTCTCGAAGCAGCTTTGATGAATAAGCGTTGTGGTCTTTTTTATTGTACAGTCAGCATGTATCATGTATAAAGCATAAGAAAAGTCTGTTGTTCTGGACGCAGTTTCTCTAAAGCACATCGGCACATAGCTTAGTGCTCAGTGGTAAAGCGAGCAGCATGTTGGTCAATTTCTCTCTTCACCAGTTAAGAAGATCATACATTTACAATACCTTTGGAAAAAACTTATAATGTACTTATAATTATTATTTTGGTGGATGTTTATTAAAAGGCCACACGTACAGTAGAATATATACCGATCAGCCATACCACTAAAATGCAAAACATTCTGCCCACTATTATGTAGGTCCCCCTTTGTGCCAGCAGGGCAGCTCTGACCCCTTGAGGCATGACATCACAGGGCCTTTGAAGGTGTGCTGTGATATCTGGCACCAGGATGTTAGTGGCAGATCCTTTGTATGCTGTGGGTTGTGTGGTGGGACCTCTATCGATCAGACTTGTTTGTCCAGTGCATCCCATTGGGATCGGACTGGGATGTGGGAAATTTGGAGGCCTGTTATGCACCAAGAGTCCTTATGCTTTTTTATTATGGCCAGCATTGACATTTTTCAATGGGTTGTCCCACATTGCATGTCGCGTGTGATTGGGCTGGATGGGCTGGCCTATGTTTTTGTAGATACATCAAAACAATCAAAATCAGGATCAGTTTCATTACACCCGGAAATCAGCACATTAGATTTCCATGTTATTAGTTCTCTAACCCCACATTTTTCCTCCTGCAGGTTCAGACCTGTTCGGTGACCCACGTGTCGGCCTGGAGCGGCCCTTCTCCTCCATCCCCTCGCTGCCGGACAACCGCTTCACCGACCCCAGGGTACCCTACCCCACTGCAGCCTTCACCTACACTCCTACCCCTGTCACCAACGCTATCGGCATCGGCATGTCCGCCATGACTGCGCCGGCTGGTCGCTACCACACTTACCTACCGCCTCCCTACCCTGCCGGCTCCTCCCAGGGCCAGAGCGGACACTTTCAGGCCAGCTCTTCACCCTACCACCTGTACTACAGCAGCGCTACCGGGTCGTACCAGTTCTCCATGATGTCAGGGGGAGGTGGAGGGGACCGCTCACCCCCCAGGATCCTGCCGCCCTGCACCAGCGCCTCGACGGGCTCATCCCTCCTCCACCCCTCGCTGCCAAATCAGAATGACATTGTTGTTGAGGCGGAGGAAAGCCACAGCAGCTCTCCAACCAGCATGTCTGCTGAGGCAGTGTGGAGGCCGTACTGAGCAGATGCTTTACTCAATACGGGACTGACATGTTAACCAATATGAAGTGAACGGCTGATGGAGCAGTGCATGGACTCGATTTTCCACAGCATGAGACTCGAGTTTGTTTCTTAAGATAATTATGGATCATTTGTTGTTGTTGTTGTTATTGTTGTTGTTATTATTATTATTATTATTATTATTATTATTAATGTTATTATTACACCAGCTCCTTCTATTTCTAAACAAATACACTGACATGGCACTGTCATCAAACTTGAATCTGAAGAATTATATCATTTTGTTTTGCCAGGAAATGTATATCTGCCAAAAAAAAAAAAAAAAAAAACAGCTTGTATGCTGGGAACTAATCATTTGTGGCCATGAATGATGAATTTCACACACGACTGCCTGCACATTTACAATCACTTAGTGCTGAGACCCAGCAGTTCTGAGATCAGTAACTATAACCTTTAGAGGGGTGTGTGTCACAGAGCTCGCCATTACTGAAGCTAGTATTATGCTACCAGCGCCAACATTGGATGATTTCTGTTTCTTTCTGTGATTTCTATTTAAAAGAGACTATGATGCACATGCAGTCCCAGGTTTATGAGGCTTTACCTCATCAGTCACTGCCTTTTAGGTCGTCCTCTTACACTTACAGGGCAATGCCTCCAGTGTTTCAGATATCCACTTTCTTCCTTATAACTTCCCAGCGTGTAAATAGAGTGTAAACTACTTGTTGATATGTTGATTGACGTTGACAGTGACGGTGTCTTTCACTTCCACACTTGAGAAAACTAGAACTGCTACATAGCCTATATGTTTTTCAGTACTGCTTTATTTTGTGAATGTAAACCTTGTGAAGAAGCTGATTGTTTGTAGACGTTGTCGTGTGGTCTCCTTCTTTCTCTTCACCGAGCAACGGTCGGGGTCGTGAGAAATCGACGGGAAGGTGGGCAGACTGTCTCTCAGTGTCATCTTGTGCTGATAGGACAAGAATGGCTGGGCTCCTAAAATGGTGCCAGCTTCTAATACCCCCTTCTGCCAGCCCCTGCTTCCATGTGCTATTCCTGACCCAAGAAGAATTTATACAGACAAGCAGACAAGCCCTGACCTGCCCGTGCTATTCAACACTATCTTCCAGACAAATACGCACTCTCTTTATGTTCTGATTACTCACTAGTCTTGGTTGTTCTCTTCTTTACTCCCTGCCAGATTTAAGGCCACTATGTCTCCCTTCATTGCTTTCAGCCGTCTCCAGCGTTTAGCTCTCTTTCAACATCTTCTTTGATACCTGCATTCACCCCCCCCAACATACACAGGAGAGAGTAGAGGACATGGAGAGCTATATAAATGCAGCCCAGCTCAACAGTCAGTGCACAGAGACTACAGAGCTTTAGCTATAATCCAGCTCCAGGATTCGGGCCAAGCTCCATAAAATATATTTTAAAATTATATAAAAAGCAGCCGGTGTCAGAGCGGCATGACTCCACCAGCCGACAACCCCAAACACACACACTCACACACTTTACGGTACAATCACTCACACACTTTACGGTACAATCCCACCATTTTGCTGCTACCACAAAGCTAAAACTAAAGAAAAAAAAAACTTTCAGGTTTTCAACATACAGTATTTTCAAAGATTACCAAAGTGTGTGGCTGTGTGAATAAGAGAGAAATCGAGACAAAGACAAACAGGAAGTTAAAAAAGAGAGTATGTGATACATTAACCATAGCCTAATTTGTAATAGCAGCTATTCATAGCAATTAGAATATTGTTAAATATAAAACTCTGTTCTCAGCCATCAGACCTCACAGATGTTAAAGGTAAAAGCGAGACTATTGAACTTTAGTTAGCAACCAAAGTAAACAAATAAACAGGACGGTATAATTGATGAGAAATACAGTATGTCATTGCTGTTAAATCAAGCATGTAATGGAAAAGCTTAAAATTCAGCTCCAATCTTTTGACTTACGATTGATAATTCTTCATGATCGTCCAGCCACATCTCCATATCCTTACACCATTTAGCCTAAACATTCCAAGACTGATTAAGAGTCAAGGTCTCTCACCTATCAATTACACACCATTCATCAAGTGGATGATTCTTTCCCACATCAGCACTGACAGCCAACAGAATCAATAACCAGGGCACTAACCTCTGCAAAACTCGTCTGCCTCGACAGTTCCCAGCTCCTGTCATTTGGCCTGGGTTCCGCTCGCAGATTTCACACTGTGATTAATCACAAATGATAATGGTAAACAGGGGGAAATTAACTGTGGTCAGAGGCAGAACACGTCCATTAATCTAAACACATGACACTGCTGGAGAGGGTTAGGTGATGACTGAACATATTAAAAAGAAGTCACCAAATGAGTCAAATTCATGTCTTACTTATCACAGAATTCCGAAGATTATTTGATTATACAGATAATATTGGATAAGAAACCTGAACTCTTTCCATGCTGCCTATAAAAAAAAAGGGTTAAAATATCAGGATTTTATTCTAGAGATTGTACTTGAATTCATACTTGATGTAGCAATTTGATGCAGCCTTAAGAATAGGGACAATAAGCACAGCAATTAAATAAATCAGATTTATATAAATCATTAAAAAAATATATAAAATATTATATTTTCCTTTATATATATATATATATATATATATATATTACTTTACATTACATTACATTACATTACATTAGATTAGATTAGATTTAGGGCATGTTCGGGGTACACCCTGGACAGGATGCCAAACCATTGCAGGGCAGACAAACATACTCACACACTCATCCACACACTACAGGCAATTTGGGAACGCATAATTAGCCTAACCTGTATTTCATTGGACTATGGGAGGAAACAGAAGTACCCAAAGGAAACCCACCAAGCATGGGAAGAGCATGCAAACTTCCCAAGACACAAGGTCCGAATAATTAAATATGCTTGATTCATTTAACCCATTTTCCTAACCACTTCAAACATGCCATGGACACAAAGCAGGGGGCACGCTGGACAAGGTGCTAACCTATCGCAGGGCACAATGGGGCGACAGAGTAAACTCCACACACACTCAGACCAGAGGCAGGATTCAAACCCGACCCCCTTGGAGATCTGGGTTGACAGTTCTCCCTAATTTTTTTTATTATTTTTTTATTTTATTTAGGCATTTAACATACGTTTGGTAGGGTAGGTTGGGTAGATCCTTACACTGGTTAGTAGGTTAACAAATATCCTAATAATAATAGTTATACTTTTAAATGTATTTAAGTAAAAAAAATGTTGTAGTTTTAGTTTAGTTTAAATCAGCGAGTGTGCATGCCAGTCAAATATAAGCACTCACTATATACTCATTGTCTATACTGCTCTATCCTGTATACAGGATCAGGGGGGGCCTGGAGCCTATCCCAGGAGACGAGCTGGGGTACACCATGGATGGGGTGCCAACCTGGACCCTGGGGGTGCAAGATGCAGTGCTAACCATTACTCCATTGTGCTGCCAAATATTAGCACAAAAAAACCCACATATATATATAATGAAACAATGTAAAACAATATGGTAATATTTCTTAATATAATATCAATACATCATACTATTTTTCTTTTCCTGATCTGTCTACATTTTTGTATGTATATATACAGTATATATAATCAATATATAACGTATAGCAATAAATATAGCATTTAATATTTCTACAAGTTTTTCCTTTCCTAAAGTGTGTATACATTCTTGGCTGACTCTCTATATACTGCGTATCGTATTATGGGAGACTTTTATTGTGCTTCAGAAGAGATTTGGTTTTTGTCTGGATTTCCGGTCTTAAATCAAATCAAATGTAAAATGTTCAGTCAAAGCAGCTTTTACGCAGCTCCAGTATGCGCAGCAACCTAGTGAAGTCTGCGTAAAATTAACGCAGCCGCAGTGGTTGTGGCACGGGGAAGGGTTTTGACGTAGGCACGTCACGCGCGAAATTCATAACGGGAAAACAACAGACGCAGCGCGCGCTTTCGGTTACAGCCTGTGTGTGTGTAGTTAGTGTGTTTTTATCTCTGTTTAAACGTTATTATTATTATTATTATAATTTTATATAAAGTTATTATTTTATATTTAGCTGTGATGGCGGATCAGAGCTATTACTCCCCGAGCTTTAAGAAGCCGTGTGATATCCTCCGCATGAGGAGGCGAAAGCGGGTGCGGAGTGAAGCGGAGAGTCGGAGCGGTGCTGCCGCAGAGATCCGCCCGTTCATTCCCGGACCTCAGCTCGGCGCCCAGGCTCGACCAGGCGGCGGCGGAGTGAAGCGCAGAAACCCGTTCGCTAGCATCGAGAACACGTACAGCAGCCCGAGGAAGAAGAGGAGCTGTGAGGAGACCCTGTCGGAGGGCGGAGGCTCTCTCACCGCCGTGTGTGAGGGAGAAAAACCCCGGGAGAGGAACACTGAGGGTCCGGCGTCGCTCAGAGAAATCCTGCTCATCAGTGACTCTCACACACAGCGTGTAAATCACTTATATCTCACATAAATACACAAGAGTTCAGACTGAGAGGGGATTTCTTTAGCTAAGGTTAGATTAGATTAGGACGCTACTGTAGAACAGGGTTGCTAAGTGGTGTAACAGTACAGCGAACACTCGAGTGTGTGTGTGTGTGTGTGTGTGTTAATAGACTGTATTGTGTACTCAGTGAAGAAGTGTGAAAGGTTCATGTCAAGATGGGTTTTAAATGTGTTTTTAATATTCCTTTGTTAACAAATTGAAGCTAAACCAATTAACAGTGACATTAAATCTACTGCTTTTATACATTCCTCCTTAATACACATTAAATATGATGTGTGTAATTAATACACACGCTGATCAGCCATGACATTACGACCACTTGTTTAATATTGAGTACCGTAGCAGTGATGCACATCTTTCTATCATAACCAGCATTAACCTTTTCATCAGTCTGATCTACATTAGAGTTTCTATTGGATCGGACTACATGGGCCAGTCTTCACTCCACAAGCCTCGGCTACCCGTGATCCTGTCATCAATCCACCGGTTTTCCTTCCTTGGATGACTTTTGGTATGTCCTGTCCACTGCAGACCGGGAAAATCCTACAAGAGCTGCATGTTTTAGACTTGCTCTGACTCTTTTGGCTCTTGTCAAAGTCACTCAAATCCTTGCACTTTTTTTTCTGCTTTCAACACATCAACTTCAGGAAAAAAGGTTCAATTTATGTCACCTAATATGTCCCACCTCATTTCCAATGTAGCTACTGTGAGAAGGGACAAATTGTTATGGCTAGAGGACTGGGTCAGAGCAAGTCCAAAACTGCAGGATGTTCCCAGGCTGCAGTGGTCAGGACACACCAAAAGTCATCCAAGGAAGGACTGGCGACAGGGTGACGCCTGGCCATGGCTCACTGATGCACATGTGGAGTGAAGGCTGGCCCGTGTAGTCCCATCCAATAGAAGCGCTACTGTAGATCAGATTGATGAAAAAATTAATGAATGTTGTGATAGAAAGGAGTCAGAACACTCATCACATCACTGTTTTGGCGACAAAATAACATAGGGGACCGACTTAATATAAGGTAGGTGGTCATAATGTTATGGTTGATCAATGTGTATGTATGTTTATATATACTGTATATTATATTATATATATACTGTATATAGATAAAGTGGAATGAACATATAATGCAAAAATAAATAGAAGAAGAAATTAAATGAACAGTGCCATATTATAACACACGATAACAATTATCTAGTACACTATATTAAACTATTGCACTTCTTCAAATTTACAAGCAAGGCGCTGGTTCATGTTATTAATACACATTTTTACTTTACGTTTTTTTTTTTTTCTTCTCACAGCCAGAGGAAGCTGTTTCTCTTTCTGAAGATCTCTCGCTATTTGACGAGGATGCGTTTGAGACAGAAAAATCCACCCCTATCCTGAAGGTGCGTAAAGCATTGTATCTGAAGCAGGCGACATGGTGGCGTAGTGGTTAGCACTGTGGGCTCACACCGTTGGGTTAGAGTTCCGTCTCTGGGTCTCTGTCTCTGTGTGTGTGTGTGTGTGTGTGTGTGTGTGTGTCCTGTGATGAATTGGCACCCTGTACACTCTCCTGGGTTAGACTCCAGGCTTCCCTCCAACCCTGTACACAATATAAAGCTGTATAGAAGAAGTGGAACCGTGAAGTGGAAAAAAAATTATTATGAATTTAACCTATAAACAGTGTCAAACTGGCCATAATTTCCTGAACACAAGAAATTGTAAAAAAAAAATAATAATAATAAATAAGAATAATAACTTCACTCTGTCTATAGTAATTAGTGCAAACACCACTTCCTTTAAATCAGGGATTTTTAAAGATTTTATTGAACATTAGTATTTGCACAAGTTGCTACTAGTAATGGCACTGTTAATGTTTTTGCACATTCCTGTGAACACGTCCTCCGTGACAGAGTAAAATCCACCACAGTAGACGTCAGCGTGGGGTTTTATTCCCAAATCTCACCCTGGGGAGGCCCAAGTATATTTGCCCACCCTTTTTAAAAATCTGTCCAGGAAATCAATCAATCAATTAAACAATCAGTCATCGCCAATCAACTAACTAGTAGAGGACAGTTCCCCCTCTACCAACTGCTCATGTACCTGTTTATTCTGGTATCACGAGAGCAGCATACAGAGACGCAATAAATGAGCAGATGCCAGCTGCCATAAAAATAAATAAATAAATAAATAAATGAGAGAGGCGTACTGTTGGTCGCACAAGCTCTGCAGAGACACACTGGTTTACACAGTGAACAGCTCTTCTTTAAAAAGCCAGAACGCCTACATGCTCTGACAAACAGTGCCATCTTTGTACCCCAAAGAGTGTTTAGTTCTAACTAATTTTTTTTTTTTACTTCGACTTACTCTTCACATACGAGTAGATGGAGAGTTTATAGGTCGAATCTCTGAAATGTGAAATGAATAGAAATATTAAATAGATATACATATTTTGTTAAAGGTCATATGTATTTGTATGAAGTGGAGCACTTTTGCTGATCCGTTCCGTTGGCTACCACTGAAGTATATTCCAGACCTGTGGGAAACACTGCATCACCACTGTCTGCGCCACTTAATTTAATCCTCAACACAAATTACTTTTTCTTAATCACTCAAACGTTTAGACCTTTTTGCTTTTTGTCGGCTCTGGGGCTTTTCTCCTGTTGCCACGTCACCGCTCTGTGCTTAAAGGTTTGTTTAATATCCTAAAAGACCCTTTTTAGATGTAATACTACATTCCTTTCTTTTCTATAATTAGAGTCCCGGAGCTCCTGATCTTCGCAGCGAGTCCCCTCCGGAAGTGTGTAGAGATTATCCAGCAGACTGGAGTCTGAAGACCCGAGTGCTCGTCACCTCGCCACAGTCTTTCTCCTGGGCTGAGCATCTGAAGGCTCAAGAGGAAGCTCAGGGCCTGAGCCTGCACTGTAGGGCGGAGTACACGCCTCTGCCACAGAATATCCAGGTAATATTTAAGATGCTTTAATAAATCTGTATCTCACATGCTAATCTTTTAACTCCATAACACGCCACATTTCGTCCCTAATTTATGTGCAGCAAAAGCAGAAGGTAGAAAAATAACCATGTGTGACGTGTTTAATATGGAATTCACAATATAACACGGTATAACCTGCAGTGTGATGATCTCCAAGCATCGCTGGTGACCTGACAACTTTTTCCCCTTTGGTGCACTGTGTGTTTGAACTCACAGCTGTACATATGAACCCAGGTGGTCTCGTCTGATCTCTCACTGTCTGTTACATTTTAAATAATTATAATTTGTTTGACTTTAACATTAGACAAGTTTATAGTTGTTGTTTTTTTTTTGCATATTTGTCACACTTTAATGATTGAGATCATCAAACAAATCTCACTAAATCATGAATAATGAATTTGCAAAAAAGAAAAAAAGGTAGGAAGGAAGGGGGCGAATACTTTTTCATGGCACTTGTACGTTATTACAGTTGTGATATATAGAGTTTGTGGTTGACTTACTCATGACATATTAAAACAAAATACCATCAATAATTATTCAACATAATATTTATGTTATGATTCTGATGATTCAGTTTGGTGACATTTTGTACTTCACGTGTCGCCCCTATCACGCACACACTCGCTTTTGTGTCCTGTTCTGAAGATGCTGTAGCTGCAGTGTTGACATGCATTAACTCAGATTCTGTGTGATATTTTTTCCAGGACCCTCGCAGTTGTACAGAGCTGCGCTGTGGTTTCCAGCAGTGTCTGCAGTACTGGCAGCATCCGTCTCTGCCCTGGCTCTCTCTCTTCCCCAGGATCGGAGCCAAGAGCAGTTTCAGTGGCAAGAGCACACCGTGGGCCCAGGATACCACCGTACAGCAGAGTCTGATGAGTGAATGGTGAGAGAGAGAGAGAGACTGTGGATGTGACGGCACATAAACTCACCTTGTTAGTTAAAGCGTCATGCCTAAACCATATTGGTTTTTTTTCTTGCCTGCCTATGTTTTAAGTGTTGACATAGCGGCAGGGGAAAATAAATTTTTGCCTCATCCTCGTCTCCTTTGTTTGATATCAGTGTGTGACACCCGATTGTTTTACTGA
This sequence comes from Clarias laeviceps, assembly GCA_030014305.1. Classification (NCBI taxonomy): domain Eukaryota; kingdom Metazoa; phylum Chordata; class Actinopteri; order Siluriformes; family Clariidae; genus Clarias; species Clarias laeviceps. The sequence continues at coordinate 16,493,143 of JAQMYJ010000010.1, read as the reverse complement.
TTGTTTAGCGTGACTTTATGGTTGGGGGATATTTGCTGCCTGTTGGTTTTGGCACGTTTGTGCATTTTTATCCAGACAAAGATCTTTTTTTCTTTTTTATTACATTTTATTTATTAATTTTTTATAATTAACTAATTGCATTTTTTTCTCTAACTTGATAGCATTTTTATATATCTTTTGCATTACTATGTTTTAATAAATAAATAAATAAATAGGGGTCAGAATTGTGTAATATAGAGTGACATCCCTTTTTTCAGCAGAGCCTAGGAAATGATGAAATTAATATTATTTCATTTTAACCCACTATACAAACATGACTGGGCAACAAAACAGCACAGAGAGCTTTTAATGTTTGTTTTCTATTTTTCCATGACCAAAAATAATATGATCATTTGGTGAGTTCGTCATTCCCATATTCAGGTGTCTGTATTTAAATAATAATCATAGATTTGGTAGTACGTGACATATCGAACCCCAACTGCGTCATTTCCTCTTTGTTACAGGTCGGTGAGCTTGACGTCTCTGTACAGTCTCCTAAAGGCCAAACTCTGTCCATACTTTTACCTTTGTTCCTACCAGTTCACTGTGTTGTTCAGAGCAGCAGGACTGAGTGGAGCTAAAGGCATCACTGCACTCCTTTCCCCAACCACCAGGGGCCTGCGCGAAGCCATGAAAGCTGATGGTAATATATATATATATATATATATAT
>JAQMYJ010000010.1:16467356-16482023 GCA_030014305.1 Clarias laeviceps | reverse complement strand
CTAGAAATGCCAGACTAGTACTAGTACCTGATAAAATATAAATTTTTAACAAAAATACAGAAACATCAGCATATACACTGGAATGAATGATGATTACATATATAATACTGAAAGTTTCCTTATATTGTTCCTCTGCAATAAACATGCCGACGTTAAACCATTATTGTTGCACTATGGTTCCACTTTTTCTCCCGGCCCAACTGATGTTATATTAATTTACTTGTATTAATGATCCATTTCCTTGTGTGTGATTGTTTAGTTTTGAGTGTACTCTCTTCATTGTCAATAAAGAAAAACATGAATTAGAATACGTACTTTCCTAAAATTTTCCACTAATTTCCTCCCCTTCATTGCGCCTCACCTGTCATGTCTGTATTCCCCACTAGAGAACCACGGCACTAGTGCAACACTGGGATAAGTGCATTAGTGTAGCAGGGGATTTTATAGAGAAATAAATGACTTTTTCATTCATGTTTTCATTCATTATTTTAAAATAATCGAGTCCAGGTTTGACTTGAACGACTCTTGCAGGTTTACACATCAAGATTTCTTAATACAGTAATTTAGTGATTTAAGTTGGAGGGGATTTTTTTCATTATAACGGCCAAATGCTAATCAATTTGCTGAGTCATACATTAACTAATCACATACACACACAATAAAACCTTCGATTGTGAGTTAATTAGTTTGCGAGTGTTTTGCGAGATGAGCAAACATTTTAACTTGATAAATGAGCGAGAATTTGCACTACAAGTAGTATGTACACACTTTGTCTGCTGAGCGTCACATGATCACAACTGAGCAACGGTTCTTCTCTCTCCAGCGCTGTGGGATTGTGGGTAATCGTCTCCCATGCTCGGTCTCAGTGTCCGTGCGCACGTGTACTGTTTACTATAACACTGTGACCACGTGTGTGTGTGCGTGCGTGTGTGTGTGTAGTGACTCCTTTTTAGTAACTGTACTGCAATACTGAATCTGTTAAACGACAACGCAACGTCACATTTCCGTGAAATCCTCAAAAGGAGGCAGAAGAAAGTGTCATTAGAGAGGCTCCTTGTTAAAATCAAACAAACAAAAAAAAGATTCCAGTTCAGCCAACAGCAGTGATTTCGTTAGTGTGTGTAAGAAAGTCATCCTACACAAAAAACCCCCCTCCCCTCTTTCCTCTCTCTCACACCAGCACAATTTTTTTCAAAAGGTAAAGTGCAGATTAATTAGTTTTATTTTTACTTTATATTTTGCATTTTTATATGAATATTTTTGCATTGTGGAACGAATCATCTAAGTTTGCTTTATTTTTTATGGAAAAATTGCTTATATATAAGAGTGCTTTGGATTACAAGCACATTTCCAGAAAGTATTACACTCGCAATAACCATCTGTTTAATCTCTCATTTAATACCTTTAAAAATTACACAAGTCTGTTTCAAAACGATTTTAGCATCGTTAACAGCTCTAAATATTTTTTTAAAAAGAGACTTGCCTAAAAGATCCTTCATCATGACCAGATTGCCTGATTTCTGGGTCTTTTCCCCCTCAGCTACCAGACCTAGATGGACAAACCAAACCCAATGCATTATTAGATGTTAGTAATAACCACATTTATTGTAAAAGTGTATATTACAGAGTGAGAACGTCTCACCCTTGCGGTCAGTCTTGAAGTCTATTACGATGGGTTCCACTGTGCCTTCTCTGTGTTTGCCGAGGCCTTCTCCAGAGCGCCACCCCATCTTTTTCATCAGCAACTCTCCCATGCCTCCCGAGACCGGAGCAGCACGCAGGAACTGGTCCTGGATGGAAAGGGCAGAAGAAGAAGGGGGGAGGGAGGGGGGATTGGAGAAAGATGGAAAGAAAGAAAAAAGAAAGAAGCACAAAGGAAATAGTAAGAAGTCAGAGATCAAGAATGGACTTGAGCTGAACAGAAATTAAGGACCTCTCAACCGTACTAGCTATCGTCTGGACCCAAGGACCTACAGATATCAGTAAAATCTCAAATAATAATACTACTAATTATAATAGTAATAATGATATTTACTTCCAGATTAAGCATCTAAAAAATCAGCATTTCCAAAGATATATTTTAAAAAGTTTGTAGTATTTCTCTTACCAGGTCCTAATCGTGTAGGCATAGATCAGAAAACTTCAAAAGAGACTAACATTACCATGCTACAGAAATGATATAAATATTTAAGAATTGTCATTGTTTCCAGTGACAGAGGAATCAAAAGCAACCTTACCACCCACCAGTTCAGTTGAAACACACACATACACACACACACACAGTCATGGCAGAAATGTTTTCATTAGAGTGGAGACAAAGCCACATGAATAGAAATATGGGTGTTGTATGACGTACGTACCTAGGCCCTCATCATCGGCTGTGCATCTGACGTGAATAGAAGGGGCCTGACAGTGACCATGGCAACAAGGCAGCTACAAGGACTGACCCTGCAACAAGTTTCCATATAGAGTGGTGAGAGTTCACAGGGCACACTGTGAACCCCCACCCCTCTTCTGCCCCTGCCCCACCACCCCAAACCCCACCAGCAGGGAAACATATTAAGTAGTGAAACACCTTGTGAAAATCCTTGAACCCAGAAAGTGAGATACTGACAATGGATGATAAATACTACATAAATTACATCTTAAAAAAGAAAAAAGAAAACGCTTCACACAAGTCTTTGTCTGTATATTTAAATTAAATGTTGTCTAGTTTGTATACCAGTCACCTCCTTGGACATTTTTGCAGATCTTCCTTACAAATGAAATGCTGATCAAATGCTATAAACTAATACTTAATACATATGTGTGCGTGTGTGTGTGTGTGTGTGTGTGTGTGTGTGTGTCTGTATGTCTCTCACTGTCTTTGTTTATAATATATTTGAAAAGCATTAAGTAAGTGAACTTTTCCATGTCAGAAGCAAACCACTGATGAAACAGACTGAATCTCTCTGGATTTAGTAAATGCTATGCCATTCACAGAGAATGTTCTCCACACACACACACACACACACACACGGTTGAAAAAGGTTTAAAAAATAAATGTGTAAACAGTTTTTTTTTTTTAACACATGGTTTTCATTTAGAATGTTACTGAAGCAGTGAGGAGCTTGAAATATTTTAAGAAATCCTCTTGGATGAAGCCTTCAGATGTACACAGATCAGCCATAACATTAAAACCCCCCTGCCTAATACCATGTAAGCTCAAGGCACCAACTCCACAAGACCTCTGAAGGAGTGCTGTGGTATCTGGCACCAAGACAATAGAAGCACATATTTTAAGTTGTGAGGAAAATAAATGAATGACTATTTAATTTAAATTTATTTTATTTTAGTTTGTTAGTTTTTGAAATGTTATTCTAAATTTGAAGATTATGGTGATCTTGTAGCATTAAAATGTAGCATTTGTTAAAACCTGCCAACACGCAATTTAGCTTTTCAAGCCCCGTTTTTATTTCATGAATATGCGGAGAACTCAAATAGACATTAAGTATTTTATTTGAAAGTAACCTTTAACCCAGCATCTTTTTTTTTTTTTTAATGTTTTTGTTGTATGCAGAAATAATATTTAGTTTTCTCTGAAGTAGTTCATTAATTTAATAAATGCAACAAACAATATATTTTTTATACATAACATAAAGGTAAAAAACGAGATGACAGTGTTATCTTCATTTTAGATGTTAAAAGGGATTTGTGGCTCCTGGTGTTTTCTTTTCTGTGGTAAATGCGTCCAAATGGTGTGTGTTTAAGGTTGCCGACCCCTGGAATAGATGATCGATTAGATCTGGGAAAGTCAACACCTTGAAGTCTTTGTCAGTTTCCTTAATGGCCATGAAGGGGTGTTCTTGGTCTGCAACAACGTTTAAGTAGATGGTATGTGGCAAAGTAAGATCCACATGAATGCCAGTACCCAAGGATGCCCAGGACATTGCCCAAAGCATCACACTGCCTCTGCCAGTTTGCCTTCTTCCACTAGTGCATCCTGGTGACATCTTTTCGATGCTCACCTGGCTGTCCACATAATCCAAAGAAAACGTGATTTATCAGACCTGACCATCTTCTTCACCTGTTCCATGGTCGAGTTCTGAACCTTGCTTGGCCATTATAGGCATTTTTGGCAACAGACAAAATTTTTATAATTTTTAGGCATGGCCACTCTTGTGTGTTCTGACACCCTTCCATTCACTTTTTTGAGCGATTCTGTGCTAAGGTTAATCTCCTGCTGGATCAGACCAGACTAGACTTTATTCTCCACATGGATCAATGAGCCATGGACTGCCACGCCCCTTCCCCCAGTCCACCTTCCTTTGGTAAATACTACTCATGAGAACAACTCATGAGACCTGTGTTTCGGAGATGCTTTAACCCGGTCAATTAGCCATCACAATCTGGCGCTTGTCAAAGTTACTAAGGTCCGTATTCCTGCCAATTTGTCCTACACATCAAGTTAAAGAACTGACTAATAGATCTCACCCCTTGACAGGAGCCATTGTATGTAGCCACTGACGATCAATGTTTGTTTCTTCACCTGTCAGTGGTTTGAATGTTATGACTGACTGGTATAAACAGTTTTGATTTAACTTCCTGGTCACTGCATTATTCCATATGTGTTAATGTCTATATGAAAACAGTTTCCATCTAAAATATGACAGACTGTTGTTCCCGTTCCCAGGATATCCTAGTAGACTCCCTATCACTACTACTGGAAGTTCACGCTTTTATTTTTTTTATATAATAAACTTTGATATTTCAATCAGGGTTGCTCCATGTGACTTACTTCAGGTGCTCTTCCTTCCTCCCATCTTTCAAAGAAAACTTACTAAGGAGTCTATAGTCAATGAGTGAGGCATGATGGCCCTCTTGCAATGCACCTGCTACAACAGAATTTCACACACACACAGACAACAACAACAAAAAAAAATCTGCATGACCCTGCTGGAAAGGTGTACCCACTCCACAAAAAAAAAACATCATAAACACATCCAAATTTAATCACTGTGTTGGAGGAAGCTGTGTGTTCCAGTGCTAACAGAACAGACATCTCACATCTCAAAAAAATACTTTTACATCATGGTGAGACTTGCGTATCGAAGCAGCAACAGAAGCTGTAGGAAAAGATATTAAATGTTTCCCAAGTGTGCTGCAATGATGGCTGTATATCTACAAGAGTTAGGGTGGACATGCTGTCCTAAACATAATATAAATCACACAAAAACACTAGATCCCTGTTCCAAATTCTGGCACTAGGTCGTGCCTTTACCTTCTTGATCCAAGCCTGTGGGCCACTGTTGGACAGCTCTTCAGATGAGAGCACTTGAGCACCTGTAGAACCGGTGAATAGACCTGGGATGGTGTTGGACTGGGCCCAAGCATCCACCTGTAAATACACAACCAATTACATTTGAATAAAAAGGAGAAAAAAAAAAAACACTAACGCTTGCTGTTGAAGATAAGTGCTAAAATATATTGCTGTTGAGTTGAGTGCAGCATCTGGCTGACGTACAAGCTTTTTTTTTTTTTTTTGCATATTTGTCACACTTACATGATTGAAAACAACAAAATTTATTATTATGCAAAATTAAATACAAAATACAGTTTTAAAATTACTCCATTTATTAAGGGAAAAAAGCAGGGAAAATCTACCTGGCCTTATGTAAAAAAGTAACTGCCCCCCCTTGCTACATAATGATTTTGATTAACCCTATTTTTTCTTTATTTCACTTGTCACACATTGGCCTGATTATTGTCAGACCTGTTGAATCAGAAAATCAGTTAAATAGATTCTGTCTGTCTGACAAAGGGAAGCACGATAAAAGATCTCAAAAAGCAAGACATGCCGTGATTTAAAGAAATTCAAGAACAGATGAGAAACTAAGTAAATGATGTGCATCAGTCTGTAAAGAGGTATCTAAGGCTTTGGGACTCCAGGGAACCACAGTGCTCTCCATTATCTACAAATAGGAAAACATGGAAGAGTGGTGAACCTGGTGGACGGCCTGCCAAAATTATTCCCAAGAGCAAAAGGAAGACATCCTGGAGCTCATAAAAAACTCAGAACTATATCTAACTAACTGCAGGCCTCACTTCCCTCAGTTAAGTTCAGTGTTCACGTATGTTATGCCTGAGCTGTAAATGTAGAAACTTTTAGTCCTGAAAGTTAAGTTGCACAACTTAGTGTTTTTGTACAATTATTTATTTTAATGTGTGCCTTAGTTTTTTTTTTTTTATACTTAGTCATTTGAAATACCTTTTTTTTTTTAGTTTTTACATCTGAGAAAAGGCTTTAAAATAAGAATGTTCGACACTGTAATGCACTTAATTCATCTCAGTCAACTTTAATCTATTCCTTGTATTGTGAATAATGACAATGTTTATTTTTGATAAAATGCTGTATGCATTTAAAAATAAAAGTTGATTGTTCTAAAAAGAAAACCAATTAATCTTTGTTTCTCTTATATATTTATATTTCTGTTTAATTAAGCAAAAGTAAATTTTATTCGATTAATCGATTAAATGTTTGGTAGAATACTCGATTACTAAAATATTTGAAAGCTGCAGCTTTAGGATCTGGACGACTTGCCATAATTAATGGAACTATAAATTCTGTGCTCTATCAGAAAATCCTAAAGGAGAATGTCCGGCCATCAGTCCACGACCTCTAGCTCAAGAGCACTTGGGTTATTCAGCAGGACAATAATCCTAAACACACAAGCAAGTCCACCTCTGAATGGATCAAAATAAACTAAATTAAGGTTTAGAAGCGGCCTAGTCAAAGTCTGATCATTGAGATGCCTTAAACAGGCTGTTCATGCTTGAAAACCCTCCAATGTGCCTGGAATTCTGCAGAGAAGAGTGGGCCAAAAATCCTCCACAGCGATGTGAAAGACTCATTGCCAGTTATCGCAAACTCTTAATTGCAGTTATTAGGTTTAGGAGGGAATTTCTTTTCTTGCGGAGTGCCAGATAGGTTTGTAAGGCTTTCTTTTCTTTTAATAAATAAAATCATCATTTAAAAGACTGAATGTTGTATTTACTTGGGTTATCTTTGTGCATAATTAAAATTAGTTTGATCTGAATCATTTAAGTGTAAAAAAATATACAAAAATATTTTCACATCACTGTGTAGTTATATTATAAGTATTTTTTCTTACTAGTTTGTTAGCACAAATTGATTTCTTTAGAGGGTAAAATGCAGCGTAGTTAAAAAGTGCAGTGTTCCACAAGGTTCTGTTTGAGGCCCTGTATTATTACACCCGAAATAGACGTGTGTTTATCCGGTTTCAATGAAATGCTGTTTACCATTTGGCCAAAAGAATCGTTTTGCAGGGACGAGTGGCGCAGTTTTAAAGCGCTCGCCTTATCATCCAGAGATCACGGGTTCGATTCCCAGGTGATGCTGTAACCTCTCACAGCTGGAGGTCTAGAGAGAGCTGATTGGCCGAGTTCTCTCAGAGGGGAGGGATGAGAGGTACTTAGTGCTCCCACATTAATCACGGATCTACAGCCAATCAGGGGCGTCTGTGAGCTCACGCAAGCGGAAGGAGCGGATAGTGCTGTACTCCGAGTGTGTTACAGCTGCAGTCACGTGGTTCAGAGGAGACACGTGATAGTCCCGACTGAGTGGTAGTAGTAGCCTTAATGTGGGACCCCCCTAGTAATGAGGAGGAATTGGACACGACTAAATTAGGGGGTAAATTGGGGAAAAATCCAAAAAAAAAAAAAAGGAATCGTGATGCATAACTAAATCGATCTCTACAAGCAAGTGTTTGAGGAACAAACTGCCTGTGGTATTAAACCCACCTGTAATAAGGTGCTGCTTATTAGTAGTTGTGAGCCTATTCACATACCATGGGAATTATCTAGTTGACTGGAAATTTCATGGTTTATTTTTACATATTAAACAAGTAAACTGTGATTTATTTATGTGCTTTTTTTTTTTATCCTACCTGCTCCTGTGCACGATTAAGCATGCACATGGCATTGATGTCAAAGGGATTCTCTGCCAATCTCTTCTGCGCCACGGCCCTTTCACTAATTGCAAGTGTGATGTCCACTGGCTGAAGAAACACAAGAAGAAAATGAAACACTATTCAGAACTATTGCATCCAGGTTCATAAGAAGGACAGCAGTCTAAAATGAGGAGAACTGACCTGTGAGGGTGCCTCAGGGAAGACGCTATCGCTGACTTTGCTCTGATCCTCAGCCCCAGAAGATACTGATGGGGTCCCTGCTTTATCGGTCTTCTTGTCCACAGGCATCCATTCTCCGTACACACCATCTTCCTCTTTTTTGCGGTGCTGAGAACCCGAAGACACCGGGAACTCCTTGGCAAAGGCAGCCTCAGACCTGACTGTTGGCTTCACCGAAGGGTTCTGAAGGAGGGGAAGGGACATGGTGGTACAGGAAAAGGGGTTACTGTAAAATACAGGAAAGGGAGAAATTCAGTAACATGACTGGTAGAAGAGAATTGATTGGAATCACAAATGGACGACCAAACCAAAGAAATTGTTGAAACAGAATGTTCAATTGTCCGATCGTTTTTTCAATTGTCTTATCTTCAACCACTCATGTTGAGCACATTTTTATTTCCATGCAGCTGTTACAACTATAAACCAGTGAATCTGATAACAGATTTTGTTATTTATCAATAAAATGATGACAAATCAAAAAAGTACTTCTGTGCAATACATACACTGAGACTGAAGGTAATGCCCTTATTCTCCTTAAGAGCAGCACCTCCAAACGGCCTGTCATCGTCCTCATCATCTGAAACATGCGGCTTCGCGATAGCCATCTCCTCCTTACTCTCTGCGATCTTTTTGCATTTCTGAAAAGCACCATGACGTATATTTAAAAATGTAAACATATACTTTTTTTTGGTTGTATGTGCAAAATCATAGCATCTTTCAAACAAAAATCTCCTACTTCCGTGAGCTCCTTGATGCTGTAGCTGTTCGCTTGCTTTGCCAGTTTCTTTTTCGCTTCCTCGATAGAGACCAGATTGAGATTTGGCGTGGCTGACGGTGGAGGCTTGTTGGTTATCGTAGGCAGGGGGGCCAACTGTGGCATGGCAGCGAGGGCGTTCATGCCTGATAGAGCTGCGGTCATGGTGGCAGCAGTCATGCTAGCCACGGCAGCATTCATGGACATGTTCGACATCCCTTGTATTCCCATGGGAATATTAACAGGTAAGGGAACAGATAAGGGCAATGATGTGGGATTCGGGGTTGGCAAAGGCAGCTGAAGGACAGTTTTTGGCCTTAGACTCTCTGGAATTGGCATACCAGCTTTAGCACACATGGCTGCGGCATTAGCCTTGGCGATTTCAAGAAGCTGTTCTTTATCTGTAAGAGGAAAAATGGTCTAGCATTCATAATAGCATTAAATAATAGCATTCATAAGTTCGAAACTCATGTAAAAGTCTGGAATTTGATTGAGAAAAGAGAACACTGGTGAAACACTCGACACTACTCTATAAGGCCAGAAGAACATAAATGATTCTTGAACATCCCTTCCCAGATTTAGTCCACTTTCCACTAGATTTCTGACCGTGGCTTTGGTGTCCACAAAACCATACAGTGTCAAATAATGGTCTAATAGCGCATATTTTAAGGCCATGAAAAAAACGTGGCGATATTTAAAGCAGCATAGTGTTCAGCGAGTGAATCAGAAGCCCTACATTCTTATAGTCATAACTCTCTCTTTTTCTGTGTGGTTCTGTCTTAACTGCCTCATTTGTGTAACTGACTGAAAAGCATATGACTTGATAAAATGCAATGCTGAGTGATAGTGGTGTGTCGTTCATGAATGATTCATTCTTTTTAAACGAGTCTCAGAAGAACCAGTATCTCAGAGAGTGATTTGTTCATTTTCTACTGGGCGCGCATGCGCAAAGCAACACAAAACCTATGTGTGTTATGTACAGGAAACAGAAATGAGTCTTCTGGTCCAAATCGTTCGTTCTTTTGTCATGTGACTCTCATAGAAGCTATGCAGTGCAATAGATTCAAAAGAACAAGTGACTCGGTCTGGAAGACTCGTGAGAAGAAACGTTCAATTCCGTTTCCTGTGTAAAGCACCGCATATTGTCTATGAAAGTCACGTGACAAAAGAACGAATGATTCGGACTAGAAGATATAAGAGGTGAGCTGCTCATTCTGTTTCTCATAATATGTCCTTAGTTGCATTGTAATATTTTCATTACTGAAACTAAGAGCCAAAATTTGTGTATGTTGACGTGTTGGGGGTCTGTTTATTGAAATTGTAACATTTTATTTTATTTCTGATCAAAAGAATGAAATTAGCTAAATGACTAAAAAAAAAAAAAGATTTGTTCATTTTGATGAATGAGATTAAAAAAACCAAGTCACTAAAATGATCCAAACTTCCCATCACTAGTGTGTGTGAATGCAATACAATGTTAAAACAGTATTAGTGAGAAGAACTTTAAGGACAACGTCACTGTACCCAGCTCGGTAAGGCGTGGAGGTGTCTTGCTGGCACTACGGCGGGTTCGAGAGGTCGACCTTTTCTTCCGCAGGATGACGACAGGAGAACGACTCGGTTCTCGTTTCCACCGATCCCTCTGACTAAACATTCGGCCCCTGAAAGCACCTCGTTTCCGACGTGAGCCAGACCTAGACCTTCTGGATTTGGAGCGGGACCTGTGTCTAGATTTCGAGCGTTTTCTATCTGAGGTCCTGGACCTTCTCCGGTGCCGCGGCGAATGGGACTTTGACCTTTTCCTTTTGGGCGACTTGGATTTAGAACGTCTGGTCCGTTTTCTAGACCTGGATCTTTTCCTTTGTAAAGGTGACTTCCTGCTGTTCCTGGAGGATGACCTGGACTGCCGTCGTTTATGAGGAGAACTTGAAGTTGATCTTTTTCTCGAAGGTGATTTTGAGGGCCTTTGCTTTGGTAATTTGGACTTCTGTTTAAATATTTGTAAGTCTTCCTGTTCAGCATTAGTAATTTCTTCTTTCTCTTCAGTGCTTTGGAGATCTACATCATCTGAGACACATGCTGGAACGTCTTTTATATCCATAGGTATTGTAGGTATAAGGTTGGTCTCAGAAGAGCCAGAGACACACACACCTGCATCCAATAAAGGAATGGGTCTCCATGAGCCAGCAGGTCTGGTAACTTGCTCTTCGTTTATAATGACATCATTAATAATACTGGCAGAGGGGGTCGCTGGAGCGGCCAGACTTTTTTCGCTGTTTTCATTTTCTGCTTCGTTTAGATTTGTCTTTAGAGAGTCATCAACATGCTCTGTTTTTTCCACAGCTATACTGTTACTTTGTCTCTCGCTCTTAGGATGCTGATCACTTGAAACAGATCTCGATTTTGACCGGGAACTTGACGTAGAACGCCTGTCATTTGAGCGAGACCTAGACCGTCTGGAATGATGTGAACAGGACCTACTTTTTGACCGAGATCTTCTGCTCTTCTTTACATTAGACTTTGATCTATATTGTCTAGACTGTGATCTGGATCTTGATTGTCTGCCTCGTCTGGCTGAATGGGATCTGGAACGTTTGTTACGCCGTTGTGATCTCGAATGTGACCTGGATCTACTCCTCCGTCTTTTTTGTGTAGAACGTCTTGGACTTTTCCTTGAAAGGGATTTGGACCTTGATCTCGGAGATCGTCTCGGCGACCGGGACTTGGATCTATGTCTTGTTTTCTTTTTGCTCGAGCTGGAACGGGAGCGCTGCCTTCTTAAACTCTTGTCTTGCCGGGGTGTACTTGAGCGACTAGAGCTTCTTTTGGCTATTTTACTGACTTTGTGTTTGTCAGAAGTGGTCTCGAGCTTGGGAATTATGTCCGGTAAATCTTGAGGCACCTTCACAGTTTCTGCCAAGGGGATCATTTCAGACTCCGATTGAGAAGAGCTACCAGAGTGTGAATCAGATTTTTTTCCTTTTTCTCCCTGTTTACGTTTCTTCTTTTTCTTTCTCCTCTTTTTCTTAACACTGCAGAAAACATTAAGCAGATTCAAATAAAATTTTACCAAATTGATGTTGCTTTCATTAAAGTCCCAAGAAACAAAACATCTAAAAAATATTTGTATGTTTGTCTTCCTTACTGATCTTCTCTTATCATCTCAGATATATTACATTTTCAAGAGAAATGGATTTAAACATTACTGTAAGCAATGTTCAGTTTTATAAAAAAAAAATTACTTGAAGATTAAGCTTGGGTATCATGGCAGATCGATGTAAAAGATGTTTGTGGCATAAAATAATCAAGTAAGTATCTTCTGGAACCACAGTTCAATCTATTCAGTTAAAATGATCACAGTAATTTGCACTTTGCTGTCTAATTTTGAAGTTGAGCCATATGACTAGTCACTAGAATCACCACATAAATGTGGGTAGATATTGGCACGTCACATTCTATTTAATAGTTTATAATATTTACGTGCAAAAAATACCCAATGATTCATAAATGAAACTGCATCTACTCAAAATCAACTGATATTTAACTTTAACTATGATTCGTGAATACCTTTCCTGCGTCTCTCCATCAGACTCTGACTCTAAGCTGCTCTCTTTATCTTCTTTCCGTTTCTTCTTCTTCTTTTTGCTTTTGTGTTTTTTATGCTTTTTGGATTTCTTGTGTTTCGTATTAAATTCTTCTTTGCCCCCATTGCCTTGAGATGTAGCGTTTGAGACTTTATCTGAAAATGGGGGAGAAAAAAAAGATTAGTTTTTATTGTTGCCGTTTGTTTGTGGTGAAATCATGGACTGAATGGAAGCCTGACTCACCTGTGGCTGTGCTCAGTGCGTCAACCTGAGGGGCGTCAACCTGAGGGGCGTCAACCTGAGGGGCGTCTCCTAGGTCAGTGTGTGACTCCCCATTGTTAGTTTCCATCTGGTCTGTATGGCTGGAAGGAAAAAAAAATACAGAAGTTTTTAAGCTGTTCCTCGAAGTTTAATACTTTTCCTTCCTTTCACATCATTGTTTTCTTTTCATTTTCAGATAACCATTTCATTATGTGAGTGTGTTTACTTGTTTCACACTACAATAATGCTCATGAATGCGGTTTTCTTATAACACATTTTGTAACAGCCCTTTATTATGATTTCTGCTTAGACTGATAATGATCTTATTCTGTTTGATACCAAAACATATTTATAATACAGCAAGTCCGCAACTAACTAACGAGTTCCGCTCCGGGAGCAAGTTCGTGAATCCGATTTGTTCTTTAGTCTGACAAAGTAAGTCTTATACGCCTATGACATGAATATACTGTACAATGTAAAGAATAACAATCCACTCGACTAAGTCTTTGTCCTTTTTTCCCCAAAAACCGCAACCGTGCCTAAGGAAATTAATCGCACATGTCAAATGTAACGTAAAGTGTTGTCTCTGCACCTTTAAATCACGAGGTTAATCCCGGACGCCATTTTGTCTCAGAGCTGTTTTTCACTGTATTGGACTATGAACTCTGTTTTGTTGAGGATTTTCCGAAATTAGGATTATTCACCATCAGGACATCTTTACAGGACAGACATTTTCTATCGTCGTGCTCCCGGACTGATTCAGTGAAACCGGTGAGGCCGACTCATTTCCCACACACATACAATATACCGGACTTTAGATATTTTATACATTCATTTACACACTGAAAATATTGTCCATAAGTGTAAATATTGGTATCTGGTGCACCGCAATGTCTATTTTTTTGTACAATACACGTGAGCTACTTCTGTGACTGAATTGGAAGTAGAACCGCGGTCCGTTGATGTCTGAGGAAATTCCTAACTCGAATGTTCTACATGTATGTGTTAATTGCTCAGTTAATAAATGTTCTCAGAATCAAAATTTGCTGACTTTATCTTTTCTCATCATTGCAATTTTAACCTCTTAATAATAAAACCCCTTGCTCTTGATTAACACACTGTTGTTTGCATGTTAAGTCGATGCAGGGAAATGACTGAACATGGGCCCAAGCCATTAAACCTTACTGACCAGTACAAAGCACCAAGACCTGAGCTCACCTCCATAAACCTTAAACAAACTTCATGTCCACTAAGCAGAGTCTTTGTGACTGTGAGCAGATTTTGGTGACTGTCCTGCACTTGACACAACTCTCTGCTTACATCACGTCTGCTGGTTATAGGGGTGTGGACATCAGCATCACTACACTCAACACTAATGTGTAACACCTGTGTGAGTTGTGCTTCAAGGAATTGTCAATCAAGCTCAATCATCACTGATCACTTTGTCTCATCAAGCAGTTCTTAGGTTTCCAACTCCTTATTAGTAATATTAATAAAAGTGATTTATTTCACCCATAACTGGATAATATAAGTATAATTAATAACTTAGTCCATAATCTATTTCATCTATATCACTGCTAGCTTTTATCTGCATTTTTAATGTTAAAAAATCGTAAATGTGTAAATAATAACAGACAAATATATAAACAAAAAAATTTACAAAGAACATATTTAATAGCAAAGACAAGTGACTTGTTTTAAAAAAATAAGTTGTGTAAGAAATAACACACAACGGTTACAAGCCACACCGCTCAATTCTGGGGGTGACTTTGAGGTCAGGACTCTGTTACCCCTTTTCCACTGCTCTGGTTCCCGTGCCGGTTCCCAATTTTGGAACCAGCTTTTCCACAGAAAAAAATTGGTGCCGGTGCCCTAAAAT
>JAQMYJ010000010.1:16452713-16467256 GCA_030014305.1 Clarias laeviceps | reverse complement strand
CGAATAAGCTGCCTTTGGATACTGAAATACATTTTCATAGTTTGGAGAATAACCAGTAAACTGACTTCAGAAACTTTTCTGTTTAGTGGTCGTGGCCTGTGACGTGGCCCACTGAGCTCCTGTCTAGTGTAAATGCGGGCCAGTTCTCGGTGGTTCCCAGTCCAGCAGCGGCCAAGCACCAGAACCTGCACCTGGCACCAGAACCAGTGTAGTGGAAATGAGGTATGTGCAGGCCATTCAAGTTCTTCCACACCAAACTCGCTCATCCGCGTCTTTATGGACGTTGCTTTGTGCACTCGTGCGCAGTCATGCTGGAACTGGTGTGGGGTTGTTTTTCCGGAGTTGGGCTCGGCCCCGTACTTCCAGCGAAATTAACTCTTAATACTTCAGACATTTTGGACAATTTAATGCTCCCAACTTTGTGGGAACAGTTTGGGGACAGCCACTTCCTGTTCCAACATGACTGTGCACCAGTGCACAAAGCACGGTCCATAAAGACACAGATGAGCGAGTTTGGTGGGGGAGAACTTGAGTCCTGACCAGGGCTGTGCGATTAATTGAAATCGTATCGAAATCGCGATGTGAATATGCACGATTTCTAAATCGCCTTACAGCACTTTTTTGTGCGCTCACGACTTTTCCCGCAGTATGCTATTTGAACCAATCACAACGCAGCGCGCCTCAACAGAGCACGAGAACAGGAGACCCAGCTAAACGACAAATAGGCTGCAGAAACAGGGATGATGAGTTCAGCACAGGAAGACTTGGTGCCCCAAAAAAAAGTCAACATCTGTGGTGTGGGATTACTTTGGATAGAGGAAAGATGATGTATCACAGAGCCAGGTAATTTGTAAGACCTGTCAGTCTGTTGTTGCGGCGAAACAAGGTAACACAACAAACCTATTTCAACACCTGAAACGACAAGGTCTATGACTTATGCATGGCAAAAAAATCTGTGGACACGGAGAAAAGTACACCCCAAACACGTTCGGAACCAGGTGATCAAAAATGAATATTGCAGGCATTTGTAAGCTGCACACACATGCACACATTTACTTTCTGCCTAGGTCTGTTCTAGAGACATTCTGTTACACCTTTTTTGCCTTATGTCTGTTTTAGAGACATGTTACAGGTCTTTGATAAAGATCTAAATGTTTTCTTTTGGAAAAATGTTTCATATTTACACTGTCAAAATCGTGATTAAAATCAAAATCGTAATATTGTTCAAGAAAATCGTGATTTCTTTTGTCCATATCGCACAGCCTTAGTCCTGACCTCAACACGTGAGAACACCTTTGAGATGAATTAGAGCGGAGACTGCGAATCAAGTCTTCTCATCCCCATTAAAGCCAAAGAGATTATATTCTACTGTATATTATTCAGTGTACTGTACTATGTGCTTCCAGCATTCAGAACTATAGAAATGTAGGAAAAACAGTGTTACAAGCCACACCTCCAAACTCAGTTCTATAACAGATTTACTAAATGTAACTCAGTATAGGGTTTTTTTGTGTGTGCGTGTGTGTTAAGCTTGCAGACCAAACTTGAAAACACACGTTTTATTATTGCTGCACATTCAGGCAATGTAAACAAACAAACAAACACCGCGCGCGCGCGAGTTAGTAAACACCTGTCTGTTAGCTGCAGCTGGCTGTAGGCCAGGACTCACACACACTCTCTCACACACACTCAGTAACCTTATATACTAACATTATTACTCTGTACACACACACTGTGTAACTCCCGGTTAGCTCGTTGCTAATCAGGCCCGTTATTGAGCTCTGAACACTAGCATTAGTAGCGCCGCAGCGCGCCGAGTTTTATTACTAGCGCTAAATAAATACATCAATAAATACACAAAGTCACCTCTTATCCTGGCCTTCATCTTCTATCTCCTTTATTTTATTCATTACAAAATCCCGAAATATTTGTTCTATATTGGTTGCCATTTCCTCCAGACAAGCTCGGAGGACTCGATTGACTGATATCCCACAATGCCTCTGTGCAGACCGGAAACGGGGAGATCTGACTTCCGGCTTCCATTCGCCGCCATGTACGCCTTACTTTTTTTTGTTGTTGCTGAAAACAATACCAGAAAAATCAAACAACACACAATCCAAACAACATAAGCAGTAGATAACAATATATATATATAAAACATACAAAAAAAGTAAAAAGATTTTTCTGTAAAGGAGTACCAGAAATTAGAACTAAAGATTTATCCCATATGGCTCAAATAAAAGTAAAACCCTAAAAGGAGTTTTTTGAAAACTTAATACTTTTAATACAAGAAAGATTACTGTACTAGTTTCCAGTCAATAAAATTTTCTTCAAGCTGAGGTCTGAATTTCATGTTCATGTTAGGATTCAGATCTCTATAGTATACAGTATATGCAAGCAGGCAAGTATATAAAAAAACAGCATTTTAAAATTTCAATAACATTTAAATAAAACTTATTGTAATTTTTCATTAACCATGTTAAACATGTGGACAGTTTGATCATTGATGTGGGAGGAAACCGGAGTACCCGGAGGAAACCCACCAAGCACGGGGAGAACATGCAAACTCCATGCACACAGAGACGGGAATCGAGCCTGGCCGGGAATGCAACGCGACAGTGCTAACCGCTAAACCACCGTGTCACATAATAAAATTATGTTGTAATATATATTTTTATAGCAAGTATGTAGGGGTGTGGGGGGTTTGGGGAGGCACCCGTCCCAGGGGGGGCATTTTAATGCATAACACTGGACTCTCAGTTCGGGTATTTTTGCATGCCCTTACCCCGGACTGCGGCAGACATTTGCTCTAATGATCTAATGACCCGGTAGCGCTTCACATTACCGCTTTTTATTAATGCGAACTGGTTTTAAACTTCCCACAGGAAGAGTAAATGTATATTGTGCATACTGCCCATTCATCTTTGAAGGATCAGTTTTCATAGTTTCACAGACTTTCCCTTTTTTCGGAGTAAGCCATGCTGTGTCACTCTTTCGTTAAAATTTTTTCCACACACCTTGAGGGAAAAGGCGCTAAATTACGGGTATAGTAATTATTCTGGTTTATCAGAAAAGCATCAGGATCTGGATAGAACTGGCACTGGGTCTGGATCTGGACCGCAGTCTGGTATTTAGTGCTGCCTAGGGGCAAAATGAAAATCTTTTATTTATTATTATTATTATTATTTTTTTTTTTTTTATTATTTTTGCATGCGCACACACACAAAGAACAAAGAAACCAATATAAATCATAATTTCTTGTTCTATACATATATAAAACCAACCAAATTTAAATTAAAAAATGAAATATTTAAATCATTTGCCCCTCTGTATGATATTCAGTCCAATTCTGCTGTCGCAGGCACAAACACACACCATAAAGGTTTGAACCTGGGACCTTCCGATCAGTAGTCCAACCACTGAGCTACCCCTGCTCCTTTTATTAGCTGCAGTTTAGAATTGAGTATTGAATGCTGAGTATTGAATACTGAATACTTGAGCTGGTTAGCATGATTGTGTCTGGCCTGAGTTGGCTTTATTCATTCCCTTAATTGTTGAACAGTAAGATTTGAGTATATCACAAAAAAAAAAAAAAATTGTTAGAAATACTTACAAAGCTGATACAAATACAAGTCTGCGTTCAAGTCAAACCAGGACTTTTAACTGCACAGAATAATAGAACACAGTTATAAAAGTAAAAACTACCTTTATTTCTCTATATAATCCCCTGCTACACTAATGCACTTATATCAGTGCTTCACTAGTGGTTGGATACAAGTTTTCTCAGTACACTGGAGCCATGATCGGACTGCCTGCTTCACGTCTGAAATGCTGGCCCCCCAAGAACTCCTTTAATGCCCCAAACATGTGGAAATGTCTTGGATTGAGGTCAGAACTGCGGAGATGTGGAAATAACTCCCAGCGTATTTTCGGTAATGTGCAAGTGCTGGTGAATGATTGTGTAAACAGATATCATAGACAGATGCATTCCTTTTGCAATTTGGTGAGAAGTTACCTGTAGATTTTCAAGGATCAACCTGTTGAATGTTCACAGGAATGATTGCAGTGGGCTTCAAGCCACCTCGGCTGGGATCGTAATTCATGCATGTTTTTCATTCAGGTTTTACTTTATGTGTTTTCATCATCATACTGTGCTTGAAGTCTTCTGTATATGTCAATCACTTTACACCCTTGTAGTCCTGGTTTGACTCAAACGCCCATCAAGGTTGCTTCAATTTTTTTATTAAATCAAGCTCAATTTTTTTACAGCGTCACCTGCTGTATAAACTCTGTGGACTTTTAATATACCTTTTTGCTGTTGTTATCTTGTGTTAAATGGGTTTAGTAAATGATGGAATGGATTTGTGTTTAGAACTGTTACTGCACACTACATTCTCTTACTTGTGATGCTTTGTGTTGAAATGAAAATAGGTTTTCATGTTTTGTGAGACACATTATACTACTTTAGATCACAGATATTAAATGAGAACATATTTTGAAATAATGCTCTTTATTTTTGTTTGTTGTTAAGAATTCCTTTAAGACACATCGAAATTTCTTTGTAGTTACACAAGCCAGTGTATGATCTTTTAACATGAGATACAGAAGAAAGAAATTGAGGCTATCTTCAGGCTTAATCCAGCACTGCTGTTCACCAGATTTCATCTACTGTGTAAAACAGATAGCAAATAATATTATTATTAATAATAACAATTATAATAATAATGATAATAATAATAATAATAATAATAATAATATTAGTAGTATTAAGACTAGAAATAGGTTTAATAGGAGTAGTAAATAGTAGTAGTAAGGTTAGGCATAATGCATGCATGAATAAATTATATAAACCATGTCTTGTTGGCTTCTCCTAACAATTTTCCACCACAGCTTTGGTTCAAAGTTAAATTTCACAAAACTGATAACCTCTAAACACTTAAGTAACCTGATAGGCTCTTTATTCTGTAACCTATGCGCTATCTCTTAAATTGTACTTGAGGAGGTCTATAAATAATTTATAACAATTTTATTGCAGTATATCGTTAACTACAATAAGCTTCAGTACACGTGGAAGAAGCTGACACGATGCATGCATATTAACTGTAACATAAAAACAATATTAGACAAATTGACACAGAAATTCAAGAAATTGTAGCATTTGTTGAGAATGTAATAAATGAATGATTAGGATGAAGTATTTGTGGTCTGTTATGATCTTGTGTCAATTGAAAAAAATACAGGAACATTTTTTTTTTTAAATGGTTAGTGTCATTCTTGTGTATTTCAGGGTGAAAAGAATGCCGTTAAATGAAAATCCTTCCAATGTTTATGATTCTTAAGTAAATTCATTTTAGTCGCATCTTAGGGCTGTTGAGTCTTAGTTACTTTAATTTAAATACCAATGTGTACAAATCCAGAATGAAGTCCTCACCAAACACAATGAGAGAAGTTGACTAAAGTAAACTACACCAACATCACACAGACGTATTATTAAAATATTTTTGACTAATTTGTGCAAGTGATATCAAAGGAAAGTGTTTCATGCTTTTGCCAGGTCAGAACACAATTCAGAAGTGCAGGGTGGGATGGAGGGTGTATTAGAGGAATGAGTTTTGAGTTTTAAAGGTCATCTCTATAAAATAGAGAATAGAGCAAAGAGAATCTCACCAATTCTGAACATCTGAACAACAACGGATGGTCTGTAAATTTATTAATTGAAAATATAACCTTTGTCATTAATAATCTCTCCTTTCTTCTATTTTTTTAAAAACTAATCACGAGAAACAGTTCTCCAGGCTTCCTGGATGACTTTTTTGCCTCTCATTTGGGCAAGTTTTTGTCTCTCATTTTCAGTCCAGTCCCTGTACCTGACCAGTTTCACATATACTGGTGATGTTGAATGCTTCGTGATTGGAACAGACGAGAGGGGAAATGAGGCTGCTACTGAGGTTGTTACATAAACAACCACGTTTTAAAATCTGTTGGCACTTTTGCAGTCTGTCGCAGTAAAATTATTTTTTATGTATTCAACATAATTTAACATGAATAAATAAGGGGTGGCTCAAGACTTATGCAGAGAATAACCTCTATTTAGTACTGCAGAACACAAAAATAAAATAAACACATTTGCTAAATACAATTTCATGTCCTTTTATGTAGTGTCTGTAACTTTGTTTTGAATTCAAATGTTTCAATGATCTTAATTGTCATTCAGATAAACCTTGGCCAATTTAGATTTCATACGAAAGGACATAAACCTGAAAAAGTGTATTATTCCAAAATGCAAAATTGTTAAGATATTGCAACATGAATTTTACATGGTTACGAACACTACAGATTTTTTTGTTTTTTAAGTTTTTACCAAACAGCAATTTAAACAACAATTTTTACGTCATACTATTAATATAATAATTTCTAGAAGCTTACATTAATTGCAGTATCAATACTCATAAATAAATGTGAATTATTAGCATATTAAATTATTTAATTATTAAGTGAGACAGTATAACGGTAAAAAAATGGCAATTTTTGAGCCACATATAAAATCCTCTCTCCAAAACATGTTAGCAAGTTGTCAACGTGAAATTTTTGGGGAAGAAAGATTGGTCACTTCCAATTTGCATAAACTTCAGAAGTAGCTTTTTCGGCACAAACATTTTTTGTATTATAGGTATAACATAATAATAAATAAAAAAATTAATCAGCACCAATATAGTGTTTTGGCCATATATATCAAAGGATATACAAATTTTCACATTAAATTATAAAAGAAAACATTTTAAAAAAAAGTGTCTGTGCATTGAGCTGTCAGTTTGAAAACATAATTTTGTACAAAGAAAAGTTGTTTCCTTGTTTTTCACTCTCGACTCTCTTGTAGACTCCTTATTTATTTTCCCTTTTGTATTTCAGTTAATTATTATTACTAATTATTTTGCATTCAATTACATATGTTACTTACTTATACTTACTTTGCTTCTCCTTAGAGGGCTTCATGATTCATAAATCTATAATATTGGCATGACTGTATTCCATACCACGTTTGAACTCCTCCAAGGGGGAAGAAAGAACCACTGAACAAAAATATAAAATTGGTCAAATACTGGTAATAATAAGCCTTAAAAATACACGAGTTGCAATTCTCTGCTCACCTTCATCACTTTCTAGAGCTTTACGATCTAGGATGTGTTGTCTTTGAGCTTGTGAATACTGAAAGCCACGTTTGAACTCAGGAAACACTATAATGATGATGATGATGATGATGATGACAATGATGAGAATGATATGAAATATATATTCAATACGTTTTGAGAACACACAGATACAGTATGTGCACATTCAGACAATACTTTGCCAGTACGTACCCTCATTGGTTCCCATTTCCTGTGCAGTTTTATCTTTGCTAACTTTGGTCATCGTGTGCGCCTTCCTGAGATTCATCAAGGTCCCCATATGGTACTCGGTGCCTTGTCTGAACTCATCTACAAAAGAGAATACTAAAATTTAAACTCAGGATATGAATAATCAGTCACATTGATCAGTTAATTATTGCTAATGGTGCACAGAAATACCGACAATTTTATAGTTAGAGAATTTGCATAGTGTGCCCTATTGACTATTAAAAAGATGGTGGCACGGGCACCATCTCCAGCTTGGTTAAAAACACAATTGTGTAGAATGGTGTACCACTATAAGATTCACTGGCGGTATGCAGTACCAGAAAGAGGAGAGATCAGCTGCCTGCCAAAATCGACTTTCAAAGCCAGTTAAATCGGCAATTTCAGCAAGCAAACACCTCTGGTGCTATGTAATGCTTCAACAAGACTTTGTCTCCTTACTAATTGCTTCTAAGTCATTCTGAATTGCCTTTAAACCATCCATGTTGTGTTTCCATCTATCATTAATGCTAGTTAACATGATACCATGCTCACGCCAGTGCACTGACAGGTTCATAACACCTTACCTCACGACTAACATGAGCTACAAAGCTAACTAGCTTCTAACACTCAGCTGATTCCTAAATCCCGCTCTAATCCCTGAACAAGGAAAACTACTCCAAAACTACTTGGTTTGTGGAACAAGGGATTCTACATCCTACACAGCAGACTAGCTAGCCAATTTAAAGCTATCTGGAAATGAACCCCAGAAGAGTTAGTTATCTGAGGCTATTCTAAAGTGGAATAAGTGGTGACATAAAGGTCTGTCCACCATCTACATGGTTACAAGTGTGTGTCACCTGCTACAGAGTATAATTCCCAGTGTTGAATTATCACTGTACAGTGTTTATAGGTCCAGTTGGACTCATATGAACTCCAAAAACTGGGGATTTTAGTTTGTAAATTGGTTTTGTTCAACAGAAAATTTGTGAAACTCAATAATCATTGCTCTCAGAATTATTGCTGCTCTGATTCATGATCAGAATGTGAAAGTATGTATAATTTGGCTTATTGTAATGTGTATTGCCATTTATTGCCATGGGTCTGTAAAATCTATCATTATTTAATCTGACATCTTTTCCATTTTTATAACTGGTTAGGATCAAGTAAATATGTTAATTTGGCCTCGGCATTGTCAGTGCCTTGCCTAAATCTTACCAAGCAAATGGCACCATTATACTATAGGTGTGGTTATGATGATGCCCTGAATAATTAATTTAAACACTTACCTGGTACTGCTCTCCTCTGCATCTCTGAGAGCTGAGGCAGTTGCTGTCCAGTTCTAACATCCACCAGAGTTACACGAGAGTTCTGAGTGCCCTGTCTGAACTCAGAATTAGATACGGGATTGTAGACTGTGGAGAAAAATGAAATTTATTACAATAAAACTTTAAAATCGATAAACTGTATATAGTGTGCTGGACACTACACGTGATACGTACAGCCTGAAACTCTTCTTTGCATCTCACTGACATTCTCCTTTACTAATCCAGTTTTTGGGTCCACAAGAATGCGTCTTGAAGGTTCTGTTCCGTGTCTGAGGAACTCAGGTAGACCTGCTTTGTGGACAGTTTCCATGCCCTTCATCACGGTAGCCTCATTGTCCTCTGTGCCTGGTCTGAACTCAGACGCTGGGGAAAGTCCATACACATACAGTCAGGTCCATACATTTTGGAACAAAGATAGGTTTTATGCACATTTGGCCTCTGTACACCTGCACATTGAGAATAAAATGATCATTCAAGGTGAAGTCATGACTTCACTCATTTTTCTACACACAAACATTTTAGGGGGCTCATAAATAATGGAACAAATGGCTGACAAGCAGTTGCATGGCCAGGTTCCAAAATGTATGGACCTGACCTGTCAGTTTTATCGTCATATATCAAAGTAGATATATGATGTAGACGTGATTGATATAGGAACCTACAGCATCATATGAGTAGGAGAGTGACTCTCTGTTTTCTCAGTGAAACACTTACGTGCTTGTGCTCTCCTTTGCATCTCTGAGAGCTGAGGCAGTTGCTGTCCAGTTCTAACATCCACCAGAGTTACACGAGAGTTCTGAGTGCCCTGTCTGAACTCAGACCTGGATACAGGATAATAGACTGTGGGGAAATGGAATGTTGATATAATATAATGTTAATATAAAAGTAGTGTTTCTTTCTGTAAATACAAAAAAAAGGCACACCATGATTATGAGACACGTACCTTCAGCTCTTCTGTCCATCTCACTGACGTATTCCTTTATCAAACCGGTGTTCAGATCGACCAAAAAGCGCCTAGACGGTTCAGTGCCTTGTCTGCGCTCCTCGGGGGGTGCAGCTTTCTGGTTCTTACCATCTCGCATCTTTACTGTATGCTCTGGAGCAAGAACAACTTTCCACTGAGGTTCAGCTACAATAGTAAAATAAATCATTATTATTATTTATTATATATAGCAATGTAAGAGAGTTATAGATACTGTCACAATCACAGACTGGGGTAAAAATAATCAGTAAATCTTTTAAATTTAAGCAGAAGTAGTGTTTTATAATTTCCTGTTGAGATATAAAACACATACGGTTTGTGTCCCGTCTGTGGTGTTCAGCAGGTCCAGAGCTTCCCATGTATTCTTGGCCATCTTGGACCAGTTGTGGGGCTCCAATCACCCATCCCCCGTTTTGGATCCGAAGAGCATTATATTGCAGAGGTCTGGCATTAAGGCCTACGCAGACACAGAAAGTGACAACATTAGCATCTGATCATTTTGATTCATACATATTTTCTTACACATTTCCATAATATTCTTTTGATTCTGTAAGTTGCTTTGCGACAATGACCATTGTTAAAACTGCTACACAAATAAAATTTAATTAAATAGAATCTTCTTACTAATTTCTGAAATATTTCACATGGAGCAGTACGAGACACCCAGTATACACACTGAATTAGCTACTTGTGTAGAATTAGCAACATGGGAAAGCTAGCACAAATTTTCTATGAATGAATGGTTGAATGTCCAAAATAATTAAGCAATACATTTAGCAGAATATTGATTTAAACAGCTAACTAGCTCATATGGTTAATATTATCAAGGTTACTAACAGTTATAAACTGAACAGCCGTAACATTACACAAGCAAAAACTGATGACCCAATATTATGTAGGTTTCCCCTTGTGCTGTCTGGGCAGCTGGGACCCCTCTGGGCATGACCTCACAAGGCCTCTGGGGGTGTGCTGTGGTGTCTGGCACCAGGATGTTGGCAGCAGATGATGGCAGGGTGTTGTGGGTTGTGGGGTGTTTGCTTCATGTATTGAACTTATTTGTCCGGTGCATCCCAGGGGTGCTAAATCAGACTGAGATCTGGGGAATTTGGAGGCCGGGTCAGTGGCCTTGGGCTGGGTGCAGCAGGCTGTGGTGCACCTGGTGATCTGGTGCCTTACTGTCATGGCCAGTGTTTATTTTTGTCTGTAATTTTTTTACTATATTAGCTTTTCTGTGGGATCGGACTGGATGAGCTGGGGAGCCTTTGGTCCCTGTGAGCATGGGTGAGCCTTGGGTGCCTATTATTCTGTCACCAGTTTATAATTATATAAGTGATACTCAGTGTTTTAATATTATGACTGATGGGTGTATTTTTCTTGATTATTCTACCAATTTCTCATAGATAGTTCCATAAATTGGACTATTATTATTGTTATTATTATTTTATATTAAGGGTCAACGGTGGCTCAGATGGTTAAGACTGTGGGTTACTGGCCTACTGATTGGAAGGTTGTGGGTTTGAGCCCCAGCACCACCAAGTTGCCACTGTTTGTTCTTGAGCAAGGACCTTAACTCTATCTGCTCCAGGGGCACTATATATGAATATCTGAATCTTAATTATTATTATTTCATAATCTAAATAAAAAATATTCTACCACTACAAAACTGTCCAATGTTCATCAAACCAGTTTAAGACAGGCTTTGCTTGGTGACGGGGTGCGTTATTATGGTAAAAGTAGGCATTAGAAGATGCTTAAATTGCAGCTATGAAAAGTGCACAAGCCAGCTACAGAACTTACAAAGGCTGTGGCATTCAAACGATGGTTGATTAGTGTTAACAAGCCAAAAATGTGTGAAAACATTAAAACACCACACCATTACACCACCTCCACCAGCCTGGACTGTTGATGCTGTTGGCACCAAATTCTGACTGATATCTGTGTGGCTCAACATTAAACCAGGTTGTTGTTGTTCTTCTTCCTCTTCTTCTTCTTCTTCTTCTTCTTCTTCTTCTTCTTCTTATTGTTATTATTAATATTTTTATTATTATAATTTTTTTATTTAAACCTTCTGGTGAGCCTTCATAGTCCTTGAAATTAGCACTGAGTGCTGCTTTTATCAATTAAATTACTGTTGAACTATTACAGATTAAAACTGGTAAAATTTTAAATATCCAAAACCAATTATCACAACATACTTTTATGCATTTAATAAATGTATTTTATTAAATATTTGTCATATTTTTTTGTATCAGTTGATAAATTAGAAGGATATTCTTGATTTTCAATTATTTGCCTGTGCAGAGATAAAAAATCCAATCAAAAATGATTGGAACATAGCATAAACCAAAAGTGCTATTTTAACATCAATTCGATGAAAAATAAAATATAAAACACAAACCACTTACCAGCCGCAGCAAGGAGTAGCAACACAAATTTGAACATGTCTGCGCTAGACAGAATATTGAACAAGGGAGTCGGGTGTCATGCAGCATGTGCACTTAGCACACTGAACCTGTTTATCACATGCACAGGTTTAAATATTAAGTTGATATTCTTTGCCCTAAATAGATATCACTAATAATACAGCAGGTCTATAGACATAGACTTTGAACTTAAATCTGGTGTCAGCGAGTATCAGTAAAATTTTACATCATTTAAAGCTTTTCTTATCACAATAACTATAAATGTTGTTCCACTTCTGATATCATTTGTGCAAAATAATTGTCAATGATTAATTGTGTTATCACTTAACACTTAACGTTTCTAGGACAACCAGCATTCACTGCAAAACAGTTTTCAAAGAAGAGTTAGATAATTCATTTATTTATGACAGACTGGTACAGTGCATTTTTGTTGTTGTTGTTTTTTTACATCTTGTTCTTTTAAAAGCTACAACTGAATTGGGATTATAAGTCATAAATCTGAACAAAATGGCACATAATATTAAAATGCAACTTTGACTAGGATATATAACAGGGAGTGTAATTAAATTTATTCTTTTATTATTCATTTATTCATGGTCTGGATGTCAAATCTGTCCCAGGAACAAAGAAGTACAGATGTACAAAAAAACAGCATGTTTGCAGAGACCAACTTGTTTAATTTCAAGGTGGCACAAGGAAAAACTCCCTGAGATGTCAACAGGAAGAAACCTTAAGAGGAACCGGACTCAACAGGGAACCCGTCCTCATTTGGGTGATAACGGATAGTAGGGATTGATCTGCAGTCACACTGTGTGTTAGACAGCTGGACGTTCAGTATAACAGGAGAGGTGTTGATAAGTTAATATGGAGTCCACTTTGTAGGCTCAGATACAAAACTCTTAACAGAAATTTCAGTTCTTAATGCCATGATTTATTTTAATTGCATTTTATTTTTCAACTCTGGTCCTGCCATGCACATGTTAGTGTTTTCTCAGCTCCCAGCACATCTGCTTTGAATTGAAGTGGGTGTGATAGGTTCAATTCAAGCTATAAATTGTACTAAATGTGTACTGTACATGATCCGTTTATAAGTGTATCTCCAGTAGTGAAGAAAACCCCTCATTCACCATCATTCGGGTGATACCAGATACTCACTCACTCACTCATCGTCTACATCACATTATCCTTTATACAGGGTCGCTGGGGTCCAGGGCACGCACACATACACACATGCTCATTCACACACTACAGGCAATTTTGAAAGCCCAGTTAACCTACCCTGCATATCTTTGGACTGTGGGAGGAAAACGGATCACCTGAAAGAAATCCCACCAACGTGGAGAACCTGCAAACTCCACAGGAATTGAACCCGGACTCTGGAGGTGCGAGTGAGTCCTAACCACTACGCCACTGTGCCACCTGATACCCTGAAGTGATAACCATAAATTAATCCCTTCTATAACTGTGTTCTATTGTAAGCGCTATTGTATAACAGGAAATTATTCCTTTAATTCATATGAAGTGCACTTTTTGGAAAGCATAGTCTTTACCATATTCTCCAGGTGGAATGAATATTGCATGTGTGCAGAACAGCTTTGGTAGCAAATTTTGACCATCCCTGCTGTCCAACTGCAGATTTGTATATTTTAGTATTTTGTTGCTTTTTGTTTTAAAACAATTTTTATGTCATGTATTTCACCTTTGATATTATTTTAGATGAGAGGTGAAATAACTTCAATGTAGGCAGAGGGTAGCACTGTACAGGTGCACAAACAACAAATGTACAGAATTAATGAAGTAAATGGTTTTGTATAATACAGATAGGTCTACACTCTGTGGGTTTAACTTCTTCCACTGTTTGCCACAGCATGTTTCCATCCATCCATCTAGGAACCTCTGCAGTCCAACTAGTGACCATGGAGGCCAGTGGTGACCATTGTATTTATTTCCATTGTGCAACCGTGGTAGGACCTCCAGTCAACATTCACACACGCATTCACACACTACAGGTAATTTGGGAACTCCAGTTAGCACACTGTCCAAAGACATGCAGGTTAGGCTAACTGGCGATCCCAAATTGCCCGCAGTGTGTGAATGTGTGTGTGTAAAGTCAAATAAGTGAAGTGGTGGAGCTGAAGTCACTCGTCAAGGAACAACTGTGACATGATCAGAGTATGACATCACAGTATGCATCACCTCACAGTCACTAATGGAGCAAAGGTTCTGACTCAACATACAAGCACCATCTGTGACAGAGAATCGCCACCGCACAGTCTCTACTATGATGGAACTATGATGGAACAGTATCGGGTCTGTGTATAAACACTTGCATGAAAGAGACTGCAGTCAGTAACATGTGGGACAGGGAAGCACATCGGCTGCTGGTCATCTCAGGGACACTGATGGTATGATAATACCGCTCTTTACTTATACGAAG
>JAQMYJ010000010.1:16421966-16433021 GCA_030014305.1 Clarias laeviceps | reverse complement strand
CAGGGTTTATTGTTGGGGAAACAGCGGATATTTCTCGTAGGAACACAGGTGTCCACACAGAAGTTTATGTACTCTGTAATGCAATCTGTCATGCCTGAACTTCCCAGTTTGTAGCCTCAAAACAGTCCTGAAGGGTATTAGTGGCCTCCTCTGACCACCTCCTCACATTCCTCACTGTAGCAGGCTGCCTCTGGACCAGGGGTTTGTATATTGGCTGGAGATGAACCAGGTTGTGGTCTGATCTCCCCAGAGGGGGATAGTAATCAATTCTCACAAACCTTATTATTGTTACATGGAGTTCCTGCTTAATGCATTTACATCAGTCCTCATGCACAGGATAAATATTTCCCAAAATAGTTTCGTTTTTAGAACTGATTTTTAATTTACGTAAGTTTGCATTTGAGGTGGTTAAATGCTGCAGTTCCTCTAATATCCTACAGGTGGTGCTCCCTAAACTATTCGCACATCACAACCAAATTATTTGTTCCGAATTCTAACAAAATCTGCAAGAAAAATCGAATCAGGATATTTTATATTATCAAAAGTGATGCGAACAAAAATCACAATACAGATCGAATTGGCGTTAGATACCATGATGATATCGTGTGAAGTGGAATCCCTGGTGATCTCTATCCCTTACAAATTTTTCCAGATGCTCATCAGAAAATCTATAAAGCATATGATTAACACCACTTTCGGACTGTGATATTTATTTATTTATTTATTTATTTATGTACATTTATTTGAGGTGCCTGAGGAGATGCTTCAACAGATTAAGACCACTGTACTACAGAAGACTGTGGATGGCATGAAAGAAGAGGGCGTGTCGTACGTCGGTATGTGATTTAAAGCAATGTTTCATCGTTTCAGAATCCTGCAATAATAATACTGGTGTAAGAAGCAAGCTGTTCGCTAAAACAAGCACGTCGGATACCTTTGACTCCTTCCCCTCCCCCTCCCCTAGGTGTGCTCTATGCAGGACTAATGTTGACTAAACAGGGGCTAAAGGTGCTGGAGTTTAACTGTCGATTTGGTGACCCCGAATGCCAGGTTAGTAAACACTGAGTTTGGTCTTTCGACATGCGATTTATTTAGTTATGGTCAAAGTTTCTTTCTTGAAGGAATGTATTCTGATAATATTTCCATTTTAACATCACTTCATAATATCAAGTGTAAGGAAGTCATTTTTCTTGTTCAGGATCCTACACTGGGCCTGTGTTCATGTTTGAGTGTGTTATTTCTCAGTGTGTTATATATGCATACATCGTACACACACATCTAACACCCCACACTATTCCTGTCCCTCTGATCTCTTTGCCTTTTTCATTGCATTAACGTAGTGCTGTATGTCCAGGTTCTGCTGCCCCTCCTGAAGAGTGACCTGTACGAGGTGTTGAAGAATACACTCCAGGCTAAACTTGCCTCCAGTCCTCCTATCTGGCAGGAAAACAGTGCCGCGGTTACTGTGGTCATGGCCAGTGAGGGATATCCAGGAGCCTACAAGAAAGGAGTTGAGATCACAGGTATCGTCTGTTATGAGCTTTAGTTTGCAAAACTATTGTGAAGCAATATTTGTATTATTAGCAGGTAAGGGTGAAGGCTTCAGGACTATTCTTCACTTATATTAGTCAGTTCTTTGTGTTAAAATCTTTAGGGTTCAGGTTATTACATAAGTATTATTATGATTAAATATATATTAAATACTCTTTTCTATTCTCATTATTATATACTTGTATAAATTTAAATTTCACTATTACACACAGAATCTATTTTGTATTTCAGGGCTCTCTCAGCTCACAGACATGGGGCTGCAGGTATTCCATGCTGGCACTGCCCTGAAAGAAGGGGGTGGAGTTGTTTCAAGTGGTGGGCGTGTCCTGACCGTCACGGCGGTCCGTCCCACTTTGGAGAGCGCCCTGAGCAGCGCAAATGCCGGTGTTGCCGCTGTGGGCTTTCCGAACGCGGTGTATCGTCGTGACATCGGCCACCGCGCCATCGCCTACCTTACTCGTTCCAGGTGTGTGTGAGGAACTGAGAACTCCACATCTGTAAGAAGCAGCTCTGTGACAGACTCTACTGTTTATAACATTTGCTCATCGACTTGCTCTTGACATTTAGCCTCGCGGAAAGTCAGGTCACAATATTAATATCCATACTAGTAATGTAGACACCAGCTGATTGATTTCTTGGAAAGCTGAGTTAACAGGAATGTAGACACTAAGGGTAGAACTTATTCACAGTCTAATGATTTCTGTGGGCAGCACTTTGGTTTTCTTGCTAGTTAGAAAGCTACTGTAGACAGTTAGATTTTTGCCTAGTAAGCTAATAACATTGTGTTTCGTATAATAATGCATCGGTACATAGCATATGAATTTAATCCGTCCTTAAGGCGAAATTTCATATTGTGAAACATATTTTCCCATTGGAAATAATGTAACATGCAGATAATCCGTTCCAGCCACCTGAAAATATCACCAATATTACCAACTTCAATAATTTTTGCATATAAAAACAATTGAAACGACACTTAAATTAAGTTAAATCTAAAAATAAATGGACATTAAACCTTACTTAACCATAATTTATGATTCCCTTTGGTACCGGCTGCTTTAAAACTGAAACTGAAAGTGGCTCCGTTTTCTTCTTGCTACCGTCCTTGATAACATTCTTAGGACCCATGGTGCTGTGTCTTCACTAAATCTTGCACAAAATGCCAAAAATAACTACTAAAAATGATGTAAACTCACCTAGCTTGGCCTTCCACTGACGCAAACAAGTTTTAAATGACTCCATTACGGACAAGCTGGCGTCCGGTTCGACTTGGGTCAGGTTAGGTCGCTCGTACGCCAGTACGACAAAATTCTTGCAAAATTTCATTTCTTAAAGCAAAAATCCTTGAGATGGGACATTCGTATGCTGAGGTTCCACTGTACACAGTTCTCCTGTTATTGTATAAAAGCCATCGTGTGTGATCTGGAGTAATATACACTTGATGGGGAAGTAAAACGCGGGTTGTCTCTAAATTAGAAGATCGCTTGATTTGAATTGATGCTAGAAATCTCACTCAGATGGTTGGTTCATTAAACCTGATAATACAGTTGATTACTTCACCCAGAGCTGCTGTTCCTCAGTACTCGTACTTCTCATGTACATCCTGGTGTCCTGACTATACAGTACTGTACAGGACGCACTGAATAAAAATGTTATTAGATAATGGGACCAATGTTGTACTGCTGTGTACTGTGTTTGTGTTCTTCATTTTTTAATAAACTCCATCAACCCACTGACAATTCTCTGCTTCTTCAACTCATTCCAGTTTGACAGAATGAATCATTAAATGATTAATAGACTATATATATATTTTTAAATTAAATATCACTAAAATAAATCATGAAAAGTCCCAGCGGTTGCACTGACATCATGTCTCCATCCCACAGAGGACTGACTTATAAGGACAGTGGAGTGGACATAGCAGCAGGGAACAAGCTGGTGGACATAATCAAACCTCTAGCCAAGGCCACATCTCGCTCAGGTACTCAACCCTCAGAAACAACAATAAATGACCTACAACACTGTAACTTTGGCACCTGGGTAATGGTTTAGATCATTTTTATAGCCAGTTCTATGTGAAAGCGTTGTAATGATTTACCCTGGAGCTGTAGGATAAAAGTTGTTTGTGTATATTATGCATTTGTAATAGTTGTAGCAGAGACTTTTGAAACATTTTAACGGGTATAAAGTATTTTCACTCCATATGTAATCATGTGGTCGAGTTGTAGCTTGTTTCCTTCTTTACTCAGCAGAAAATCTAATGTTGGATGATATTATGTTTAGTTGTGACCTCAAGGTTGTTTCTGAAAGTTGACCGATCCGAACACAAACCGCAGCCTCAAAACAACTGGATTTCCATCTTCATTTGGATTAACATCAACTTTTATGATGATTAACATCCATTTGCACAAAGTCAAAGCCCTTTCATTACAAACCGGGTTTAGGATTCTGTGACTGACATGGATCTCAGACTTTATGTACGATTTCTTTTGCTTTAGGCTGCTTTCTGAGGTCATGTTTTGGTAAATTACAGTTGTCCATATTTTTTTTTACTTGGAGGAGTTATTTTGTGGCGCTCACTGTTTGACAGAGCAGTATATCATGTGTATGCAGTCACTGACCTCCCTAATAGTCCTGGGATGAGAACCCTGGACTCTCACAGCAGGCCCGAGTAAAACTACAAACCTACTATCAGTGGGATTATCATTACACATATTCATTTTAGTTAAGAGATGAAAATATTGTATGTTGAAAGTAATTTTAACTTTCACAAACATCTTGATTGCAGTGGTGTCCCTCAGTCCAAAGACGGGTGGTGTATGCTGATTGATGCTTCCAAATTGCTGTAGCTTATGATTGAGTGTGTGTGTGTGTGGTTGCTGGTGTCTTGCCTTGGGTTGGCATCCCACCTCTGTGTGTACCCTGCCTTGTGCCCCAGGGTCCCGGGAATAGGCTCCTTGCCCCCTGTGCCCCTACACAGAATAAGTGATGTACATCCTGGATGGATGGATGGAAATCTCCTATCATTTTATTAAAGCTTTGGTGACTAAGTAGACTTAATGCTTTGGGTGATGTTTCCCCTTGTACATTATCATTTCTGTCTTTATTGACTGACTGACTCAGGGTGCAGTGCTGATCTCGGAGGTTTCGCTGGACTGTTCGACCTGAAAGCTGCTGGATTTGTTGACCCCATAATTGTCTCTGGAACTGATGGAGTTGGCACCAAACTTAAGGTACTGACATTCTTCTTAATCTGGTTTTCTTAATTATTATTTTTTCATTCTGCTGGAGAGTAAAATGGCACAGAAACTCCTTTTCTTGTCCACATCCATGAAGATCGCACAAGCATGCAGCATCCACAACACCCTCGGGCAGGACTTGGTAGCCATGTGTGTGAACGATGTTTTGGCTCAGGGAGCAGAGCCACTCTTCTTCTTGGATTACTTCTCTTGTGGGCGGCTGGACGTGGGCGTGGCTTCCTCTGTGATTCGCGGGATTGCAGAGGCTTGCCAAGTGGCGGGTTGTGCCTTACTGGGTGAGCATTACAGCTTAGCATTCATAATGTAGAATATAAATGTAAAGTAATTTCAGTACAGGCCTGTGCATCTCCCTTACAGCAAAGTTCATGGTTTAAACATGGTTATACTCGATTGTCTTTGTTTGTTTTTAAACCTCACCGTCTTACTTTTTAAATAATGCAAGTCTTGCACGTCTCTAGAATGTCTCTCGTATCCCAAAACTTCCTTCTCTTTCAATCATTTTTTTTCGAACACACCTTTTTTTTGTGTGTGGCTTTAAGCAAACTGTCCCCAAGTCCCCCTTTGTGGAAGTACATTTTTCTAGCCAACCAGACGGAAACGGTGGGAAAGAAACACCCATTTTTTTAACCCACTGATGTTTTGGACATTATAAGGCATTTCCCACCTGTTTTGAGGCTGTTCTAATGAACAAAGCAAGCAGAAAAAGGTAGCAAAGCATTTTTTGTGTGTATTTTGAATACAATATATTGGTATTAAAACACAACTTGGAGCATCTTTAGCTCGTAAGAAACAGACAGACTGGAGAAGTCCAGTGTAATTTGGGAACTCCAGTTGGTCTAATCTGCATGTTTTTTAACTGGTCTCCTGGCTGTCTGAACAGCTCAAGGGTTTCTTTATATAATAACTACCTACCTTTTCACTCTTTTAAGTGAGTTAAAGTGTGTGAAAATGTGTTTAGGTGGTGAGACAGCCGAGATGCCTGGAGTGTACGGTGCAGGAGAGTACGACCTGGCTGGGTTCTGTGTCGGTGCAGTGGAACGAGACTCCCTCCTCCCCAGATTAGGAGACATTCAGGAGGGTGACGTGCTAATTGGAGTCGCGTCCTCCGGAGTGCACAGCAATGGCTTTAGTCTAGTGAGGAAGATTCTGGAGCGAGCTGGACTTCAGTATAGTTCTCCAGCTCCGTTCGGACAATCAGGACAAACTGTTGGTGAGTCTTAGTGAAGCTTTGCAATTGTTCTTTAATTGTTCTAATTTTGTTTTTGTTTGGAGCATGCAAAATGATAAAAGATAACCCCCCGAAAAACTATTAGTTTAGGTCTACCTTTTCACCTCAAGTTTTATAGTTTTTTTTTATATAATTATTAGAAATTGCAAATTCTCAAATAATGCAGTTACAAAATGAATTGAGATAATTATTGTGTTTAAATGGACCCTAATAATTAACTAATAATCAGAATCATCACTCAATCAGAATAAAAAAGCATCATATAAACACCTCAATGAGAAGAGTTCCATCTCAAAAACAGTCTCAATGCGGCCCGATTGGAACAAGAGGGGGTGTAAACTTTTGATAATCCATTCAGTAGGTAAACATTAGCTGTGTGAAACCTACAGTAGTTGAGATCATTTCTTTGCCCCATGTGGGGGCGACATAATGTGACATGAAGAGTTTCCATAAGGGACATTTTGGCCTCCCAAATGTAGTCAGAACAACTTTATTCAATCTCTGTTTGTTTTCATCCTCTGGGTCTCTAGCTGACGATGGCTCATGTAGTAAAACCCCTAACCAGTAATAAATGAGACTTACAGAGTTCCTGTAACCAATCATAAGGCAGAAGGCGAGATTTATTGGAAATAATGCAAAGCCTAGCAGAACTTCAAGGTTGGAGTAAAATTCTGTTAGTGTTACCTACGGATTGACTCAATTCCAGAGGCGAGTTCTAAAGGCGGAATTCTGTATTGCAAAACGCACTTTCCAATAGGAAATAATGTAAGTGCAGATAATCAGTTCCACCCACCCAAATATTATAGATTCCTTTTGGCACCTGCTGCTTTAAAAACTAAACTGAAAGTGGCTCCCTTTTCTTCTTGCTGCCGTGCACAAAATGCAAAAAAAAAAAAGTAAACTTGCTTCGCTTGGATTTCCTCAAACGCTTTTCCTCAGAAGTTTTGAACGGCTCCTGGAGGCAAAGCATTCGTATCACCGTATATTTCCAGTATATTAAACTCTTCACATAGGACAGAAATTTAGAAAATGTCAAAAACACTTAGATTCTGATTTAAAAGCTTTGTGCATGTAAACAGTTCATTTGGAATTTGTAATCAGAATGATTTCAGTTGGACTGAAGAAATATTGTCTGTGTAAATGTAGCTAATGAGCGTGAAGGAGAAACAAATTCATCTGTACAGTTTGTATATACTGTACACAACTGACTAAAGCCACACTTTTAAAGGAGGTTACCCGAAAAATCAAGAAACCTTAAGTAATGAAAATAACCATTACTTATACAGCCGTTAATTCTGTGAAATGTCATGTCATCTTCAACAACACTTTGTCTGCTTAGTAAGTGTCTCTGAGTCGTTTGTGTTGTTTTATTCACGGCTAACATGAGCTACAAGGCTAGCTTCTAACACTAGGCTAAATCCCAAATCCCTCTCTAGCCCCTGATGAAGGGCACTACTTTGTGTTTGGAACAAGGAATTGTACACCCTACATAATGTGCTTTCCATTTAATGCTTTTTCGGAATTCAACCTGGAATTTAGCTGATGTTCTATAGTGGAATATGTTTCTCAAGACTGTTCACAACCATTATGGTTTATTTTCATCACCTTTTGGCTTAAAACTCCTTTCAACCCTGTTAATTACACTGTCGGTCACCAGCTCCGGCACTCGCGGATAGTTGGTTCTGCCAGTCGCAGAGGGATATGTGTTACAAGATATGTGGAAATGTTGTATAAAAGCAGTATCACATTTGAAGTCGTGCTGTTGTACTGAATATCAGCACGGCTCTGATATCTTCAGCCCTTTACACATTACAGCTGTGCTCATATTCATAGTTTATACAAATGTAAGCCTTTTATAATGTGGCTTGGTATTTAAACAAACTCCAGAATAAAAAGTGTTATATAGGGAATAAAGTGTTACATGGATGTTGTTAATAAATCTATGTACGATCTATGTAATGATTTGTACTGTTTCGATATTAGAGGATGTCTGGTGTATTTATTGTTATGACGAGTTACATAAGTAGCGGAGTGTTTCTCTTATGTTTAGTCTGTGGGACGTTATTCATGCACATTAGACATAATAATTAAAAGTTTAAACGTTTAGTCATGTGCATGCACGTTTGAGACCCTTGCATACTTTCTAAGCGGTTAAACAGCATAATAAAATTAGTACTAATGAAACTGATGACCAGATATTTAAGCCATTTGTTTTTTTTTCCGCTTTGTTTTTCAGGCGAGGTGCTGCTCACACCGACTAAAATTTATAGCCGGCTTCTCCAACCAATCCTGCACAGTGGAGCGGTGAAAGCCTACGCCCACATCACTGGAGGCGGGCTCTTGGAGAACATTCCCAGAGTTCTGCCTAAAGCACTGGCTGTGGACATGGGTAGGTCGGGGCGCATCGGTTGAGATATTTGATTCTATGATATTGGTGAATATATACAACTATTAAAATGTATTTTTTTCTGAAATAATTAAGGAAAATCATACTGCAGTTCTTGAAGTAAATGCAGTTAGTTTAATATGAGGTATCGAAAAGTTTCAAGACTAGTTTTGTAACTCGCCAACAGATGGCAGCACTAGGCTGCGCGCACAGTCACAGGGAGCACCGACCTTCATCAGTCAGTGTGCCAAAAGACATCGCCGTGTGTACATCGGGAGCCGTGCAACTGGTGCTATTTTGACCACCTGTTATTTCATCATGGACAGCAAATTAGAACAAAGAGCGAACGTTTCAAACTCCTGTGTCAAACTGGAACAATCTGCCACATGATTCTGCAAGTTTACTGCGATGCTGCAATAATACCCCTTTTCCACTGCTCTGGTTCCCGTGCCGGTTCCGTGCCAGTTCCCAATTTTGAAACCAGTGCGGCGCTTTTCCACAGAAAAAAATTGGTGCCGGTGCGCTAAAATAAGCACCGAACCGGCCCCTAAACTCTGCTGGTCTAGTCGCGAGAATCCGTGACGTCACGAGCGGTGGGCGGAGTTATAGGGAGCATAAAAAAAATAAAAATGGCGGAGACCCAAAGTCCGTTAATGTGGAGCGCGGACGAAACAAAAGCGCTTTGAGCAATTTGGACATCCGCGGTTATAACATGTCGAATAAGCTGCCTTTGGATACTGAAATACATTTTCATAGTTTGGAGAATAACCAGTAAACTGACTTCGGCCATGTTCGTTTCTGTTTAGTGGGCGTGGCCTGTGACGTATTATCATGCAGCTCTCGCTGAGCTCCTGTCTAGTGTAAACGGCACCTGGCACCAGCACCAGTGTAGTGGAAATGAGATATTAGTCATTCGGGATGTTTTGATTGTCATGCGCGAGACAAGGAAAACCTTCAACGAGCTCAGCTTCCCAAATTGTCAAAACCATTCGGCAACTTGTGCATGAGGATCGTCAGAGAACAATCCATAACATCGCTGCCATTGTCGGTGTGTCAAATGGAACAGTCCAGACGATCCTCACGTGTGATTTGAACATGCGCTCTGTTGCTGGCGTGTTCATCCGCAGGCTAGTGATGGGACGTTTGAATCATTGTAGTGACTCGGTTCTTTGAATCTCGAACATCAAAATGAATGAAGTCATTTATGAACTAAAATGAACTGAAGAGTCATTTAGTTCATTATGTTCTTTTGATCAGAAATAAAATACACAAATTTATGAAAATATTACAATGCAGCTAAGGACATATTATAATAAACAGAATGAGTAGCTCATCTCTCATATCTTCTAGTCCGAGTCGTTTGTTTGTTATTGCACTGCATAGAGTCTATGGGAGTCACGTGACAAAAGAACAATGATTCGGACTAGACGACTCGAAGATAACTACTCATTTCTATGCATTTCATTTCTAAACACAGGTTTTTCTATACATAACCTGTACATGACTAGTCTTCACAGAGGAAGAGCCCATCATCTCCACGATCGAAAAAGGCGGGGCAGGTCTGCAGCTCGAACAAGTGCATGCTTGTCATCTTTTTTGAGGCTCGGCAATTCGTACCCAGGAGCCAGACAATCAATAGCGAATTCTACTGGCAGTTTTTAAAGTGTTTGATGGAGGAATTGCAGCGAAAGCGACTGGATCTTTGGCGCACAAATCTCTAAATTTTTTTATACCACCTCGTACCTTCCATGTACAATAACGACTGCAAAGGTCATGCTATTCCAAGCAGTTCCCGTATTAATGTATTTAATTTTTGTTTGTTTTATCTTTAAACATTAAGTTCATGCCAGTGCTTACCTTCTGTTCTTTGTTTGTTTGTTTGTTTGTTTGTTTAGATGCCACCCATTGGCGGATTCCTCCGGTATTCTCCTGGCTCCAGAAGGAAGGCGCGCTCTCTGAAGAGGAAATGAGCCGCACTTTTAACTGCGGCCTTGGAGCGGTGTTGGTGGTGAGCAAGCAGGATGCGCAGAGGGTCCTGAGACAAGTGCAGGCCCAGGAGGAGGCTTGGATCGTCGGCTCAATCACACACAAATTGCCTGGTGAGATTAACATGGATAGGAAATCCCAGTTTGATGTCCAGGTTAAGATTAATATCCGCACATCATCGCATTATTATCGGATTGTAAACGGGAGAACAGGTACGGTTAGAGATGCACTCAACTCCTTTTATCAGATATTGAAAGGAGTTGCATAATCATGCATGCAATAAGTTGTGTTTAGTGATATTTAAAGCACTTTTTAATCCTGGAAAGACATCTTCAGTTTTGTAGTTATTGCTAAAATAAAATTGGTATTAATTGTTATTAAAAAAATATCACAATGAACAAACATTATTTTGTTAAGATAAATGAATCCAACTGAAAACCTAATCATCCCTGGTTAGTGTAAAGCTCTGCAGTTTTTTGTTGGTTGGTTCATTTTAAGGTTTCGTTTCAGAAACCATCTTCACTTTGTATGAGACGTGACATTTAAACAATCAAGGCACAGCATGTGTTAACACTAGAAGTCCCAGACTTTTCTAACCCTCCTTTAGGCAAGTGGCTGCTAACTTGGCTAGTTTTTTAGCATCA
>JAQMYJ010000010.1:16409819-16421866 GCA_030014305.1 Clarias laeviceps | reverse complement strand
CCTTGTTTACATAACAAAAGCATCTGTTCACAGGTGATTAAGGATATTAGCTAAAAGCCTTCCAGCCCATCGGCTGTTCTGCGGGTTTTATAGG
Source organism: Clarias laeviceps (assembly GCA_030014305.1). Taxonomy (NCBI): domain Eukaryota; kingdom Metazoa; phylum Chordata; class Actinopteri; order Siluriformes; family Clariidae; genus Clarias; species Clarias laeviceps. The sequence goes on along the minus strand of JAQMYJ010000010.1, from coordinate 16,421,772 downwards.
TAGAAAAGCCAAATGGCTGCTCTCTGGGACTTCTAGTGTTAAATACATGTAGTAATTTTTAACACTTCAAAACCTGTTAGGCAGTTCAAAAGTCAGCCTTAACGTGCATACCAGTGCAAAACCTGCATGCCCAAAAGGATGTCTGGTGCCCTCGTGCCCTCGGGTCATGACTCCACATGACCTTTAGGGGTGTGCTGTGGTCTGGCGTGTAAGCGGTGGACCCTTTCTAGCTGTAGGTGGATCGGACTTGTTTGTTTGTCCGCACATTCCACAGGTGATGAATTGGATTGGGATTTGGGGAATCAGCAGTCTTGGACTCTTTGCTTGTAGTACCCTGTGTGTAGTGCCAGGGCTGTGGTGCTCCAAGTGTTCTAGTGTCTTACTATCGTGGTCAGCATTGACGGGTTTTTTTTTTTTCCCCAACGATTAAGAAAAAAAAAAAAAAACCAGGCTAGCTTTTGGTCTCCATGGACACGAGTGAGCCTGTCACCAGTGTACTGATATATAATTGATAAAAATTTTTAAGTGTTAATATTATGGCTGATTGATATTTATATTAGTGCTGCTAAATTTAATTAAGAAATCACAACACCCTCAGAGGCGGTACGGTGGTGTAGTGGTTTAGCACTGTCGCCTGGCACCTCTAGGTCAGGGTTCGATTCCCACCTCAGGGTCTGTGTGCATGGAGTTTGCATGTTCTCCACATGTTGGGTGGGTTTCCACCGGGTACTCCGGTTTCCACCCATTTTCTGATTAGGCTAATTGGTGTTCCCTAATTGCTCGTAGTGTGTGAATGAGCCTTTGAGTGTGTATGTATGAGACAGGCTCCAGGCCTTCATAACTCTGTAAGTGAGTGAATATACACAGATCCAAATGTATCGTATCAATATCATCTGTCTCATAAACTGAGTTTGTAAATAAAGAATTCAGGAAAGATTAAATAGTTTTTTTATTAAACGGGTTGAATAATCATAACATCTACATACAGTAGAGTTTGGTTGTACATAATCACAATGAAAGTGATTTTAATGGATTTCTTTGAGTTACAAACAGCAGTGACTCAGACTATGACATGCTGGAGCATCGAATGCAATGATGTCGATTTCAGTATTTAAAACTAGCTCGGACCAGTAAACCACCACCAGGAGTTATATCTCAACATGGCCTTATTAATAGGAACGCTCCTGTAGAGTTAATAGCTTTGAAAACCGAACCTTGTAATGAATCAGGCCTGAATGTAGTTTGTGCAAAAGGAATCAAATGAAGCAATTCCATAGTTTTACCTTCAGACCACGAGAACCAAAATATCAAATATAAAAATTTTTTTTTTATACAAATAATTAATGGATGCGGATCTACTGTAACTACTTGCATAAACTTTCGTCTTGTGGTCTATTATGACATATAAAAAAAAAACATTATGAAAAAAGTAAAAAATGTTCACATGTATTGTTGTATCATCATAATCTGATCACCTGTTGTTGTTGTTGTTGTTGTGTGCATGGCTGTAGGTGCAGACGCTGTGGTCATTAGAAACCTGGAGCACAGTCTGAAAGCAGGTCCCAGTCCAGCTGCTGACTCAAGCGTGGCACAGAACGGCACGGGTCAGATAACTTCCAGCTCTCGCAAGAGGACCAAAGTGGGTGTGCTGATCTCGGGGACAGGTCTGTGTTTTAATATAGATTTGTATTTAAAGTAGATTTGTATCATGGAATAAAACAATAGTGTGTGTGTGTGTGTGTGTGTGTGTGTGTGTGTGTTGGTAGGCACCAATCTGCAGGCACTGATGGAGCAGACCAAGAAGCCATCAAGTTCTGCTGAGATTGTGGTGGTCATCTCAAACCGGCCCGGCGTGCTGGGCCTGAAGAGAGCCTCCATGGCAGGCATACAGACACGGGTACGACTTCTTCGTTTCTAATTGAATCTACTTCTAGTCAAACGTGAAACTTTTAAGTGCCGTTAGAGATGTTCTTTCTCTTTTGGACAGGTGGTGGACCATAAGCTCTACGGCAGCCGTGCAGAATTCGACAGCACCATCGACCGTGTTCTGGAGGAGTTTGGAGTGGAGCTGGTGTGTCTCGCTGGCTTTATGAGAATCCTCACTGGTCCATTCGTCAGAAAGTGGAACGGTACGGAACCACGTTTGTCACACACGTGCTCCTGTGTTAGTTAGCACCAGTGATTGATTTAAAGGCTGAGATTTGGGGGTTCTGTCGTCTGCTACAACATGAAGTCAAAGGCTGCTGTCCACCACTCCATCCTGTTTTAATGCCAGTGATGAATATCAGCATGATATCTAGCACAACAGCATGACCTTGAGTGTGATATTGCTTTTATACAAAAGTTCTACAAATATACAATTTATTATCAAAAGATTCAGATGTTTGTTTATTTAACCGGTTATTTTGCTCCACCAGCACAGATCCATGACTGGCGGTAGGACTTTAAGTAAGTCCTGAGTAGTGATGGGTCGTTCATGAATGAATCGTTATTTTTGAACGAGTCTTTAACGTGACTCAGAAGAACAAGTCGTCTCTGAGAGTGATGCGCAAAACCTCCGTAGGTTATGTAGAGGAAACAGAAATGAGTAGTTACCTTTGAGTCTTTTTGGTCACGTGACTTCCATAGACGCTATGCAGTGCAATAGATTTAAAAGAACGAACGACTCGGACCAGAAGATCGTTCAATTCTGTTTCCTGTGTAATGCACTGCATAGCGTCTATGAGAGTCACGTGACAAAAGAACAAACGATTTGGACTAGAAGATATAAGAGATGAGCTGCTCATTCTATTTATTATATTATGTCCTTAGCTGCATTATAATATTTCCAATACTGGAACTATAGCCAGATTTGTGTATGTAGACATGCTGGGGGTCTGTTTATTGAAAATGTAGCATTTTATTTTATTTCTGATCAAAAGAACGAAATGACTCAAAAAAGATTCGTTCATTTTGATAAATGAGATTCAAAGAACCGAGTCACTGAAATGATCCAGACTTCCCATCACCAGTCCTGAGAGACTTATTATTCCGCTTTAGAATATCAGCGTTGAATGGACAGCTAACGTGCTACTGTGTTCAATCACTTGTTCCCCACACACAGTAGTGCCCTTCATCAGGGGCTATACAGAGGGATTTGGGATTCAGCCTTGTGTTAGACGCTGGTTAGCTCTGTAGCTCACCTTATATGTGACAACATGGAAGCAATTATTAAGTAGACAAAGTGATGACATAACCAGATGTGTTTTCTATAACAATAATGTTAATAATGATTTATGTTAAATAAATTCCCTTTGCAATGGTGTATTTGAAAGTGTGCGCACTACAAGCAGCTGTTTTCTGTTTAACAGGCAAGCTGCTGAATATCCACCCGTCACTGCTGCCTTCCTTCAAAGGGGTGAACGCGCAGAAACAAGCCCTGCAGGCTGGGGTTCGGATCAGCGGCTGCAGCGTGCACTTTGTGGCTGTAAGTTGGTTTCTTTTTAGGTGGCCGTAGGGACGGGGGTTTAGTCTCTAGCACGTGAAAAATAATCTATACTTTCTAACACATTAACAGGAGGAGGTGGATGCAGGCGCCATCATCGTACAGGAAGCCGTCCCCATTCTATCGCACGACACGGAGGACAGTCTCTCAGAGCGCATCCGGGAGGCGGAGCATCAGGCTTTCCCCACTGCTTTAGAGCTTGTAGCGAGCGGCGCAGTGAGACTTGGGGAAGATGGCCGCATCATCTGGAACCAGCCAGCGTAGATGCTGTTAAATTACAGCTGAGAGCTAACGGTGTAGTGCACGGACTCCAGGGTCCACTGGTATGGACAGGACCTCTGACTGTGGTTCTGAATTAGTCTCGAATACACTGCGTTACTGTTCATTTAATCTCATTTCATAAGTCGATGTTAGTGAATGTTGTCTGCTCTCCTTTTAGAAATACATGATGGTGACGTGTTCACAAACATTAATGTTAGAACGTAGCTTCTGTTGTGAGTCCACTTTAACTTTTCTCTTATTGTGTTGAAAAAAAAAAAAACTGACAATGAATTGCATGACATCAGTTTATCAAAAACTTTAGTGGCTGATGATAAACTGTGGGTAACGGTTGTAAAATTGTTCTTCGTGTATAAAAGCCGACACTGTGACACTGGCTGGTACTGAATATATTCACTCTTAACAACCTGTTCTTGCACTACAGTCTATTAATCAAGTGTTTCAAAGCAAAGCTTGAGTTTAGATTAAGATGTAAACTGTTTTACAGTCTCAAAATAATGTCAAAATTGTACGCATGTTTTGAAGATGTAAAAAAAAAATGTGCTTGACATTCCTGTTGGACCAAACTACTGTACAGCATTATGTAATAACTAAAGTGTGGAGACCTTCTTCCCTTTCATGAATTCCCAGTTCTGTTTATCTGCTTGTGATGGTTTCTCTTGCATCAATCATAAATGCTTCCATTTGTGTTAAATAGATTCAGAACTCGATATTAACACATTTAATAAAGTGCTTTTACAGCTGTTGTTCTGGAACATTGTTCAGATAATTGTTTTACTGCTATACCAAAAAAAAAGCGATACAGTGCTTGGTCTCTACTAGCACGTATCATTAAGAAGACATGATCAGAGTAACTGTAGGACTGCATGCACACACAGATTAGGCATCGCCATTTTGTGGGAGCTGCTTCCATATTCAACACATTTACTTTCAATGAAGTTTAGGTTGGTGACATGGTGGTTCAGGGGTTGGCACTGTCGCCTTGCACTTCCGCGGTCCAGGTTAAAATCTACAGGATATAGCGGTATAGATAGTGAGAGTGTGAGTGAAGTGTAGGTAGAAATTTAAGAAGGAAAAAGTGATGCAGGAATAACCAATATTTCAAACAGAACTCCTTTTAATGTATATTGTAATGTATATTGTATATCTTTGCTACAGAAGCATCTTCTCCATCATGTCCATTCTCCTCAGCATCACTTCATCCACCACTCTAGAAGTCTCTCTTATAAATCAGGTCCTTCATCTTCAGTGCTACAGCTCCCTCTAGAGTCAGGTTAGCTTTTAACACACAGAATGGCAGAGACGCTGCACACTAACACGCTGACACTTGAGACATAATTTGTTTTTGTAATCAAAATCACTTAATTCTTTAACCGTTCCTCTTGTCGAGACTCAACAACTGTCAGAAATTCTTCACAATATCTTTCCTTGTATCCCTTTAAAGATCAAAATTCACAGACTGTATGTGACCTTGGACAGACCGGGACACCTGTTTATCGCTGTCCTGAGATAAGAGTTATTTTTTACTGATGTTGGTGAACACGGAGAGCATTTCAGTCAGTACGCAGTGTAACTCTGAGGATTCACAGTCCTCTTGTGATGTCACTCTTGCTGAAGCGCAGGATGGACAACTTCTCTCTCCCCGCCCGGCGAGTCATACACACCTCTCCTCTTAACCCGGATTCACCAAGCAGAGACAGGATCTCGTCTAGACCGAAGGGCAGAAAATACACATTAATATCACTGAACTGTAAATGGAGGAAAGTCAGTGCTGGAAGTGTCACACAATACAGGCTTGGAACTTCCACAACATCATGTAGCTCAGTATATCAGCAACATGACGTCCATTCATCACTATGGTGAAATATTTATGAATTTTTTTTTTACCTGTATATTAACAAGCTTCATGCTCTGATTTTTTTTTTATTTGTGAAAAAAATTCATAAATAAATGAATAAATATGTAACTATTGAAATATTGAACATTTGAATTAAGTAGTTCAATAAATGTCATGAATTAAAAGCGTCGTAAAATTCAACACTTAAATATTTAAAATAAATGTTTTTCATGATTTATTCATTTCATGGTCGCCTGTCTGACACGCACCATGAAATTACATCTGTGGGTGGAGTCTAATGCAGATCTGCTCATTTTCCCCGCTCTGGACCGTCAGCTACAGCCTCGCTCGGTTTAACCGCTCAGTTTCAAATCTCTCATGTGGTGGAAATGATTGATTATAGCAACCTGTGGTGGAAATGATTGATTATAGCAATACTGAAAAAAGTAATGACATGATAATGTGCATGGAAGCTAATTATACAAAGCACAGCTACTGTACTCAACTGTGATCTACATTTTTTTGGCCTGGCCAAAAAAAAACGCACACACTAAAATCTCCTTTTGCTTTGTTTACAGTGCACATTGTTGTGGCGAATTCATGTCTGAAAATTATTCCTCATGCTCCCAGAAGCACTCGGGTCGTCAGCGGACTTTATTTTATTGCCACATAATGTTGCTGAGTCTGGACCCGAGCAACTGAAGTAACCCCAGATCATCACACTGCCTCCGGAGGCGTGTACAGTGGACACTATGCATGACGGGTGCATCGCTTCATGTGCTTCCCTTCTTACCCTGACACACACATCGCTCTGGAATGGGATCAATCTGGACTCATCAGACCACATGACGCTTGTCTATTGCTCCAAAGAACAGCGATTTCGTTCTCAACACAATGTGTGCTTTTGGAAATCGTCTTCCCTTCACTGTTTGAATCTAACTGTTTTTCAATGCATCTTTACTAAGCATTAGAAGAGACCTCCAATTATTTCTCCCACAAAGTTAAGCTTCAGGTTTTAATAATGTGCCGCCGGGTTCTTAACCCAATTCCAGTATTTTCAAATCTCCTTAATTTATTTCGGTACTAAATGCAGGCCAATAATTTGACCCCTCTGAAGTACTGACACTTTTTACTGGCCAGGCCGTGTCTTTATATTATTTCTAGAATCTTTTGTTGAAAACGATTGGTTATTCGAGATTTTCCTGAAGCCTAAATGAAAGATTATTTTCCACAGAGCCGGAGTTAAGCCATATGTAGCCGGCAGCCCAAAGCAATCGACTTGAGTAGATGAGCATTAGATTCTAGCCATAATAAAAATCCTGTACATCTTGAAATATAGAAATCATCAAATATTTAATTAAAACTTTTAACTAGCAGTTAAATGCATAACCTAATTACTTACAATAAAGTAACTAGTTATTTAATTACAGATTTATATATTTAATATTGTGACTCTCCACAGTATAAACATTCTAACAAAGTGCTTCCACAAAACCACATTGTCATCATTTTAAATGTCCAACAATGAACGTAATAAGGCAGAGCAGTTTTGTTTCTCCAGATCCAGCAGTCATCACCATCTGCATACTTAAAGCCTGACAATGAAGCCTTTAGTTTGCCATTAAACTGCTTGTTGTATCTGCAGTGAGTCTAATAACTTGAGGGGAAACTCTCTCAGATCCTCTTACCTGGATTGTTATCAGACACTGTAACCAGGTAGAACAGGCCCTGTTTGGATAATAACTGTGAAGCCACAGGGAAGAACCTGTCCATCACCTCCCTGCCTCCCTTTCCTCCTGCCCAAGATGCCTCAATGCCGTGACTGCCCACCTGTTCAACAATAATAGGCAAGGAGGAAAATCTAGAGCTTATTATTCAACATTAACATCAAAGTTAAATAATTACAGAACTAAAATAATTCCAGTGGTATTTTTAAAGCTCTCAGAACATCTGCATAAAATGAAAAACATAAATTTGAGCTATTTTATTTAATTTCTACATTTCTCAGTGATCCTATTAAGCAGAGTTCTGATAAGAGATGATTTTATACGTGTCCAATAAATGGCCATTTTTCAGCGTTAAACTGGCTCACTTTAAACAATAATAATTTAAAATGCAAATGATTCACTCTTCATGAGTATTGATAATAAAATTGGTGTAAGTTTCCAGAAGCATATGTAAAAATTGTTGCTTAAATCGTTTTTTTTTTTTTTTGGTTAAAAGCTTAAAAAGGAAAAAAATCTGTAGTGTCCGTAACCATGTCGGATTCATATTGCAATATCTTAACAATTTTGCATTTTAGAATAATACACTTTTTCAGGTTCATGTCATTTCATGTGAAATCTAAATTGTCCGCGTTTCATCTGAATGACAGTCATGATCATTAAAAGATTAGAATTTTAAAAAGGTTACAGACACTAAAACGTAAAAGGGCATGAAGCTGTATTTGGCTAATATTTTTTTTTTTTTTTTTTTTAAATCTAATAAATAAAAATATAAAAGTGTACGCGGATTTACAAAAAAAACTAAGCATGGATCAGGAGATAAGAAACATTAATTATTTAGAAAAATGGTGTTATATGATCCCATCTGAAAATTCACTTTATGACTTTGGTGAGACACTTTTTAGCACCAACACCATGTTTCGGTCGTGTATACACACATATTTTAGATCAATTAACATACTAAAGAACTTGTTTGTTAACACTGACTATAACACTGACTACACAGTTTTGATGAGGAAAATATACATCACATTTAGCTGGCTAGCTTGTTACTAAACAATTCATACATCATGCAGTTTGTCGAGTGTGTGATGGTCCGACTTCAGCGTCCCACTGTATACAGCTGTGGAATTTCAGGTCTGAATTAAGCAGATCAGCAAACAGGGAATTTCAACACCTTTATTTTACATCTGATTTACAACTAGTCGGTGGTACTGTACCTCCTCAGACGGGGTAACTACATATGGAGGGTTGAAAAGAAGAACATCCACCATTTCTTTCAACCTGGGCAACAGACACTCAGTCTAAAGAACAAAAACAAACAACAACAAAACTCAGTACTGAGTAACAATGGAAAAGCATGTGTGCATAAAAACAGAAACACAGCCTGGCATTCCGTGTGAAAACTTTCCTTTAAACACATTCCAGATTAACAATCTTCTGTGCCAGATGAAGGCAGAGAGCTCTCTCAGTACCCATAGTGCAATGCAGGTGCTGGTGAATGATTGCGTGTACAGTTCCCACAGACAGATACGTCTCTTCCACAAGTTGGTAAGTTATCCGTCGATTTTTAGGTGTTCCACTCTCTGAATGTTCACGAGAACGACAGCAGCGTGCACTGAGCCACCTTGGCCTTCTTTATGACGTTTGCCCCATTCAGATGTGTTACCGCCGCTAAAAGTCTCATCACCGTACTGTGCTTGAATATCAATCGCTTTTACGCCTTCATTCACGAGAAATTTCATCAACGGTCCCGGTTTGACTTGAACACACGTAGTATTTGGAAATTTAACATACGAGTTAATTCTGATCTAATTTGTTTTGAAATGAACAACCAGAATAAATTCTATTTCCATATAAACAGATATAACTGTTGATCAAGAACTCAAATAAAACCCTTTATAAATTCCTAACCTGTTTTTCCAAACGAGACGGTTCTTAATGTTAGCTGAATGTAAAGGTAGTTACGATCTTTTGAAGATGATATGATACTGTACATACAGTATATCTCCAATATCACATTGAACTGCAGTACTGATTGATTGATGCTTAAACACTTCTAGCCAAATGGTCCAGGAGCAAAGAGAAACAGGAAAGGATTAAGTGTCTCTCACCAAGTCAGTTATGACTGGCTGCAGGTCGAGGTTGTTGCAGCGAGATGTCTCTGCTGTGCACTGAGCTGCTGCCGGGTTCAAATCGGTGCAGCTTCGACATGTACAGGATATCAAAACAATACAGGCTACAATGAAAACATGCACTCTATTCGTCTCAGATCCACAGTCTGAGTTTTATTTAAAAAAATTCCCACAAGGTAACGTCAGCAGAAAGGCAGAAACCATGACCTGACTATTTGATCAGAATTAATATCGCTAGTTTCTTTCAAACTATAAATTGCCGAGTTTAAATTAAATACCGATCACTTACAGATATAACGCCCCAGGTCCGGTTACTGACGCCAAAAAGGCAGAGACCACACCTGAGCCACTGCCAACTTCAAGGCAGACAGCAGGTCTGAAACACACGAACATGCGAGAACATGAGCTCACGTGATGTAAATGTCAGTTAACAGGAATGGTTGTAACACAAGTTCTTATAAATAACTTTCTAAATTAATGGAATCGAAACACTGGCATAAGTGCATTAGTGTAGAAGGGGATTATATAGAGAAATAAATGAAGTTTTTACTTTAATAACTGTGTTCTGTTATTCTATACAATCAAAAATCCTGGTTTGACTTGAACGTCCTCATGAGATTAATATGACCTTTAAATCTGAATGAGTTACTGCATGGAATGAGCTAGAGCAATTTTCTATACAAATGCCACAGTCATGTTTAAATAATAATAAACTGTTTCAATTATTTAAATACATCTGTACACAGCTGGATTTAACACAAGCACAAAGTGAAATGTAATACCCACTTGCTTCGCCGCAGCAAATCAGCATCCATCTCCAAGGTATCAATCAAAAGGAAGGAGTCTTCTGCTGGATCATACACCTCTGAGTAAGGCCCATGACCAGCATGGGAGTACAAAGGAGTCGGGTACATCAGGATGACATGGTTAATGGACACAGTCCTGAAAAAACATCGAAAGCATGGACTATAAATAAAACAACAATACTAAAGCATAAGAGCAGGTTGGCACAAACCAAACCACACAGCACTGGCCTAGTCTGCACCCAAGTACACGATAAGTTGGAGAATTACTGCAAACCTGAGTGAAGATGGACTGAAAGGTTAAGAACTCAGGCTTCAATTTAAGAATTTCTTTTTTTTATTTTTTATGTTCAAGTCAAACTGGGATTGTCTGTGTGATAACAGAACACTGTTATGAGAGTAAAATCTTCATGTGAGAGGAAAGTGACATCACTTAGTCCTTGATCAGATCAGACTGCACAAAAGTCGCAAATCAGATTTTTAGGAATGACTGTCCACACAGTTATTAAAAGTGATCATATTGGATTTGGCTCCGATCACACTTCAGACCTGACACACTGTCGAACCTAGATCAAAAGATCTGGAGCAGATAGGGTTAAGGCCTTTGCTCAAGGGCTCAACAGTGGCAAGTTGGCGGTGATGGGGCTCTAACCCTTGACTTTCTGATCACAACTTATCCTTAACCCTTTGCGCCTCCACTGCGCCACTGTTATTTCCTAACATATATTGCGCTGTTTCAGTGCAAACAGTTTGATCTTTCTGCAAGAAAAATGCATATACCAAATACACCAGTCACCAGACCAGAACTCCATGAGGAGAGTACAGGGGTGATGTGGAGAGAGTGTGTACTGTAGAGTGATGTCAGGTCTCCATCACCATCATGCATTACTGAGGGAGGAGTCTCACTGGGGTTATATTGGCAAAAAACTTCTATGGGGAGGGGTACCAATAATAATGACGTGAGTTTTTTTTTTTTTTTTTTTAGCTAATTAGGCACCAAGGTATTTCTCCATAGGGTTTGTGCCAGCAGATGTAAAGCTGTTTCTGTCCTGTTATGGACTGTTTTCCCTCCATTTGGTGGATGTGATACAGAGGTCCAGTATAAAGCGCACGAGACCCCACACTTTACACACTAAAGCTCCAGCTCACGATTCACTCCACACACACACACACACACAAACACCACAGAGACACTAACAGCATTCACTCCCTCTTCTTCTACAGTACTTGCACACATGACAAAAAGTAAACTCACTCAATAAACAGCGCGTCCGCAGACCGTTTCTCTTGTCATAGCTAGTGCGTAGATCCACGTGCACGTCTTCCGCTTCCGGTTGAAATGAGTGATGCATTCTGGGAGTTGGAGTTCGTTTTTTCACAATAGCCAAACAACTGTAGATAATATTATATTATCACCCTCACTCATCTTCTATACTGCTTTATACTGTATTTAGGGTACAACCTGGACAGGGTGCCAGTCCATCGCAGGGCACACACACACACATACACACATTCAATCACACTTCTTCTTCTTTGTCTTTCGGCTGTTTCCTTTCAGGGGTCGCCACAGCAAATCATCTGCCTCCATCTAACCCTATACTCTGCATCCTCTTCTCTTACACCAACTAACTTCATGTCCTCTCTCAATGCATCCATAAATCTCCTCTTTGGTCTTCCTCTAGACCTCCTGC
>JAQMYJ010000010.1:16376708-16396908 GCA_030014305.1 Clarias laeviceps | reverse complement strand
CAAGTGAAAATGAGCCGTGAAAGTGAGGCCGAAAATGAGCTTCCCCTATTTGACAGACCAGTAGCCGCCACTGTTGTCTACGTACCAAAATCTGCAGAACATGGTGTCCTCCAGGATGAGGGTTGAAAACCACCGATGCATGGGATCTCACAGAAATGTGATGTTCCGTCAAGGTCATTAACAACAAGTGACAAATAAAATCTCTTTTACTGTATGTGTGTACTATGGGATAGTGTGGCTAGAAAGAAGCCCTTTCTTATGACAATTAAGCCTAGAAATGAACTCTATGAGGACTAGGTAGAACTTTAAGCATAATTCTAAGATACTGTATGTTCTGTGCAAAAACAAACCAACCAGTAAAGCATGGTGTTCATGCAATTGGGCTGCTTTTCGACAGCCCAGCCTGGGTCTTTAGTCAACATAGAACCAGTTTTGCAAAATATTTTCAATTGAAAGTAACTACGTCCTGCTGGAAAAGTCATTAGATGATGATGCGCTAATTTGCACATTGATTACATCATCATCATATAATATTTGCATTGTAACTAACAGCAGATAGAGAAGGCTGTGTGCATACAGCAATTGGCATCAAGTAATTTCTGCATATACAGTATGGTGCTGAAGCTAGGGGGCGGAGCCAGTTGCTATACAGGCCATATTTTCTTATAGCTGTTCTTCTAAATCGCCAGTATTCAAACCATAAAAGAATTAAGCATTCAATCTAACAGCAATGTTGTTTTAGTGTAATTCATTCATTTGTTTATACACACCTTGCTCATTCACACCTCAAAGCAATTTAAATAAACTATTTTTCAGGAGGAAACTTGTGTAGTTAGAGGACTGCACTACAATAAACAAGTAACCACAGCTCAGAATTTAACCACAAACCCTGAAGCTCTAAAGCAGCAGTACTGTCTGTTGTGTCACCCTGGTGTGGCTCAGCTATCACTCACTCACTCATACTGTATATACTGTATAGGGTTGCAGGAGGCCTGGAGCTTATCCCAGGAGACTTAGGTCACGAGGTGGGGTACATCCTGGACACGGTGCCAATCCATCGCAGGGCACACACACATGCACAGACTCATATGCTCAATTGGAAATGCCAATTAACTTAATTTGTATGTCTTTGGACTGTGGGAGGAAACTGGAGTACCTGGAGGAAACCCACCAAGCACAGGCAGAACATGCAAACTCTACACACACAGACCCCGAGGCAGGAATCAAACTGTTATCTCTGGAGGTGCAAAGCAACAGTGCTAATCACTACGATACCGTGCCGTCTGACTCAGGTATGTTAAATAATAATAATAATAATAATAATAATAATACATGTTATAATATATGGCATATACCAGGAGCATCAAGCCACAACCCTGTAGATTTGTCGTTCTTCTAACACACCCTAATTCCTCTAAATACATAAAGAAAGAATCAAATACTCTCATATTTGCTTTCTTAATAAATACAAAGTTCACATTTTTCATTACGACCCTGAGAGTTTTCATAAGAACTAGGCTGTCAAATCTGCTAACTTATCTGACAAGGAAGCCCTATTTCTGTCTATACAACTCTGGGGTACTTTCTTTCTCCAAATAAATGGAGAAACCCTCCTGTGCATCAACCCCAAATGAACCAAAATCAACAATCTGCCTGTTTGACAGAAGCTGCATGAGCTAGTCTCAAACTTACTGGTCTACAGAGTATCATTGTTGTAGCGGACTAACACTGACTGAAGCACACCCCGTGTAATAAAAGAGTTTTGTTATGGACCTGAACAAATATAAAGACACAGATGTACAGTATGCACTTGCGTATTCCGATATACACACATCTTGTGCAATAGATACTGTATATGATTCACTTTTAATGGACTGTAATGGAAATGTTCATTGTTCAAAAGTGAAATTATTCCTTTTCTAATCATTGTTGGGCTTCTTCCTATATAGTTCGTCCTGGTCTCTTCAAACGCAAAGTCTTTTTTATCTGAAGCCTTTCTATCTGCTGATATGATTGGGAAGTACTTACTGTAAATCACCATTCTTTATCACCAAATGAGACGATAACCAAGTGGGAATGGAAGAATCAAACCTGGAGTTGTGAGGCCAAAGTGCTAACCACTACGCCACCATGCTCCCGTGGGAAATTTCATTCTTTATTCATTTTTTAATAAATTAACAAAACAATCCAATATTGTGGAGTATTGTTAATCAGTTAAAATCTATGACATAAAAGGTCTGGGGCTTTTTTGTTGATGAGAACTCTTAATTATGCAATAAAAGGTGATGATGCAAGTGAATGAGGCCATTGAAGCTGATAAACAAAATAGACCTTTAAGAGAGACGGCAGCTTAATGAAGACAGACAAAGTCAAACAGACCTGCAAACAAGCAGCAACTGTTACAGTAAAGGCCTGGAAAAGCAGCTCAAGCAGGTTACTTATGTTATGGCACAGTTATGGCATCCAAGTATTAAAAACAATCCAAATATTTATTTATTGATTTATTTCTATCTATCTATCTATCTATCTATCTATCTATCTATCTATCTATCTATCTATCTATCTATCTATCTATCTATCTATCATATTCCACTATCTATATATGCTACTATCTACCATATGTTAGGCTTATTCCTATATATACAGTTGTATCAGGAACAACAACAACATCATACAATCAAACTTCTTCAATCAAATCTGACAGTTTACACTTCAATCACATCCTGATCATTGTCTCTCACTTGTGTTTACTCATTTTCCGGGAAAGGCTTGTATAAATTGCCTAAATATTCAAAGCACCCCTGTCTGTCCCATCACCCCCGTCTTCCAAAGATTAAAAACATATATAAAGTTTCATTTTCCGCATCGATGTTTCCTTATTTGCAGTTAAGACTGTTTTAGATTCTTGTGAAACCAAGTGCAACAGTTCTACTAGAGCTTGTAATAAAATGAATGAATGGTATGAAATGAGGCTGTAGGCTAGGGTTAAATAAGCTGTAGATTCACAGATCCAGTGACACTCTTGTCAGATATTTATACAGAAGAAACCCCCCCCCCACACACACACACAAGTTGATCCCTGTAATGGTCTGGTCCAATAAAGGTTTTAGCTCAGCAATGGTTCGGTATAATAATTATGAGGGGTGTTCAAGTCAAACCAGGTGATTTACTTCTTAAATGTTGGCCTCCCAGGAACTCCTTTAATGACCCATACATGGCTAGAAGACTGTACTGGGGGATGTGTCAATAATTCCCGAACGAGATCCTGTAATGTGCAAGTGGTGTTGGTGAATGATTGTGTGTACAGTTCCCACTGACAGATGCGTCTCTTCTGCACATTGGTGACAAGTTACCTGATCAGGTGATCCACCCACTGCATTTTCTAGGAGAAAATTCATCCTTCATTCAGGAGAAGATTCATCACAAGTCCTAGTTTGACCTAATACACAGCAGAATTAATCATTTTGGTTGGAATTTACCATTCAGTATAGCAGATGGGGAAACTACAGGATCTTTGGACTGTGGACACAGTGCTAAGTGGCTTAGCACTTAACACTGTCGCCTTGCACCCTCCAAGGTCTGGGTTCGGTTCCCGCCTCTGTGTGCGTGTTTTCCCCCTGCTTCATGGGTTTCCTCCAGGTACTGTGGTTTCCTCCCACAGTCCAAAGGAAATTGTCTTTCCCAAATTGCCAGTAGCGTGTGAATGAGTGTGTGTGCCTTGCGATGGATTAGGTCCCCCGCAACAGGTTAAAGTGGTGTAGATGATAAGTGAGTGAGTATCTATACATTAGTGTGTGTGTGTGTGAGAGAGAGAGAGATAACCACTGGCAGGCCTTTTCCAGATGTACAACCATCTGGACACCTGATTCT
The DNA here is from genome assembly GCA_030014305.1 of Clarias laeviceps. Lineage (NCBI taxonomy): Eukaryota > Metazoa > Chordata > Actinopteri > Siluriformes > Clariidae > Clarias > Clarias laeviceps. The sequence goes on along the minus strand of JAQMYJ010000010.1, from coordinate 16,393,038 downwards.
TCTTTGTTAAGTCAAGTCAGGTAAACAATGTGTGCTCATTTGCTGACTCTGTGCCTCTGTTTATTGATTTTTTTTTTTTAAATGAATGCCTCCTCTAAAGCTTGTGGCAATTCCATTCTCCCTTCAGCTATCAGAGTTTAAATTTAGTTTTAAGACATGACTTCTTGAAGCTAAAGTTCCTGCATGAATAACGCATAGTGCTTTGATTTCCTATAAAAGCCAGCTTCATTCCTACCATCAAGTACACAGGCACGTGCACAACTTTAGTTTCATAATATTGTGGAATATTTAATAGCTAGCATGAGACTGTGAAATGGACACAGGAGCTGGAGGGATAAAAAGAATCCTTTTTGAGCCTTCTCCAAAAACATCGAACAGAGCAATCTATCAGCATATAGTTATAGACACGTCTACTTCAGTCTGGTGGAGCAAAATAAACAAGGGAATAATTTCACACTGAATCGGTGTTTTATGTTTGAATCCTTTTTATTTGTTCAGTCTTGTATTTCAGCAACGCATTGTGCAGCCCTAAATATTTTTCAGGTGCAATATTGATGGCACATCATCGTCTGTCAGGAAGAAAGCAGAAAGTGTACAGATTTGCACTGATCCTGGTTATACACCATAAAATTAAGAAAAACAAAAATAAGCCACGCTAAATTTTTTATCAAGCCATCTTCTTGCCTTTAAAAATGCTGGCATGTTCTCAAATGAGTTTGACTGAGCCTGGTATTGTTTTCCTTTTAAGACCTAAATGTCAAAGAACCCAGACTCAGGTAGCCTGTGCCAGTTTTTGGCAGAGCGACTACTGATAAACTGATCCCATATTGTTAGAGGAATCAAAATGATTTAGGTTTTGTCTCCCTTCCCAGAGAAAAGCCAGCTACTTTCTTAGCTGCCATGACACAATTGCCAAGTTCACTGCTCCAGATTTCTCTCCTTTCTAAAAGGCCTTGTTTGGGCCATATTAAGAGGGACCTTAAACTCATTACTGAGGTCATGATATCACAAGTGCCAGATGTAGCCTTTTTTCTTTGCTGTTGAAATTTTCCCTGATACTTTAATATTATTATTTTTAAATGATTTATTTCACTTTTAGCATTTATTATAGCATTTCCTTTGTATCTGCACCTATTTCTCACTGTTTCATGGCTTAAGTTAGTGGTTAGTATTGTCGCCCTGCACCTCCATAGTCCGGGTTTGATTTCCAGCCAGGTTCGATTCCCACCTCTGTGTGCATGGAGTTTGCATGTTCTCCCCGTGCTTGGTAGGTTTCCTCAGGTACTCTGGTTTCCTCCCACAGTCCAAAGACATGTGCCCTAAGTCTCTTTATTCTAGCATTTAATTCTAAGCATTTATTCTAGTATTTCCTTTGTATAAGCAAAAGTGGCTTACAGGTTAGCACTGTCACCTTGCACCTCCAGGATCCAGGTTCAATTCCCACCTTGGGTCTGTTTGCAGGGAGTATGTATGTTGTCCTCATGCTTGGTGGGTTTCATCCATGTACTCCAGTTTCTTTCCACAGTCCAAAAACTTGCAGAATACGCTAATTTGCATTCACAAATTTCCCATGGTGAGATTGTGTGTGTGTGTGTGTGTGTGTGTGTGTGCCCTATGATGGATTGGTAACCTGTCCAGGGTGTACCCTGCCTTCTGAGATAGGCTCCAGGCTCCGCACAACCCTGTATACAGGATAAGGCTGTATAGACGATGGCTCAGGTAATGGGATAAGACTGATGCCAAATATGAGAGGCAAAAAAGTCCTTCAGGAAGCCTACATTAAAAATACAATAAAGTCTGGCTCTTCGGAAGCAAAATATGAAGAAATGAGGGGACTGAAGACTTTTGCACAATACTGTCCATAAAAATATGAAGCCTCTTCAACAATTGTGTTTGTCCCATTCTTCCTGCAAACAACTCTTAAGGTGGGCAACAGTACGGGGTCTTCGTCGTCGCATATTGCACTTCAAAATGCGCCACACATTCTCTATTGGAGACAGGTTGGGACTGCAGGCAGGGCAGTCAAGTACCTGTATCCTCTTCCTCCGCAGCCAGGACTTTGTAATGTGTGCAGAATGTGGTTTTGCATTGTCTTGTTGAAATATGCATGGGCGTCCCTGGAAAAGATGTCTTCTTGAAGGCAGCATATTGTGCTCCAAAATCTCTATGTACTTTTCAGCACTAACGGTGCCATCACAGAAGTGCAAGTTACCTTTGCCAAGGGCACTGACACAACCCCATACCATGACAGACCCTGGCTTTTGGACTTGTTGCTGGTAACAGTCTGGATGATCCTTTTCTTCTTTGGTCCGGAGCACACAGCGTTCATTTCTCCCAAAAAATACCTGAAATACTGATTTCCACTGTGTGATGGTCCATACCAGATGACTCCAAGCCAGGGACGTCGACGGCGCTTCTGGACACTGTTAACATAGGGCTTCCTTTTGGCACAGTACAGTTTTAACTGGCATTTCTGGATGTGACTACTTATTGTGGTACTTGACAAAGGTTTGCCAAAGTAGTCCTGAGCCCATGTGGTGAATGATGATTCTTTATGCAGTGCCGCCTGAGGGATCGGAGATCACGGTTGAAAGGATGTATATTTACAAATGAAATGCAGTTGACCAGACAAAACATGAAATATGTTGTGTTCATATTGTCTGCAATGAAATACAAGTCAAAGTAAATTAAGAAGTCACTACTTTCTTTTTTTTTTTTTGTGTGTGTTTTCTATACTGTCCCAACTTTTTCTGATTTGGGGTTGTATTTATGTAAATTAATTTAACTGAATTTTTCCTTCCATGTGATTTTTTTTTATGTCTCACTACATTTTTGGTCTACAAATGAATTCATATTGGTTTATAGATTCATTGGTTCACCCAAAAGATGAGCAGTAGTGTAAGCTCTATTGGTCTATGAGGCTGTAGTTAACATTAGCGTTTCTGTTAGCTAATGATTATATCCTTTGCAGCCCTAAAGACTTTTTCTTCTTCTTCTTCATTTATTTCATTTCTATACTGCTTTATTCGGTACAGGGTCACAGGAGACCTGAAGCCTATCCCAAGAGACTTCAGGCACAAGGCAGGGTACACTCTGGACAGGGGGTTAATCCATTGCAGGGCATACATTTAAACACTCTCATACTCATTCACACACTATGGGAATGGCAGTTAGCCTAATCTGCATGTCTTTGGACTGTGGGAGGGAACTGGAGAACCTGGAGGGAACCCACCAAGTACGGGAAGAACATGCAAACTCCATGCACGCAGACTTACAGGGGAATTAAATCATCTACCCAGGAATTGTTAATTCCTATGCTAATCATCATGCTTCCGTGCTGCCATTATTATTATTATTATTATTATTATTATTATTTCTGTATTTTTGATGTGACCATGGTATCATCAAAGCTTTAAACTGTTCATAAAACATACAGTAAGCATTGTGATTATATAAAGGTTAGCCAGACACATATACATTTTTCTTCATCTGTTGTACTGTTTTGCTTTAATACAAGTTAATTCAATCCCAGCCAAAGGACAATATGACGTACAAAGTCCTGCTGGAACACCAATCTTCCATGTCTGACGTTAACAAGTAAGGTGCAGTGTAACACTCTTAGAGCATTGGACTACAAGAGTGAGCCTGAACTTCTGGTAAACAAGAACTAGTAGTCAGACTTACATAACACAGCTGGATAGAGGAGTCGCTGCTAGAAATGCGTCATGCAAATATGTCTTCATTAGTGTATCATCAATGTCTGGTAACAAATAGCAGATACAGGCCATTTCTGAACATCTGAATCTTTTATGGAGAGTTGAAACGGAATATTGTTGTGTAGACATATTGAAGGATATTACACCATGCGAATAAAACATCTTTATACAAACATCTCTAGATTAAGCAGGTCATCAACCGCTCCAGCTGAACTTTTTCACCGTTTTGCGTACTTCCTGAGGAGTTCTCTCATTTTCTTCCTATTGTTCCACTCAGCCCACATCTCTGTGAATCACACTGAAAATCCAGGCACATTTGTGTGACATTTGTTTATTTTATTTTCATCAAATGTTCAGGTTTTTTGCAGGCCGCACAAAACAGCCCTAACGTTTCCTCTACTACGCTCTAAAAAGTGGAAATTCCCCTGGCAATAGAGTTAGCTGCACACAATAGAATTGCACATTAGAACAGATGTACAGTATCATTTCCCCCCTTTTTTTCTCTCTTTCAGTCTCCACCTTTGCTGGATGAAAATAATGACGAAGGTGTTCATGTAGGAGTCTCTTTCGAGAACTAGAAGGCTGTATTTTTTCTATATTTCTTTCTCTTTTTTAGATTAGAGCACCAGGAAATCTCCAAACAGGCAATTGCAAATAAAACCCCAGTGCTGGTTAGGGTTGGGATCCCCCCAAAGTTCCTTACTTCATGTGTCCTTTTTTAAAAAGTAATTTTATTTTTTAATATGCTTGTTTGGATATATTTTAATGCAAGTTGGAAAAATATTTCCCCCCCATTCAAATACGGTAAAAGCAATAATCTAAACAACAGATAAAAAAAAATAATATTAGTCTTGGTAGCAAATTCTGAAAGCATTCCTCAATAATGCATCCCCTGCTTTAGAGACTTTCATCTTGATTTAAAAGGCAGCCATAATAGCCAGAAACAAGTGATCTTGCATAAGAACAATCTGCAAAGCCAATTAGCAATCATATGCTTATGGGAATTTTCCATCCATAGTGTTAAAAAATTGGTGATTTGTTACAAAAAAACTAAATGTGACCTATTAGCACGAGTAAAACATAGAACATAGTGACAACGACTGTTAGCAACATTTATATTAAAAACAATACAATAAAAAAATACAAAGTTTTTATGCACCTGCTGTTGGCTTAATGCACACAGTAGAATTTCCTATTCATTCTTTACATAAACAACCCATTTTTAAATATTACCTTTAGGCACTTTGCAGCCTGGTGCAGTAAAATGTGTTCCCATTTAATTAAATTTACCATAAAGAAATGAGGGATAGTTCAAGACTTTTCCACAGTACTGTACATCCAATAAATGAGTTGTTTATGTAACAACCTCAGCAGCAACATCATTTCCCCTCTTGTCCGTTCCAACCACTCTGCATTCAGCATCAGCAGTAAACTAATCACCGGCCTGATCACCTGTCATTACCTGCACCTGTTTCTCACTGGTTTATGCCTTAAGTTAGATTTTTTAAAATGCTTGAACAATTCATAGGTCACTGTGTGGCTTAACAAACAAAATACATTGTTCTGAAACTGCTCGGGTACAGGGACTGGACTGAAAATGAGAGCCTAAAAAGGCATGAAGAAATTAGCTGGGGAGGCTCAATACTTTTGTACAGCACTCTGTTTTTTATTGTTGTTTAAGTTGCTGACATCAGTGTGAATCCTTGATTCTACAGTAAATGAAAGATAAACTGCATGAATAGCAACAAGTTTGCAGGTCCAACATCACTGCAGCCTAGTTAAAGTGACCTTCTGTCTGTTTATCCTTTGGCTTCGTACTGTACATTTATGTTGGGCTTCTAAGAAACGGTTAAGCCACCCACAATCCATGACCCTCGGGGCTCCCAGCTGGTCTCAATTTTCTGTCCAACATCACAGATGTTGCTGAGGACAAGCTCCTATTGGTCTTGGCTGTTTACACCACAGTTAATACTGTGAGTCATTTTTTATAAGGATCACTAGAAATTTCATTACTTGGATGGACAGGATCATGAACACCATAGTGTCTCTTGTGTTCATGTCCACTGGGCTATTTCTTTTGATATTTATGTGTATTGACTGCAGAACAAAAATTTATATTGTTGCATTATGGGTACACAATATTCCAGGGTTTTTGTGGGCAAATTAAATAGCAGTTCAGCCATGGCCAAACGTTTTGAGAATGACGCAAATATAAAATTTTCACAAGGTCTGCTGCTTCAGTGTTTTTAGATCTTTTTGTCAGATGTTACTATGTTATAGTGAGGTATAATTACAAGCATTTCATAGATATTAAAGGCTTTAATTGACAATTACATTAAGTTTCTGCAAATATTAGTCAATATTTGCAATGTTGACCTTCTTTTTCAAGACCTCTGCAATTCACCCTGGCATGCTGTCAATCAACTTCTGGGCCACATCCTGACTGATGGCAGACCATTCATGCATAATAAATGCTTGGAGATTATCAGAATTTGTGAGTTTTTGTTTGTCCACCCATCTCTTGAGAATTGACCACAAGTACTCAAAGGAATTAAGGTCTCCGGAGTTTCCTGGTCATAGAACCAAAATTTCTGTGTTACTATGTTCACTTTTAGTTGTCACTTTTGCATTATGGCAAAGGGCTCCATCATGCTGGAAAAAGCATTGTTCATCACTAAATAATTTTTGGATGGTTGGGAGAAGTTGCTCTCGGAGGAGGTTTTTGTACCATTCTTTATTCATGGCTGTGGTCCTAGACAAAATTGTGAGTGACCCCACTCCCTTGTCCGAAAAGCAATCCCACACATAAATGATCCCAGGATGCTTTACTGTTTTCATGACACAGGACTGATGGTAACGCTCAAACTTTCTTCTCCGGACAAGCTTTTTTTTAAAAATGCACAAACTCTGCATTGGTGGTGCCTCGATCCCGCAGCTAAATCAACTTTAGGAGACGGTCCTGGCACTTGCTGGACTTTCTTGAGTGCCCTGAAGATTATGGCTGGTTTTATGTTTCAGTATTGGACTGTAATTAGGTAAGTGCTGTTGTCTATTGTTTTGGTGTATAGCCAATATTACATACAGATTGACTGGTATTTGGTTGGAAGCTGTTACACAGTTCAGCTAGATAATTCTAGATCAGTGATTCTTGATGGTGCTGTACTGTAGCTACCCTGATGTGGACAGTCAGAGAACATAACATGTTTTGATTAATGCTAATATTGAGCACTAACAAAGCAGGTGTATTTTCATGCCTGTGGATGTCTGTCTAATGGGTGTCTAATTTAAAAAAATCCTCACTCACAAACATGCAGATTTTAGTGGGTCCTGCACACATTATGAACAGGCTTTCTCAAACAAAGCCAATTCAGGTCCTAAGGGAGATCTCTTTTAACTTGACTTAATAGACTGGTTACTCACAAAAGGTTAAGAACCACCGGTTTAGATTGACTGCCATTTCCTGAACATTTGCAGTACAGGAAATTATGCACAACCTAATACAAAACCTGCTCACATTCAGCCTCTTAAGGATGTGTAATTCCCTAATGGCTTGCTACTACGTCTAGACACACATGTTGTTGTTAGTCTTTTGACTTCTCCCCTCGAGGGGTCACCACAGCACACAACTTGGGACAAGTTTTACACCGACTGCCTTTCCTGACCCAACCCTACCACTGAGTCACCAATGCCCATATCTACTGTAGACCCACATGTGGACTAACACTTCGGCGAAGTGGTCAGCACTGTGGCCTTGCACATCCAGGGTCGAAGGTTGGATTCCTGCCTTGGGTCTGCATGTGTGAAGTTTTCATGTTCTCCCCATTCAATTCAATTCAATTCAATTCAGTTTTATTTGTACAGTATAGCGCTTTTAACAGTTGTCATTGCCGCAAAGTAGTTTACACAATCAAAGGAAATTATGGAAGATTGTTTGAAATGTGAATATGTATGAATCAAAATAATCAAATTGTCCCTGATGAGCAAGCCGGGAATATGACAGTGACAGTGGCAAGAAAAAACTCCCTGAGAGGAACCAAACTCAACAGGAAACCCATCCTCATTTGGGTGATAACGGATAGCAGGTATTGATCTGCAGTCACACTGTGTGTTAGGTGGCCTGGCAGTTCAACATAACAGTTGATGTCTTTAAGTTAATATGGAGTCCAGTTTGTTATTGGAGGCTTAGGTAGATTGTAGGAAATTCCAGTCCTGAACTATCGAGTGACTGCAGTCACAAGTTCTTAGAGAACAGCTGTCAACATCAGCCGAGGCCAAGACCATCTTTGTGGTAATGTGGAACCGTCCCCAGTTACTACACATCCCAAAAAGACCACGTGGAGCTTCTATGTGACGAGATCTCCAACCAGCAGGGTACCAGAAGCGGGGCACCAGGACGAGTGTCATGTGTAGCTCAACAGAGAGACAGCAGAGGGAAAGAGAGAGAGAGAGAAGAGAGAGCATAATTGAAGGAGAGATAACAGTTAGGTATGGTCATAGTCACATGATGTATAAGGTGAATGTATACAGTATATACAGTACTGTAGAGTGCAAGCAGGGACTATGGCAGGACTTCACCATCAACAAACCTGAGTGATCAGTAAGAGTGGGGAAGGTAGAATCTAAACATACCAGTTCACCATATTACTCTATGTCCATAAGACCCCCAGATCTGCTCCTTTATCTAAGGCAAATCTATTTACAAAAATGATTGGCTAAATAAAGAGGTTTTTAGTGTAGACTTAAACACTGAGACTGTGTCTGGGCCCCAAGCAATAAATCCTTTGGTTTCCTTCCATAGTCCAATGACATATTGACATATGCAGATAAGGGTAATTGGTGTTGAAAAATTGTCTGTAGTGTGTGACTGAGTGTCCAGGGTGCACCCTGTCTTGTGCCTGAGGTTTCCTGGTATAGTATTCCTTGGATAAATTGCCTATATGTATTAATGTGTGTGCATGTGTTTGTGTGTGTGTGTGTGTATGGGGGGAGGGGGGGTGGAGGGGGGCGGACCTGTTCACAGATTTGTTTCTACACTTTGTTAAAGGCTCTTATTTGGGCTTTATCTTTCTGGGGTAAATTTAATTTGAGCGTTTCTCTTCCTTGTTGATGCAAATACCAAGTCATTCATCACACCCGCTGCTCTGCAAGCCTTCTGTTTTACCACAACAACAACCTCAAGCCAACCATATTTTCTATATGCAGGGCCAATGGCGTCAACATTAATTGTTCTTGTTCTCTGTTGTGAGGATGAGGTTTTCTTCTTGTGGTATAATAAAACTCTTTCTCTAAACCACTGCATGCAATATTTACATCAGCACATTGCAACCCCCTTCCCTTCCTTTGCCCTAAAACTTTAAAGTAGGATATTTTATAGTATGAGGTTACATTCTGAAAATTAGCATCTCTCTTGGCCACCGGGGATGAAGCTGCATCGTTTCCACTAAAGCTATTTGGACAGAAGACCTGAGTGGCTCCCCCAAGATCAATACAATACCAGAGAGAAATCTGGCAAAAATATCTACCCTGCAAGGATGAAAGTGAGTCACCAGTAACTAGGTCATAAAACTACAGGAAGGAAAAGGCCTTGCCTGGAGTGCCAAATCACTTCCCAGCCCATCCCTGTCTCTGACAAATGAAACAGGAAGCTGTCTTAAGCCAAACCTCATAAGTGGGCACCGGTCCAGTCATGATACTTGGCACAAAACCATAAACGTAACAAGTGCTGTATGATATTCTTTGTTGCCAATTTATAATTATTTTCGGCCACAGCATTAACAAGATCTGAAAAGATCCGTAAACTAAAGGAGAAGCTACTAGCACAGCTGCTCGCCTCATTTAAAAGGAAGGATTATTCAGGTTGTGTCAGGGGACGAGACCCAGCACACACAGCATAAGGGAACAATCATGGAGTAGATGGAGTGGGATGACAGTTCTCAAGAAGCCCGCTTAGAACTCGTTCTCAACACTGTGAGCACCGTGGATTCACTGTACTATCTCTTGATTACATTTAAGTTACATTTCAGTTCCTTGGATGGCATGTTTTACCACTTCAACAATAACTTGATATGCACAAGTTATTGAGGTTTAGACTGCCAATGTGGTTTCTGCTCTTGCCATTAGATTTGAATTTGAATTTTCTTTACGCAAGAGGCTTATCCAGCATTTTCAAAAAGTGCTTAAACACATTTTAGGGTTGGGGATGTCAGCTATAAAGTATAACAGACACTTGATGTGGGTGGATCTATTTCTTTAGATTTGCACTTGTATTTATTTAAAAAATATATAAATGAAAACTGGAGAACAGAAGCAGAAAACACTTTTAATTGCAATTAATGACCACACTGGAATTTGTTTTAAAAGCTTTTTGCCAGGGCAGATCTTGAGAGTTAAGACTAGTTAAGAGTATGACGCAAGTCACCTCTACCTCCAAGCCACAAAGAGATAAGCATTATTTACAGGTAAGATAATGATGTTAAAAGGCCATGTTTGATCGTCAACAGGCAGCTGCCATGCATATCCTCATTAGCCTAGGGCACTATACGTTCTTGTAAATGCCTGCACCTAACTCAAACAAGGCTGTGAGTTCAGACACAAGGTCCAGACCAGAGGGTAGCTTTTAAAGTAATAATTCTAAAGTTCCTCAAATAACATAATTTCAAATCTGAAAAAAAAAAAAAAAAAAAAAAATCTGAAAATTAAATCCAAACTTGTGTCCAAATTTCGAGTGGTGTCCTAAACAGAATGTGTTTTATATTATTTTAAAATGTGAAATGTGAAACTTGCCTTATGTGTGTGTGTATGTGTGTGTGTGTGTGTGTGTGTTTCCTCTTTGTAAAATAAATTTAACATTCATGCTCATCGGATTTAAAGTTAAATTTGAAATACCAAAGACATGATAATCTTGCTGGTTACTCTTTTTAAAGAAGAAATGGCATTTTTTTTTAAGGAAGAAATTAGATTTTTAAGGCTAAAGTCAGAATTTGGAGGGAAAATAAATAAATAAATAAAACAGAATTCTGAGATAAAAGTCAAAACCCATTTTAAAAAATGGATGCTTAATCCTGTTCTGCACAAACACTGGGTGTCACATAAACAAAATTTGACTTTTATACAAACAAGCTTTGATTTTGTTTCAGGGTCTACAAATGTTGCATCCCTTTTACCCCGCCAACCCCTCCTTTGTCTTCTGGATTGTCTTATTTATAATAAGTCAAGTTGATATCACAGGTTCTTTTTTTAAAACTGGAAAAGTTTTAGCACAAATTCCACCATCCACTTCTAATTAAAAAAAAAGAAAAAAAGCTCCACTGGTTTATAACACATGTACTAGATTTTAGCATGCATGACAATGACTGGAAATGTATCCTGGCAAATAAGGCACATCATGATGTTTCTATTTCTAGAACGCTCTGGCCAGCATTATTCCTGGAAACTAACAAAGCACTTCCTAGACCAGGAAGTGTCAACCCTGGAGGAAGCAATAAAGTGAGGAAATCTACGTCACAACTGTAAAAATGCCTGCATCACAGGAAGTATGAACCGCCCTCATGAATCAGCAGTACTATTACATTAGACAATTAAATGTGCTAGACTTTATTTTTTTTTATGGTTATGTAAATTCCTCTGGTATAATGCCACTGTGTGTTATAATGCCCTGTTGTCCTACTTTCCCACCAATGTTGAAAAAAACTTTTTTTATATTCAAAGAAATTGCTGGTTGCTAAAGTTTCTTGTCAGTTTTAAAATTACAAATCTGTTTGCACTCAGACTCTATATTACTGTAAGTTGAATTACCATTCAGTTATAATAGTATAAACCTGGGGTATGATGACTGGGGATTTGATGAGTTACGTCTCTGTTTTATCTTAAATCACTCCCAAAAATTCTTTCAACATTTCTTTCAATTAAATGATATACTGAAAGACGAATGCTTGTAATCTAAACCTCCCGCTACAGTTAAAATAGGTCTACCTTAAATTTTTAGTGGAAAAAATCATTTAAGGCAACTCTTATACCCTAATTAGGGGCAGCCTTCATAACTGCTGACCATTTGGATGACGCACAAGCAAAGACATATGGATGTGCATATGCGTGCTATTGCAGAGGACAGACACATCCGTATTAGACCACAGGAAATTATAAATGTGAACCACCATGACATACAAATCCAATCTGATCAAAAAAACAAAACAAAAAAAAAAGAGAATTGAGCAATGTGGCTTGTAATGTGAAAATAGCCCAAGATGACAGTGATGAGTGGTGGGACAGATCAGTACTGTTTTGTTGAATGCAATAATTACTCTAGTCAGTAATTCTGGTTTCCCATAAAAATAAACCAAATAGTAACATTTACAAAGATCAAATGTGTAGTAAATTGACGTCTGACCTTAAGGAGTTTTTATGGTTAACACACCATAGATCTCTTTCCCAGTCGGCACTGTTTCAACAAAAAAAAGAAAAAACAAGCCACTTGAAATGGATACAGACCTACTGTAGCTCTTTACATTGCACAAACAAATTATATATTTGAATGTATGTACTGACACAGGTTTCAAATTAAGCTTCTTGACTTTTTAAATTAAAATAAAAAAAATATCCCACTTTAATGGCATTTAAAAGTGCATTTCTCAATACTGTAGAATAAAATCTATAGGATAACAATATACAACCATATCATACAATATAAATAATGAAGCATTGCTGCTGAGTGGTTAGCACAGTCCCGTCACACCTCCAGGTTTAGAATCTCAGCTCTGGTTGGTGTTTCCATGCTTTTGCCTTATTCGGTGGGCTTCCTCTTGTGGTGTCGACTTGAATTTAAAATGCAAAGACATGTTGTGTGGGTTGTTATTGCTGTTTCCAAATTGCCTGTGTGAGTGTGTGCTTGTGCCCTGTGATGGGTTTCCTGGGATAAGCTCCAGACCCACCTGCAACCCTATACAGGATAGACCATACAGATGATGGATGGATGGATAGAATAAATCATACATATATTGATAAAATCAACATTTCGTGTCCTGTGCTTACTTACATTCATGGAAACTTGCGGACATTCTTGTTACAACATCTCAGCAGTAGAGAGCCTTACTCAAGGGTCCAGCATTTGGACTCACAACCTTCCGATCAGCAGTCCAACATCTTAACCTCTGAGCTACCCCACACTTTCATTAGCAGAACAATGATTTTCTCAGACAGACCTATATATTTGGTTTCCTCATTTATATTTCTCCCCCATGAGTCATTTCTCTTACTCCCCCATACTCAAAGTATGAGGTCTATTACGCAAAACATTTTTCCTTTCACATTTAACTACTTCTTTAACAAGTACATTTTTGTTTGAATTATTGATTCAAACCCAGCACTGATGTTTGAGTACTTGGAATGATAAAATGTTAAAAGTAAATCTGCTTTAATGACATCTTGCAACTAAGAAGATTTTAAATGTAGAAGACTGTGACTGAAATTAAAGGATTAATTAGATAAATAATTAGAAGAAAGTGTCTGGAAGAAACCTTAAAAGTGATTCACATATGGGACTGAGTCATGTGATGTGGGCTTTGATGAATCTGAAATCTGCTAACTAATCAAAGTGTGGCTTGTCCTTCTTAAGCTTAGTCTTAAATATATTTGTTGATCAACACACACTATTGATTCTGCATTATTTTTTGTGAACGACTCAAATCTAAAACTGATTCAAATTAACCTGTCGATGTGAACATGTTCAGTATTTGTGTTTTTATTGTCATGTTAAACCATCAGGACAATCCCTATTATAAGACATTGCAAGGATGCTAAAATTACAGTATTACTGCTAGCATTTTACAAAATTATTTTAAATAAAACTTATTTTAAATGGGTAAGTGTTATAAATGATTTTATAAATAAAGATGTACATCACATCTTTTTAGATATACTTCTCATGCAATGACACAGTGTTAGCTCTGTGGTCATGGAGGAGACTACTAACAGCTGTCTTCCATGCAGTGTTACTTCCTCTAACCAACAGTAGTAAGAGAATGCTGGCAGTGTTAGCGGTTAGCACTGTGGCTTCGCACCTCCAGGGTCGAGAGTTCGAATCCTATCTTTTGTTCTTGGTGGGTTTCCTCCCACAGTGAAAAGCCATGCAGTAGGCTAATTGGCATTTCCAAATTCCAGGTAGTGTGTGAGTGACTGTATGAGTGTGTGTGATCATGGCCTGTGATGGATTGGCACTCCATCTAGCGTGTATCCTCATGCCCCAAGTTCCCTGTGATAGACTCTAGGCCTCTTGTGACCCTTTACATGATAGAGGCCCTGTACAGAAAGAGTAATGGCATCCTTAATACCAAGATAGTAGACCCAGCTATACTCTCTTGTACCAGGTGTTACTGGGAATGTCTTGCTAAAAAGTAAATTCTAGCATTCCAGCTTCCAGTTCGGGGGATAGGCTCTGGATTTACCATGACTTTGAGTAAAATAATACTCTTTACTAAGAATGAATGAATGAATCTCATAGTCGGTGAACATACAAGACCACCCATTTGGCTGAATCTGAGTCTGGCTGTTGAGCATTCTGTGGTGCAACCAGCTTTTGCTGCAAACCTTTATAGCCTGCTGGATTATACTATACTGCTGTTTACATTGGTAGGTGATGCAGAACCTAAAGGGATGGTGCTGTAACCAAGCTCATTGTGAAATATTTGTCGTGTAACAGCTTGCCCAAGGATCCCCCTGCATTCCTGGCACAATCCCTGACCTGTCTACTGCTTTAAGGTTTAGACTACTAAGAGACACAAAGAATCCTGTCTGTCATCAGTTGGCATCGAGGCCTTAAGTTCTGAGCTTAGTTTCCTGGAGCAGGTGGAACTAAGACCATGATCACTGCAACTCTGCCTTCCTGCTCCAGGTCTGCTGAGCTCATTAGTGACTGTTGACAGAGGTGATGGGCCGGGTTTCCTGCAGAAAGGAAGTCAGCTGTGCAGAGGAACTCGCATTACCCTTGAAGAGTCCATGCCATGCCTAATTTCTCTGGCCTAGATGTGATTCGATTATCGTGTCTCTTAAATATCACTTTAACATAACTTTACACTCGGATGGAAGGAAAGGAAACTACAGAGCAGGATGTGTAGTAAAGAGTAAAAATTGTCTGTCTAACAATCTAAACAAAGGTTTAGGACTGGATTTTATGTCACATTTTGGGATTTGATGAATCAGAGAAGCCAGCTGTTTCTTTATGTGGGTATCTTTATAATCAGAGTAACAAGACAAAGTGTCCACCTTTTTCTCTAGTTTCTAGATGTATTAGAATAGAGTAATGAAGTCTGTTTTCTTCTCGGGAACTGTGGTGCAGCAGGTGGTGGTCAGGGGTTAATTCCGTAGCTCGATGTTACTGGTAATATATGTCTGTGTTTCCTCCCACCACTCAAATGTGTCTTGTAGGTACTTGTACTTGTACTGTAGGAACTCTCTAAATTGCCCCCTTGAGTGAGTGAGTATGTGAGTGCATGTGTCTGATGTCCTGTGATATTGGTGCCGCATCCTCTCACCTCAAACTGAGTAGTTCCAGACTGGACCCTGGAGCCAGCGTGACCTTGGTTTGTTATGGATCCCCAAGTAGCTCAAAGTGCAGTGTTTTATTGTTATTACCAACGGTACAAAGGCAAGCCTATACATGCTAGTGCATGGGCTCTCCAAGTTATAATTTTTTTTTTTTATTCATTATTGAAATATGTAAAAAGATATTTCCCAATTTATTTGGAATATTGAATAGAACACTGACTTACCATATTCCTAGGAATACTTGACTTGAATAATCGTTTAATAGATGGATAAGTACATCCGCCTCGGGTCTGTGTGCTCACAGTTTCCATGTTCTGCCCGTGCTTGGTGGGTTTCCTCCCACAATCCAAAGGCTAATTGGCATTCCCAAATTGCCAGTAGTGTGTGAATGAACATTTATAGTTATTATGTGTGCGTCCAGGGTCTCCTGGGGTAGGCCCCCCCCTCGACCCTGTATACGGAATAATGTGGTATAGACGATGATCCTTTTTTGACCCCCACTTTAATAACCATGGTGCTAAAAAATGTTGTCAGGTATGTGTCTTTAGTTGTTGTCTGATGAACAGGTAAGCACTTTTTGGTTAAATATCGATTTGGTAGGAACTTGACAGTAGCTTCACATCCTAATACTTTATTATTGAAATTTAGGGTTAAACAGTTCAGATTTCTCGGGTATATTTTGAACTCTTTGGCAGGCAAACAGAGGATTGTTGGAATATTTGTCTCCTGTTTGGGTTCACTAAGTTCACTTTGTTATGTAACTTAGGACCATCTGTCCACTTTGGGCTTAACTGAGTACATCGTCAGTATATTAGAGCTCCTTCAGGTGCTAAGTGCTATGTACAATGTGCTACGTATAACCAACACAGACATCATATCATGATCGGAAAGGGTGAGTTATAGATTTAGCAGACAATATCACACAGTAACGTACTTGAAAGTCTCATCTTACTGAGTTCATATCCACATGTGCGTGGAAAGAATTATTTTGCGCTGCAGCTCACAATGACACATTTTCTACAGTTCTGCGTGCATAGACTGCAGATTTAACATTATACCTTAATACTTTATAGAAC
>JAQMYJ010000010.1:16357692-16372122 GCA_030014305.1 Clarias laeviceps | reverse complement strand
TTTGACCATTAATTTTGTGACATTATAGGGGAAGCTGAGCTTCCCTTGCAGTCTTAAAGAAATCGCCACTGACACACGCTTATGTACACACTACAGGAAATTTGACTAATCTTCATGTCTTTGGACTGTGGAGAACCGGAGTAACCGGAGCACATATAATACTTTCCCAATATGCACATTTATGATAACAGAATTGGCAATATTTTAACTGAGCAGTAAACAGGTGTTATGTATGTTGAGGAAAAAAAAGATCTCTTGTAGATTCTCTAGTTGTGTACTGCCACTTCATCCACATGGTCAGGCTTCCTGGGTTTCTCTAAGTCACACAACAGCAGAGGCAGAGGATCGCTGTGTAAATGACCATCAAACCTCCAGTTGCTACAGTACCTTTTAAAAATTCCACCCCTAAGGAATGTAGTCTTGTGGCATTGGTTCATGGGAAGTTCATTTTCTCTCTCTTGCTCTCTCTCTCTCTCTTTCTGATTTTGATTCCGCTTTTTCTAAAACGTGGTGAAATTCAGCCCACCTGAATCACATTTTGGCTTTGCAGTCCTCTGCAAAATGACTGAGTCAGTCATCTCCCCTCCCCCGCTGAAGAAGAGAAGTAGGTAAGGGATCTGTCAGTTTCTGGTAAAAGCACAAGAAAGTAATTACACTCAATAAAAGTGGTTCACGACATACCTGGGGTGGATTGACACATACCGACTGCATAGTGTCAGATTTGAGGGGCATAAAACTGGGAAAAGTGCCTTAAATACTGTGGCCTAAACTACAAACTTCAACTTTACTCATTAAAAGTTCTTTATAATTGTAATTCTAGGAGATGAAATCTTACAACAGAATAATAATATAGATTTGACAGCCTATATAAGTTGCAAAACCTTTAACAATGGACAGATGTCCTGAAGTCAAAGTACTAATAATCATTCCAGTCTTTCGGTTGCATTTTTTTTTTTTTAGTTTTTTGGAGGGAACTCACGGTTTTGGAGCTCACTGAAGGCCCAAGTGCGACAGACACGGTTCATTAATGCTGTATGATTGGGTGTGTGAGTGTGTCGTTGTGCTCTGTGATGGTTTGGCACCCTATCCCTGGCATACCCCATTCAGGGTACATCCTCCCCTGTGACCCTACACAGAATAATCAGTATTGACAAAAGGAAGGATAGATGGTTACACATGTTCACATAAACTATGTGGATAATGTTAAAGTCAAAACTATAAGGCTGGAAAGACACTTCGTCTACATAGAAATATATGGATAACTGTGCATAGGCATGTATGGGTGAACATATATCATAAATACACAGGGCAATGGATACACAGGGCATTGCATGTTGACTAAACAGGACAATAGAACAGTGTTTTATGGGAGGCCCAGTGCAAGAAGTCTGTAAACAATTGAAGAGAGGTTTACCAGCAATATCAAGAAGTAGCAGCAAATAAAAAGTAGTGACTGCCTCAGGGAAGAAGCTGTTAGTCTGGTGGTGCTGATATGGATACTCTGGTACCTTTTTCCAGATGGCAGGAGCAAGAAGATTCCATGAGAGGGATGGGAGAGTTCATTAAAAGAACACTGGTGGCTTTGTCGATGTAGAAGTTATTGTCATCAGGAAACCCAGCTGATCATCTAAGATGTTCACACAGTCCACTGTAGAGTACTACATTTAACATTGATGGCATATGGCAGATTCCTTTATCCAGAGCAACTTACAGAAGTGCTGTGAAATCTCTATCAGTAAATACATTATGATTTTGGTTCCCTTGGCCATAGAGCAGGTCACTAGGTCACAGACTATTCCTGAACTGTTTGCAGAACTGTCCCGAACTGAAATTCTTGACTGTTCTTTGCCATTTGAATCTACAGTATGACATCACAAACATCTCTGTCGCACTGCATGGGTTTTAGATTGGATTAAGACTTGGCTAGTTTGGAGGCCAGTTCAGCAGCCTTGGGGTCTTTGTTTGCTTGGCAAAAAGAGGGCAGGCTGTGGTGCATTGAGTGTTCTGGTGCCTTTCTCTCATGACCAGCATTAACTTTTTTTTGGCTGCATTGGCACTATGCACTCAGTTAACCTGTCGGTGGTGTTAATATCATGGTTGATCGGTGCAACATCTATTAGAGCATATTCTTTAGTGGTTTACTGCACAGTGTTGAATTTTGTCATAGGTTTAGTACCTAGTAGTGCACACTATTTAGCAGTTTAGTGCTCCTAGTATTTAGCCATTTAATCCATGGATGTAGTATAGAGTAAAGCATAGCATACTATTTATTTGAAAAATCCATTTAGTCTAAAGTCCAAATACAGCTCCCATACCAGACAGAGAAACAATTGGTCAAGACTCTCTGTATTGTCTTAATGTAGATGGTGGTGAGGACAGGAGGGAGGAGGTTTCCTGTCCACAAAGGAAGCGGAGACGTTGGTGTACTTTATGATTGGAGTTTTATACAATCAGCAGCCAAAAATAATCTTGTTTTTTTTCTGCAACATTTTTTCATTGTTGCTACTGATGCCCACAACTGGAATATCATTAGAAAACCTCATTAGTGATTAGAGCAGTACAACTCTAATGTCAAGTCAGCAGGGTAAATCACAGGGGACTGAGCATATAGCCCCAAGGACCACCAAGGATCAGTGAGGTGTTGCCAATCCTAATGATGGGAAGATGGATTATCTTGACTATGTGATCTTCTTAATTTTCCTAAATAATATTCCCCAGGTATGCTGTCAGCTTTCTCTGGGTTAACTTTGGACATTCTGGAGTTTTTCAGAGAAATGTGGGGTATTTTTCTTTCTGGCACACTGCTCCATACTAACCATTTGTAGAAATTATGTGTCAGGGAGTGAAGCATCTGGGAGTGAGACTATCTCTGAGTCTGAAATTGTCCAGGTTATTGTCAAGGCAGTGAACTTGGAAAAGGAAGTGGATGGTAAATCTGGGTACCTGGGTAAGTCTATAGTCTAGCATGGATGTCCATCAATGACATATGAAAGAAAGAGTTCTAACTCTTGCTTGGGCATACATACAGTAAATGACTACAAAAGTGCAAAAACACCAATTAACACCAAAGAAGACCACCAAATATTGTAGCTGATGTTAGCCAAAATCATTGCATGTTAGCCTGTAGAGTTTGCTGCAAATTAGCTATTGCTAAGAGGATGCCTTCCCAGTTGAAACCAGACACCACACATGAATGATGTATATGGCATGATACATTATACTCATATTTTATAAATGATTAAGTAATAATAATAATAATAATAATAATAATAATAATAATAATAATAATAATAACAATATGGAAGTGGAATGGAAGTGGTCACAACAAATCCTTGCTAATCATTGTCATTTGAGATCACTCTGGACTGGGAAATTATGGAAGTTTAAACAGATGTTCAATATATGGTTTATATGTCATGATGTTAAGGATATGGTGTAAAAAATGGTATATATATAATACTTGAAGGGTTTTTAATCCTTACAAGTTACGTTTTTCACAAAATAGTGTAAATGAACTATTTGCAATTTACAAATATGGCAAAGGAAATTAAGTCAAACTTTCAATTATCTATTATGTATTATGATATACTGTACGTACAATTTATATGTAAAATTTAGTTCAACATCAGCACATTTCATCTTTTTTTACTAATTAAGGTTTAATAAAACCTTTTAACTGAACTGCACACTGTCACCAAACACATACTTTCATACACATACATATGTTATTCACTATAATACGCAGCTCCATGGGTATGATATTAAGATGAAGGTCTGCTGTATAAAAATTGCTGCTCTTGCATCTTACATTCCAGGAGTGGGGGGTGGGGTCCAGTGCAGAGAGACCTGTATGCTTTACTGGAATCAGAGCTTTCACTCCCCACAGTATCTCTCTAAGCTTCAGTAACACAGGCAATGGAGTATTATAGTATGTCTGTAAAAAAAATAAACAGAGGATATAGAGAACCAGGCTTGTATAGATCCTGCAAGAATTGGCTACAGGCAGCAATATACAGTACAGTAGACTGTGTTACTGTACAATACAATGTTGTATTCTTTATATATACAGTATATACAGTATATAAACTAACCCTGGAAAAGTCCTTCGGAAAGCCTTTCAATATTTGTATCTGAGCTCTATTTAATGGGATAAAATGAGCAAGGCAATTAAAATAAATATTTTCTATATATAAAATATTTATTTTAATTGCCTTGCTCATTTTATATATAAGCTATTTTATATATATATATATATATATATATATATATATAAAATATATATCATAAAGGCCATGTGTTCTTCACTGTACTTAAATGCCATGTGTGGACCCACTCTGGGTTTTTGATCAGAATGGTGACGGTTCAAGTTGCCACTGTTGTGCAAGGCCTTTAAACGTAAACGCCCGTCACACTAATCCATGTTCCCACTGCATCCTCAAACAATTGACTGAACACAGTCTGCCACACTTTCTTTACATGTTTACAAAAAAAAAAAAAGCCTGATGAGGATGGTCGAAGTAAGATGCGAAAAGAACGTAATAAGGACATAGTAACAATAGCTTTGACAGTTAATTGTGTAACTAACACCTCTTAAGGACTTCACTGACGTACTACAAGTATGGCTTGTATGGATGGCGTTCTGACTGAGTTGTCATTGGGATGTCACTGCAATGTTCGTTACGTCAATAAGGTTCTCACAATGACCTCTTGAGGCTTGTGCCATGATCATCATAGGTCGGTGCCATGGTGTAGAAGACCACTTTAACATAGAGTACAGTACATTATAAAAGCCTAAGAAGAGTGTGGTGTGATTTGAACAGACATAAGAATAATCCAGTTTAATTTAATTGGACCTGGTGAGCATGTGATTATATGCCTGATAACATGATAGACACATTGGGAAAGGAAGGAGTATAAAAATGATAAATGAATATTTTTATATTTTGACCCTGTTCACACTTCATTCCACTGCCCGTAACTGCTATAAGGTGCCATATCATGGCTTACCCTGCACTCTGACCATAGCTAGGATATGCAAATAATTGAATTCAAATCAATTCAATTCAATTAAATTTTATTATACTGTACTTGACACTTTTAACAATGGGTTATTGTTGCAAAGCAGCTTTACAGTATCAAAAGAAAATGAGGGAGATGAGTATGAAATGTGTGGGAAAATATGTATAAATGAAAATGATCGGATTGTCCCTAATGATCAAGCGAGGGCGGCGGCGGCAAGGAAAAACTTCCTGAGATGGCTATCGGAAGAAACTTTGAGAGGAACCAGACTCAACAGGGAACCCATCCTCATTTGTGTGATAAACGATAGCAGGAATTGTTCTGCAGTTCATACTTAGGTGTCTGGAAGTTCAATATAACAGAAGAGGTTTTTACATTAATATGGAGTCCACTTTTGTTATTGAACGCTCAATACTGTAGGAATTTCAGTTCTTAACCTATTGAACGACTGCAGTCACAAGTCCTCAGAGAACTGCTGTCTGCATCAGCTGGGTCCAGGAACATACTCATGGTAAGGTGGAACCATTCCCAGTCACCACATGCATCCCAAGCAGACCACACGGGCCTCCATGTGATGAGATCTGCAACCAGAAGCGGAGCACCAGAGCATGTCCAGAGGTCAGAAGGGGTCTGGATCACAGGAAGCTCAGAAGTGCCATGAATTTAATGAATAATGAATTTCACGTTGTTGTAATGTACGTATACAGTATGTGATAAATTAAGTCTTCTGAAGTCTTCTTGTCATACTGTCAGGGTAATTTCAACCTGACACAAACTTACAATTTCATAAAAAAAACATAATTTGACTCAATTTATTTGCATATTGTGTCCTCCCTTTTCTATTTTCTAAACTTTATAATAGGGCAAAATCTATCACTTATGTCATATGGAATAAATAGCGCTGGTAATAGGATACTCTTTATGGTTGTCCTCCAGTGATTTAATCATATTAATTATTATGAGTAAATTTAGTAATTTGCAATTTACAGTAATTTCACTGCAGTGACAGACGGTTGCAGGAAGGGTTTTTGTTTTGCAACAACAAACAAAAGTTACAGTTATCAGCATACAGACTCAACAGGGAACAAAATCTTGACTGAGGTGTACTGTTTTTCTCCTGGCCAGCAAACTCTTTGTTGGGCTACATTTTCTGGACACTGATGTGTACTTTCCCACACTTGATTGCAGCACCTAAACCACTCATCTACTGCAGGGGAGTCTGTGGGATTAGCATTCCAAAGGAATGATAAGAACTAGTAGCTGACAACATGAACTTGAAGAGCAGAGATGTGGAATGTTTGAAGGAGTTTTACTCCTTGACAAGGGTTTGGTCAGGTACTAGCCAATCAATGCAGTAAACATGAAGAAGCCTGTGTCTTATCCATACTTCATGAAAATGTTAAAGAAGATAAACAATCTGGAAGGACTTACTGTAGAGAAGCAGTTGCCACACTGAGGTGACTGCTAATGAAACGCAGCAAAAGGGGCATTATGCTAACTGTATGCTAATTATACTGTAAGGATAAAAAGTATTTAGCCAAACCTGCAATGACATTGTTTACAAATACATATACTTCAATATGGAGTTGGTCCCCCTTTGGCACCTATAACAGCTTCTACTCTGGTTGGAAGGCTGCCCACAAGATTATGGAGTGTTTCTGTAGGAATTCCATGCCTGTTCATTCTGTTGAGTATTTGTGAGGTTAGGCACTGATGTTGGTTGAGAAAAACTGGCCTGCAATCTCTGTTCCAGTTCATCCCAAAGGTGCTTGAATGGGTTGAGGCCAAGGTTCTGTATAGGCCAGTCAAGTTCCTGCACACAGAACTCATCAAACCATGTCTTTATAGTAAACTGGGACACAGTCATGTTGGAATAGAAAAGGGCCTTCCCCAAACAGATGCCACAAAGTTGGAAGCATGGCATTGTCCAAGATGTCTTGGGAAGCTGAAGCATTAAGATTGCCTTTCACTGGGGATAAGGAGCCTGATTGAAACACCAGAATTAAAAAATTAACAGGTTTGCCCAAATACTTTTGTCTACATAGTGTATATACATAGTTTTGTAGGTCTAGAAAGTCAAAGTAAATTTTTTTTTGTATATCTGAATAAATATTGCTTAATATTTGTCTTAAGCAGTCTGTCAGTCTATTTTATTATGTCTTCATGTATGCTAGTTACTACACACCCAGATACCAAAGCAGATTCCAAGTGAGATTGGCCATGAAATGATTCTGAACACCTGACTATAACTTTAGAACAATTAGGCTTAAAAGCAACAAATAGGCCACTTCTTGCGGTGGAAACTAGTGCCCCTACCCACACTAGTACCCCAGGGTCTTTGATTGTACCAGTCAATGGATTTTATCACAGATCTGCCATCTTTCCAAGAAAAGATCAGCATCATAGTTGTTGCTGACAGATTTTCTTAATCCCCCAACCTCATTATCCTGCCCTGTCTACCTACATCCTTGCAGCCTGCAGAACTCTTGTTTCAACAAGTGTTTAGATACTCAGGCATCCCTGTGGACATTGTAAGATATTAAGGGCTGCAATTCACGTCACAGGTCTGACAGGGTTTCATGGAGAACATGGACTTTGTCTTAACGTCTTAGACGTTAACAATTGGTTTAGATACAGTGAACAGGTATGGGAACATGCCCATGTATACCCATGATCAGCAGAAACAAGTAATAAATGAAGCCATTGGTACATTGTCCCATTCATTGTTCTTACGAGAATCAACAAGGTAACTTGCAGACTAGATGTCTTGTGCCTCAATCCCATAATTGCAAGGATTATTAAAAAAAAAAAAAAAAAAAAAACGTGATGTTTGGTGTCCCGAATTAAAAGCCTTCCTCATAGTTAGTTTTTGCTTATCTTATGGTTTTTGCGTAGTGTATCGGGGCCATTATGTGTACAAGACTCAGCTGCAGATACAGTGTATGTCCGTAATCCAGAAAATCCTGCCAAATGACGTCAGGCATGTCAAGGCTTAGGTTTTCTGCAAAGGATAAAGCACATTTGCAGAGGACTAGCAGGAGCATCTTTCATCACTTCTTGTCAACTGAAAACCCAGATGTCTTTACTCTCCTTTCTCTACTTCTCTTATTTCTCCTACCACTGTTTTTCCTCTTAGCCTGCTGACGTACAAAGCTTTTGACATGCAAGTGCAAGACAAGCCATTTATCTTCAGCTTGAGGATGCTTACGTAATACTTTTAACACACTGAAAGGCTGGAGATTCCCATTATTTGCTTTTCTTTGTATGTTATAAGACAATATTTTAGGCTTATGCCAAAAACAAATATAAATGGTTATTATTTAAAAACTAACTCTTTTTTTTCTGATTTGCTGATCATTTCTCATGGCTGCCGTATTTTTGTTATTTTGATAGAAATAGTGATTATCTTTTGCACTGATGTAAGGTGAAAATAATGACACAGTCAGGGACGCACTGTTAGTAGCTGAGCTACTATGAGTGAGGCTGCTTCTCAGCTAAGGGAGTGGACTTACTCACAATTTTAGCCTAAGAACACAAAGAATGGTACAACAGCATTCTGTTATGCGATGAACAATGCCTTTTCCAGCATGATGGAGCTCCTTGCCATAAGGCAAAAATGATAACCAAGTGGCTCAGGCAACAAAACATTGAAAATGTTGAAAATAAAACAAACAAACAAACAAAAAAAAACCACACACACAAATTCTGACAAACTCCAAGCATTGATTATGCCTGAATTGGTTGACATCAGTCATAAGTTAATTGACAGCGAGCCAGAGCAAATTGCAGAGGTCTTGAAAAAGATCAACACTGCAAATATTGATTCTTTGCATAAACCTAATGTAATTGTCAATAAAAGCCTTTGACACTTATGAAATGCTTGTAATTATACTTCATTATACCATATTAACATCTCACAAAAGATCTAAAAACACTGAAGCAGAAGACTTTGTGAATATTAACATTTGTGTCAGTCTCAAAACATTTGGCCATGGCTATATTGTATATAGACAGCAGAGACTATGTACAGTATTCAGACTCCTATATATAATATATATCCACTGTAGGGACCCCAGCAGGACTAGCTATAAGAACATAAATAAAAGGCAGAATCAGCCTGTAATAAGCAAATGACATGTGCCAGAATGAAACTGGGGAAGCTCAGTAGTTAAGGTGTTGGACTACTGATCGGAAGTTCTCAGGTTCAAACCACTACGTTGCCACTGTAGGGCCCTTGAGCAAGGCCCTTAACCCTCAATTATTCAAATGTGTAATGATTGAAGTCATTCTGGATAAGGGCATCTGCCAAATGCTGTAATGTGAGTAAAATTAACATCCGCATTAGCTAGCTCAGATTATTACATGACATGATCTAAATGTGACATGCTGCACATTGTTCAGAAGCACATGTAGCAGCAGCAAAGGGAATCACTTCCCAGATACAGTAGCACACACATTTTACAGCTGTTGGGCTCAGATTTGACAAGCATTGGCGGATCTTCTGATGTGTAGTGATCTAGTTGATCTAGTTTTTCAGCTCATCAAACGTCTCAGTCTCGTTAGGTCGACTTTGGGTCGGCCGGCTACCGGTCAGCAGGCTTACGGGTCAAGTCTACAGCATTGTGAGCATTTATACTTGTGCGCTGGTGTGTCTGTGTCTGTCTGCAATTACACAGCCAAACCTCTGTTTGGCAGTGTGGTTCCTATGCCACTGTGCCTGTTCTGTGTCTTTTCCCTATTCTCTAAAAAGTTTCCCCAAACTAAAAAGTTAGTTTAAAATGCTGATGGGCCAATTTTCACTATATTTTCTCAAAAAACCTGCAAACAACAAGTATTTCTGTACTACTCCCTGTGCTAGCACACAAGAGGCAAAGATGGTGACTTTAGTAGTTATTTTTTCTTATATTATTACAGTTAATACATGCACACATACATACAGGTGTTAGTGATGGGTAAAGAGTTTGTAGAAATAGTTAAAAGTTTAAAACTAAAAAATAAGCTGATCAGCTTTATTGTAATCATATTATTATTATTTCAGGTAGAAGCTGAAACTTTCTTGTACTTCTTTCGATGTCAGCCAAATATACTCCCTGTTTAAAATAGATAATTCCATCTGACACATGACTGTTCATAACATTGCTTTTACTTAACATTTTGATTTGAGCGCATAACACTGGGCTCTTAGCTCATTTATTTTACATCCCCTCACCTCGGACTGCTGCAGATATGTTTTCTCTAACGACCCGTGTTTTATCTCATAGTGGAGCTTCACATTACTTCTTCAATTAGCACAACGGTATTAGAACCTATATGACAAACTGGTTTTAATGTCCTGCTGGAAGTATATAATATTTGAAGAGTATATAGAATATAAAACACATATCTTTGAAGATTCAGTTTTTCAAAGTCACAGTTCATACCCCTTTTTGTCGCAAACATGCTGTGTCGTACATTTCATTTCTGTGACTTCTGCATACTTTGTATATTTACTGTAAACCATCGTGTTAATTGGTACTGTTGAGTGACGCGTGTAGCAAAAGGGTAAAAGCGATATTTGTTTGTTCAAAAAAGCACTGGTTGCTGTGATGTAATCTGGTACATAACTAGTCATAACTTCCCTTTTACTCAACATTTTGATTTAATTTATGGCACAGATTTAACTTCAGGCAAATACCAAAATTTCATTAAATTCTGTCGAGCCAGTTTTGCATGATGCTGGACAGACATACAAACATTCAGATAGAAAATTTTCTAGTTTCTGGAGACCGGTTTCTGTTCCTCCAATGTATGAAATTTATCCATTGTATGGAATCAGTGGAACAAAATTACTATGCCCTCAGGTTGCTCTGCTCCACAGGTAAGTTATGTGAAAATCTGTTTTTTTAACACTGGTCCTAGAGGACCTCCTGCCCTGCAGATTTTAGTGTTTCCTCAACCCCTAATACAACTGATTTATCTAATGAGTGTCACGTACCGGGGTTGATTAAAAGGAATGTGCAGATGAGTGTTAGACAAGAGTGTGGTCAAAAAGCAGAAGCAAGGTTTAAAAACCAGGGAATCAATCAGCGAGGTGATGGAGCCAAATCGCAACACAAAAGCAATGGTCAGAAGTGGAAGCACAAATTCGGTAACTGGGAAAACAATCAGCAAGGTAACAAATCCAAAAACATAAAGCAAAAGGTCATAGTCAAAAAGGAAGCAAAAGATCAAAACCAGGAAATCAATCAAAAGAGTGAGGAGACAAATCCGAATCGTGAGGCAAACAGGTATGAGGTGGGACAATGTAGCTGGGAGATGTGGAACGTGGGGATGACTCATTGATGGGAGCAACAGGTTCACAGAGGGAGAGAGTTTGCAGGAGGTGGTTTTCATGGCAATCTCTCTGGTGGCAAGCATGACTCTCTGTCCCACCCTGTATTTAGGAGCCTGAGAGTGCTTACAGTCAGCTTGCTTCTTGTAGTTTCTACTGACTCATAGAAGAAGCTTTCTGGCTTGTAAACAGGTCTTCCTATAACATACGATGAAGGCCTGGGCAGACGGAAGGTTGACCTCCTCCTCCTGGGAAGGGAACAAGGGTGGTTGAAAACCTAGACAGCACTGGAAGGGGGACAGACTAGTGGAAGTTATGGGCATACTCCACCCAGGGCAGGAATTTGCTCCAAGAGGTGACATCCTGGGAGGCCATACATCTCAGGGCAACCTCAAGGGACTGGTTCTTCCTCTCGGTCTGACCAGTGGACTGAGGGAGGAACCCCAAAGACAGACTGGAGGTGGCACCAATGAGTTCACAGAATGCCTTCCAGAATTGAGAGGTGAACTGCGTCCTTGGGGAAGCCATGAAGCTTAAACACGTGGATGATCATGAGTTCAATGGTTTTGTTGGCAGAGTTTTGGCAGGGGGATGAGGTGAGAACCAATCCACCACAGTCATGATGCAGGTGTGGCCGTTGGAGGTGGGTAATCCTATGATGAAGTCCAGAGCAATGTCGGGCCATGTGCGGTATGAGATATGGTAGGGGTCTGAGGAGGGCTGCTGGGACAGTGTTGATGTGTTTGTATCTTATGCAGATGTTGCATGCTGCCACAAGGCTGGAGTGTGCCACCAAAAACTTGTTCGTAGTGACAGGGTTGAGGCGTGGTGTGACGGCAGCTCTAAGCAGGTCATGGAACTCGATGGGCTCCAGGCTGAGAATGTGTTCCTGGCCCAGTCGATCTGTGGGTTAACCAAGGCAGGCCCAGGATGACTGTGGCATAGGATCCCACCATGATGAATAGCAAAGTTTACTCAGAATGATTGCCAAAGACCCTCATTCTGCCAAAGACCCCATTGATGGCTTGAACTGGATGGGTCTCTAAGGGTGGCAAGGGAATTCCCAGAGCCTTCACTGAGACTGCGTTGATAAGGTTACTGATAAGCACCTTTACCAGGTGGGACTGCTGTTTGTGGACAAGGAAGACAGGGAGCCTATGGCTCTGGTCTGGGAGTCTTTTTGAATAGTGTCTTCTAGTGCTCCCAGCTGAGCAAGAGGGCTCCTCCTCTTTACTGGACAGCTCTTAAGTTGGTAACCTGACTTTCTGCACTAGAAACAGTCTCTCTCCCCTTAGTTGCTCTTCAGGTGAGATGCGGGTCCTGTCCAGTTGCATGGGTCTCTCCTGTTCGCATATTCTTGGTGAAGGAGGCGTGAACTTAGGTGGCGATATCCTGGCTGCTCTCCAGAGGCGAAGATGCGAAGCGTCCTGAGAGGAGCGTAATAACGTACGCCACCTTGAAGCATTCTGTGGTGAAGGTGGAGGTCGGCAGCTCAAAGATCAACAAGCACTGAGAAAAGAAGGAACAATACATGTCTGGATCCCCTTCATAGGTGGGCAGGTAGGAGTGGTTCTCGCTGCATGTTGAGTTTTGAACAGAAGAGATTTGGAGCTATCGGAGCCGTGTCATGACTTCAACAAGAGTTTGTTTGGTGCTAAGCAGGTCCTGCTGGTGTGCTCCGAGAAGAGCGAGAGCGTGGTTAAATAGTGGAAGCGATGATCAAAAAC
This sequence comes from Clarias laeviceps, assembly GCA_030014305.1. Taxonomy (NCBI): domain Eukaryota; kingdom Metazoa; phylum Chordata; class Actinopteri; order Siluriformes; family Clariidae; genus Clarias; species Clarias laeviceps. The sequence continues at coordinate 16,359,066 of JAQMYJ010000010.1, read as the reverse complement.
CCGGACAAATGACAAATGACCTAATTAATAGCAGGTCATCCTCCACGCCCAGAGTTGAGATCCACTATAAGCCCATTACACAGTTGTGCATATTTAAACATATTAGAAAAATATTTGAGCTTTGAAGGCTTGCATGGTCATGCTACGCAGCAGTGTTATTGATCAATGATGAAAACCATCGCTGCTTCAGGAATCTTGATTCAATGCTTAGCTCTCTGTGTGTCACACATTATATATTTGATTTCAGCACATATTCTTACCTTATTCCGAGTTATCTTCTAGTGAGGATGGACAAATATCCTCGGTCTAGCAGCAGCACCACCAAGAGACTTTACATTTAAAAAAATGCCTTTTTGGTTTAACACCATTTACATTCTAGATTCCAAATGTCCTGTTTCAAGGTTATTATATTAGTAATTGTACTCTTTCATTCATACCTTCAAATTGTGATTGGTTGAAATTGTAGGGGACATCTGATAGGCTGCAGGGAATGTTATTTGAGAAAAAAATAATGCATTTGTGAATCTAATCATGTTAAGAAGTCTCAGAAATCCACACACAATTGCAGGGATGTTCACAAATGTCGAGCAGTTGGTCATCAGTCTGTAAATCATGTTGTATTTTTAAATAAAATACAAATAAAACACTTATCTGACTCCACATTATAACTGACAGCTTGCAAATCATACACAACTAATATATAGGTTTTGCATGTCTCTATGGCATAAAATCCGGAAAGCAAAGGGGAAAAAAGCATAATCTGGCTAAAAGAAACATTTAAAAGTCAGTGAAGTGACTTAGATTCATTTCTTAAAGTAATGTGCTCACTGCTTTCTTCTCCATCTTGCAGGCTGCCATGAAGAGAACCCGGACGGTGAGCTGTCTCAACCAGACTGTGATGTTTACTGTTTACTGTTCCTCTGTTTACTTTTACTGTTTCTGTGTTCCTTCTTGTGCTGGACTTCTTGAAACATCTTGAAACTTCTGAAGTTTTTTGACTTGAATTGTGTCTCTGCATTATACACATACAACATTAGAAAGCTATTTTTTGGATGTCACTGTTGATTTTCACATTAGATAGTAAAATGTTTGCAATCTGAAAGATTTAACCTAAATAAATAAAGGTCATAGTTAACAAAGCCAAGCTGCAGAGCAGCCGGGTGCTACAGCTTTGATTCGTCATCCAAGCAATGTCTTGTTGTTTTCATTAAATGCTGATGTCTCAGCGCCATATTGCAAATTAGAAAATGCTCTCTGGACTACTATATTATATATTTTACTATATTATATTATACTGTACTCAGCAAAAAAAGAAACGTCCTCTGACTTTCAACTGTTTTTACTTTCAGTAAACTTAATGTGTAAATATTTGTA
>JAQMYJ010000010.1:16340821-16353871 GCA_030014305.1 Clarias laeviceps | reverse complement strand
ACACACACACACACACACACACACACACACACACACACACACACACACACACACACACACACACACACACACTGCCACAACTAATACTAATCTTTTAAGCGCTGAATGGTTTTGCTTCACAGTACTTGAGTGAAATGCTGCCTTTTGTGGATAGTGTTTCTTAGTAAAGAAGCAGAGCTTTGGGCTTTTATATTAGTTCTAAGCGTAATTGCTTTGTTTGGATGCTGTCCTCCTCACTCTCATGAGCTTACTCAGGTTTGTTGATAGCGAAGTGACTGCTTACCTCTTTTCTTAAAGAGACCTTACTGCATGTCTGTTTTTTTTCCCTGGTTTTCTCTTTTAGTTATGCTGTCATAGCTAGTCCTGCAGGACTCCCTGCTTGCACTCTGCACAAAGTATACATATCCCTTAACTATTACTGTATGTGACTGTGGGCATACCTAATTATCTGAGATTCCATTTAACTTTGGACTGCATCAGATACAAACAGTTTTACTGTGATGGCTTATAACTGCAGTCACTCTGATTTGGGTCAGGACTTCATTGGTTCATGACAAACAGTTTGGTAGCCAAGTTTCCATCCGTGAACAGTTGGTAACCTAAACAAAGTGGACTTCATGATAATTTCCTGTTAAACAAATTGACATTTGACGAAACACCACACAGTTCATTTATGGCCATGCTATCCAGTATCACCCAGATGAGAATGGGTTTCCCCTTTCGAGTCCAGTTTTTCTCATGGTTTCTTCGTTATGTTGCTTCAGGATGTTTTTCTCACCACCATCACCTCCTGTTTGATCAATAGGGACAAATCTATAAATCCTATACATTTCTTGCTTTTTCATTTATATCTGGATTTTTTTATTCCTGTAAAGTTGTTTTCTGCCAATGTCTATTGTTAAAGGTGCTTTATAAAAAAATTATCAAATGAATAACAAACTAATAACAGAACTAGAGTATGCCAGCAAGAACTAAACACATCAACCTAGTTTGTGTGGTACTTTATTTCCATGCGCCTGTTTGCTGATTAAATCTGATCTAGGAATCTTGCATAAAGTGCAGCGTTGTTCAAAGCTTTAAGTGGAAATCAGAATTTCTTTTAAGAATGTTTTTGTTTTTTCTTGATGACTCGAAGACGTGTTTCTTCTCATACGCACAACACACGTCATTCCTTACGTAAGGATTTCTTTTAACCAATGAATAAATGCTCACATGCATTTACCCGGAAATCGCTTTTTTTTAACATCATTATTACGAGCATGTGGTTAAATAGTTTGGGCAAAAGACACTCTTTTGAGTGACTGACTGCGTCTGGGAGTGTGAGTGTTCTCGCATTGTGGGAATAGTTTACAAGGCATGACTAAGCTTGCATCTCCTGGTGATGTTCCCACAGAGACCATTTGAGGGGAAAGGTCGGGTCTATGTCTTTTGCCCTTTGCTTTGGATAAAATAATTGGATGTGTGGTAAGGAGAAGGATGTTCGTGTTCAGTTACAAAGCTTGTCATGTCTAGGTCCCCACAGGCTACTGACAAATAGTTATGCAACTTAATTTGTCCTTCCCATGAAAAATTAAATTCTATTAAAGAGAGTTTGCATACTGATCCAGCTTACTTTATTTAAAAAATCTGATTCAAATAAATAGGTTCATCTTGATTGAATTTTCCTTAAATATTTGTGATCAGTTCCTTGTCTCTTGCCTCTCTATGCTTCCAAACTGATTAAATAACTAAAGAGTAAAATATGTGGATTGACGCAAAACTGCTTATTTTTCAGTTACTTTTTAGACGAGTTTCCGTATCGGAAAATGCACATTTATATCACTGACTGATTAATAAATAAAAATCTTTTTTGCAATAAAATATATTTTAGTACTCACAAATATACATACATTGTGCCAAAGTGCATTTGGGAAACAATGCACTAACCTGGAGGGCTTTATTAATTGCATTCCAGCAAAACTCGCTGCATATGGCTATGGATTAGTTTTATTTAAAAATCTTCCTGATATTACAGTCTAGCAGTCTAGTCATTTTAATCAAAGCTTGGATGGAACATTTCCTGAACTATATATCAGTAAACCACAAGGCCAACATGCAGGACACAGATGTTAAAGCCACATCAGTCTTTGTTTTAATTAAGAATTAGTGTAAAGTTACTGTAATTATGTTATGTAAGTCTTGACAAAAGTTATGATCAGTGCCTGAGAACAGTTCTGGAAATCTGGGCCTTTATCAAAGTATTGGGTTGAGGGTTACAGTAGGGAAAACAAATTCTTGCAAGATGCAGGATATCCAGCATGGAGTTTAGAAGAACAGCACAAAAATCAACCTTTAGCAACCTTAATCAATACTTTTTTGGTTGGTACCAAGGAGGGCACTTAATTTCATTGCACTTGTGTAATGTCAATAAAGATTCTATTCTATTCTATTCTTTTACAGTTTAATCTTTTTTTTATCCATCCATTATTATCAAATGTGTCACTGTACTTCTATAAACAACAATACTATTAATATATAAAATTTGAACATAAAAAAAAAATAATAATAAATTATGTCTCCGGAAATTAGTATGTTTATGAACCTTTTTACTTGAAATAGTCCCGGGAGGCACGGTGGTCTAGAAGCACTGTCGCCTTGTACCTCCACGGTCTGGGTTCAGTTCCCGGCCAGGCTTGATTCCCGTCTCTGTGTGCATGGAGTTTGCATGTTCTCATGGGTTTCCTTCGGGTACTCGGTTTCCTCCCACAGTCCAAAGACCTGCAGGTTAGGCTAAGACCTGCAAATTGCCCATAGTGTGTGTCCTGCAATGGATTGGCACCCTGTCCAGGATGTACCCTGCCTCGTGCCCTAAGGCTCCAGGTCCCCGTGACCCTGAATACAGGATAAAGCAGTATAGATGATGAGTGAGTGGAATAGTTCCACATGATGCTGCTAGAAGTTTAAAACCAAAATAGAGAATCCGGTTGAAAAAATTGCATGCTGTAATTTTTTTTTTGGCATTTGAAGGAAATCAATCTATCTATCTATCTATCTATCTATCTATCTATCTATCTATCTATCTATCTATCAATCTATCTATCTATCTATCTATCTATCTATCTCAAATCAATGAAAAGCACACTTTATATTCACTACCTCAGACTACAAAAGTGACATTATTTAAACAATGTATGATTATTACACAGTCAACATTGTACCACAATGGCACAGTCGGGTGGACAGTAGAGTTACGTAACAGTGATACACACATACTTACCCAGTTAACAACAGACTTTACACAACGTACTATATAATAATGGATAAATTGAGACAACAGCAACACAAAAGCCTGTCATCAGCTACAAACCAGCACCACACTTGTGTTACACCCTGTAGAGTCAGACATCTGACCAGGACACCTCTGTGTGTGATTGGTGGGGTTGTACTGTACCCACCTGGAATTTTTGGTCATCAAATCATTTGCAGTGATGATAATTTGGCAACTTTATGGAAAAACCTGGACGACGTCAGTATCAGATTGTTTTGCAAAGTTTGTATAACATCGATGAAATGACGACAAAACAATATTGACAACATTAACATGACAATGGGATAAAAAAAGTGCCCCAAAAAAACAATGATTCGAAAATGATTTCAAAACCAAATTCATACCAGAATGATGCCCTGAGCGGGATTGAAACTCCGTCGCTGTGGTGAGAGCACTGTGTTCTTACCACTGCACCACAAGGGAACAATTTTGAAGCTCATAAATGCACATAAACATAACAACAAGCATTACAAACACCATATTACAAAACTGTCATTTAGGAGCTAATATGCAGCGTATGGTAGTATTTGCTAAAGGAAATTAAACAAAGAGGTAGTGTTACAATGATACTGTAACAGATGCGTAATGTACACATGCTGTGAGCGGAAAGCTGTTGTGTTCGTCCCAATCTCTGATCGAATTCGGAAAAACCCTTTCACCAACTAAAGGGACCATAGACGTGGTCAGAAGTTGTGCGAATGGATGTTAATCGGCATAAATGACATGAAGGAAGGCAACAATTTGGAGTTATAAGGTTGTATTTGCAGTGTTGTGTGTGGCCATTCATTCAATGTTGTCTCAATGCCATTTTATCAACGTCAATCTAACTTTCAAAAACTACACTGGACATCATTATGATGTTGTCACAACCAAATTACAATGGACTTCCAAAGTTAGGACTCCTGCTGCTTGTCTCTAGACTAGACTGTATATGATTCAGTATATCTTAATGGCTGCATGTATGAAGACCAGCGATATTCCTACATTTACGTAATATATAAAACTTCGGGAACAAATAAATTGCAGTTGCTATTACGTTTGCAGGCATTTGGTACGTTTTTTGGAAGCTGAAACTCTTCAGCTTTCAAGATTGTAACAACTTCCCACAAATGTAATATTAGATATTGTGGGATTATTACAGTAATAAAAAATTCTGGTTCCAATTAAAATTGTTTTGTACTGTTGTTTTGTGCACACTCACTCATTTGAGCACACACACAAACACACACACACACACACACACACACACACACACACACACACACACACACACACACACTAACATGCCTAAAATTTTGTTTATTCTTTATAAAAAGACTGCCAATGGGCACAAAGTCATTATGCTCACAATTATCAACTCAAATCAATCTAAATGTTTAAACTTCAACTTTAAGCAATACTACACCCCTGTTACTTGATATACTTATACATAGTTTCCAGTTAACATTGCACTTGATGGTTGATTGCAGAAAATGATTCTTTTTGAAATAAATTGAAATGAAGAGTATTATGATTTTTTTTTTTACTATCAATAACAAAACAAATTGTGAGAATAAACATAAGAAATGAGAGAATGCATGCTCACATATGTACATGCTCTCAACATTCAAACAAAAGGAATTTACATATATTTTTCTTGCGATATCAGATATATCTACTAAAGGACCTACTTCTTTATGTGTATTTTCTTTTCACACTGGATGAAATAAACCAATTAGGTTAATGAATGTGAAACTAGAGTCTCCCTATAACAACACAAGGATTGTGATTACTATGTTTATGTGGGGTTTCATAAAAAATACTTCTTCTTTGAAACTGAGACAAAGTCAAGCCACATACTCATTTATTCCCAGTATGTGCACAAAACAAACATGGCTCCATGCCTCTGCAAATGACAGACTTGTTAAAAACCAAATGCATAATTACGACCTGGCCCCCAATTCACAGTTTCAGCAGGCTTTAAGAAAACATAGGCTTTGTTCAATGTCACCTGATGTAGGAAACCAAGTCCTCCTGAGGCCCACCTGAATGGGCCGTGTGGGTGTCCATGTGGGAAACACATTGGCTATAGTACCTCAGCACTTTTCAACCAGCCATTCCCACAATTATTCGTGATGGATGGAGCAGCAGCTCAAGAGGAAGCGTGTAGCATGCAGGGTGTTCTTTACCCCATGTTCTGTGGCCCGCATAATATGTCTCACAGTTGTTGGCAGCAAATGAATTACATCTGGATTTATAGCGCAGGTTACTAACAAAATAAGGAAATTTAAAGAGGACGACTTGTGTCTGTTAATGGTGTGCGTGGAACTGCTGGATGGATGCTGAACAGCCCCATGTGAAGATTAAAATAAAGGTTGAGACAAGACTGGATGTAAATTGCACGGGGACCTTTCCAGACATAATATTTGCTTGGTAAAAAGAGGCTTTGTTCTAAAACAATGGGGCAAAATGAAAATTGCAATATGTGCAGTCTAAAGAATGGAATGAATTCTTATTACAGGCCATAATGAAAAACCTTTTGTTTATAAGCAAGTTTGAATTTTTTCCCTATGCCTGTCATAAAGGCACATCTGTGGCTTGTTTAAAAGGATCTGTATTAATTTACAGGGTGATGTGATATGAATTTTAATGCACAATGTTACAAATTCTAAAGTGCATCGCGGCTTGTTCATATGTATGACATTATGTTTAATCACAATTTAAATGAAAAAAAAAAAATATATATATATATATATATAGTGACCATCTAACCGTTTGATACATACACACTGCCTGTCAAATTAATAAGTTGCATCAAGCAAAGAAAACAACTAAGGAGATTTAAAATTAGTGGAACTTCAACTTCAAGTTGACTTCAGTTAACTTTTTGGAAGAAATGTGGTCTTTAAATGTTTTTAAGATGACTTAAATGTTTGGGGAAGTTCCATGGTAAAAAAAAAAAAAATGAATGCACTGAATGACCAGGTTATCACATCTACTGTATGGAGTTTTTCTCCCCTGATGGCATTTAGAGTCTTTTTTTTTTTTTTGGCTAGGCAGTATATACAGTACTGCATTGACCCATCTTTTATAGCTAATTTGTCCTGGTCATTGTATTGGGAACACTGGGTGTGTGGCAAGAAAGCCGTAATGGATGGGATGCCAGTCAAATGCACCATTCACAGTCTCATAAAGCACATACCTACCTAGGGCAGTGTAATGCAGCCCAACCACCTGCTGCTGTATTTCTGGAAGGTGGGAAGATGCAGGTACATTAACCCAAGCTGAATATTGAGAAAAGAAAATGTAATCATTGTGAAATATTCTACATTTGGGCCCCGTGTTATGGTGCTTGGCTCTGGATCAAATGATCAAATGCAACCCTAACTATTGTAGGATAAGCAACTGAAAATTTTTTAAAATAAATTTTCATACCAATGTTGCATACGTCACTGACCTTCAACTATTTTCAGTAGACTGATAAATACCCGACAATACCGATGTCCTGGTCACAAAAAAAAGGATTCATATCCATTTTACTGTATACATGATAACATCATAAACCAATATTCAAGAAAACCTATCTAAGGCAATATAAAAAAATTGTCACAGTATAATCATTCGAAAAGTAAGACAAAGGTTTTGTAAATGAAGCTACTAATATTGCATGGGCTCTATGCTGCTCTGGCCATGGCTCCCTTTCCTTGACAGAACACACATCGCACAATTAAGTGCAGAGGCCTCCTTGAGGAATTTTGGCCTGCAGTAAAAGAGCTGATGCACACACATTTGCCCAAACAAGGAAAGCTCTGTGGTCACTGCATTTCATTCATAAGAACTCCTTAATGCGTTACAGGCCAGATTCGTCAAATCAATCTCATATTTTATTTTACTGCCATCATTGCAATTAGTAATAGACAAACATACATCTGTTACCTTTTAGCCCATGCTGGATGGCTGTAGAACATTGTTTAAAATGTTTCCAATAAATGCAGCGTTATGGTTAAGTTATATGAGACAATTGCTTTGCCAGTAAAAGCACTTAAATCACAATGCCTTAAATTTCCTTTTTTTTTTAAGCTGGAGTCATGCATACTAGATTTGAACTTTAAACATCGAGGCTGTGATAAAAGACTGGAAGATAAGTGTTATATTGTAACAAAATAGAAACAGACAGCACGAAAAGCAGAAAGAGGCCACGCTCCTGCTTCTGACCCAGAATGGTGGGAGATTGATGGAGAGTGACAGTGCAAGCAAACAAACTTGGAGTGGTGGGCAAAAGACGGCAAACATCAGAGATGAGGGAGGGAACATTGAAGAGAACATTGATTAAACAGAGAGAGAGAGAAAGAGAGTTAGACAGAAAGGAGGAGGAAACTGGAGAGAATCAGGGTGGGACGTGCAAAGACGAAAAGAGGCAATGGTGAACTCAACGGCGGATTGGTGGGGAAACGTAGCCTTCTAAACTTGGGGGTGGGGAGTTGGGGGGGTGGGGTGGGGGTTGACTGGAAAAAGAGGCATTCATGATCATTTTTAAATTGGAGACTAAATAACACCACCTGTCTGAACAAAGCTACAGCACTTTTCTTGAAGTGCGGTTTGATGATGTGGTGCATTCAAAACCTCTTCATGACTATCCCGGTATCGAAAGAAAATGGTCACACAGAAAACGTGATAGTTGTGAAGTGTGTTCTATAGTTGTCAAAAGGTTGAACCCTGAATGGCAAACGCAGATTCAGACAAATTACCATGAACGAGGTATATGTTTGCATTTATTCATATTTGTTGTTAGTTTATAGCTTTAGATATACAGTTTGATTTGGATTGCTAGGACATTGCTGAAAAGCATAATACCAATAGAAATCCTTGCCTGCCACTGGTTTTTCCCTGTTCGGATTTTCTAAGAAATTGTCGTTATGAAGATTTCTTTGAGTGCATAACTAATAGGTCAAATAATTCCGAGCACATGGCAATTTATTTTCCATCTGTGTTGAGAATGACTTAATGGAAAACAGTAAAACACACAAAAAAAAATGTGCTGCTAAGCATCATCACTTGCAACCTACGCCATGTGCAAGTAAAGATTATGCAAAGGGTGTGAAATTTCCTGGAATGTATTTAAAGCATCATGTTTAGAGCCTCGTGTCCTTACATTTGTAAAGGTAATAAGACGCTAAAATACTGCATATCATTTCATAAAAATTTTTAAATCTTTTCAAATTAAAGTTCAACTTTGGTCAAGTTTTGAAATTTGATCATAGTAAAAAAAAAAAAATAAAAAATAAAAAAAAAATTAGGAAAGAATTCTGGGTTCTTTGTAGGGAACCAGGATGTCCATGAGCAAAAACTGGAGACGTTTTATAGAGACAAATGCTGGCATAGTGATCCTATAAGTGCAGGTGTATCAGGTCAAGGTCAATGGTCAGGTGATTATTATTAAACAAAACCAGGATCAAGTGAAGAAACAGAAACAAAAATCAATGAGACAGCCAACAATCAAAAGCCTTGGTAATTTAATCACTTAAATATAACGATAAACCAGTGGGCAAACTGAAAACAGGTGAAAGTAATCAAGACACACTAGGGAGCCAACCAAGAGACAAGAAGACAAGAACCAAAAGTGCACAGGCTAATGCAACCAAACACTAGACCATTCGGAAATATTTGCCTTAGTGCTGCAAGCTATTATACGCAGTTAGAGTTGCACCATGCAGTGTTTGGCACAAGGGGGGAGCTTCAGGTAGGCATTTAATCTCCCTTTGTCAATCCAAGGGACCCAGGTGGCTTAGTATAAAATTTGCCCAGTGAATTGCAACCATTCCTTTCACTCAGTGGGTAAGCAAGACTTTATACAGCTGGGCCCCAAAGCATGTCAGTTGTCAGTCACTTACATAGACCTTAAAAGCATTCGCTGGACAGATTCTTGATTGTAAGAAGAGATAGTGTGATAGGTCTTTTTATTTTTTTATTTTTTTATTATTATAGCGCTGAACTAATAAGTTACAAGTGTAAACAGGCAACATGCAAAAGAGCTGTGACAGGCAAGTGGGTTACTGGCATTCGTTCGTGGCACAACGTAATACTGGTTGGCACCGACATCTTACACCTCCAGGGTTCAGAGCTTGACTTCTGCCTCCTGTTCTATATAAGTCTGCATGTTTTTTCCTGTGCTTGCGAGGCAAATTGTCTCCAGGTATTCTGGGTTCCAGAATTCATAGGAAAAAACATGAATTGTGGCATGATTGGCATTCTTCAAATTTCTTTTTGTAAGTCGCTCTGGATAAGAGTGTCTGCCAAATGCTTAAATGTAAAAGTAAATGTAAATGACTTAATAAGTGAATAAATGAGTGAGGGGGATTCTTTTATATACACAATGGCACAAAGATAATAAAAGTTACAAAAATATTTGTACGACTTAATTTAGTGTGACGTGTCAGCCTACTAGTAAAGCAGTATGTAGTGTGATTAAGATGTTTGTTGGATTTACCATCATCCAAGCCATCCTGCTGAGATAAAAGATGAAAAGAACGCAGGTGATCACATCAATGATCTCCAGCGTCACAGACTACAGTACCTGTCAGACAGACCCCTGTACTGTATCGTATGGTAGATTTAAAACACATTCAAGCTGCCAGCGGTGTTTATACTGTATATATAGTGCTTGGAGACTCATCTGGGGATACTAACTGGTTCAGAGGCTATGAATGCATTTCTCATGCGTAGTGCTAGTCTCACACAGGCAAATGCACAGGTAGACTCAAATTGGTGCTCAAACCTCTGCCCTTTTGCCCTCTGATTTGAAAATTGCCCTTTATTGCAGGACATTTCTTTATTTTAGAATTTAAAATAAATTATTCTGTGATATTGCATCAGCCTCCTCCCTTCCACCAGCTTCCTGTAGAGCTGCAGTCACACACATCTGTCTGATCTTGCTGCTTATATTCAAAACAGATAGGTAACGATACTGTGCTTCAAGCCAGTAGTCCATGTGAAATAACAATAACATATGAATAAGAGATAGTGAGAGAAAGTGTGTGAAGGATAGCACACAAGAGAGACAACGAGTCTCTCACTTCTGTATACTGTACATCCAAAGCGGCTCCACTCAGCCACTCACAATATAATGGTCTGATAGTCAATAGTGCAAGGTCATTATCAATAATCATCTGCTATTCATTATCAAAGAATACATTTGTAGAAATCTGCTAACTATTTCCATGAGTGTCAAAAGATATACTTAAATAAACGACGTGCTACTGAAGGTAACTTTATTACTTTTTGTACTGTAAATAAGTGTCGGTTAGGTGCGTGGCTTTTTTTTTTTTTTGGCTTGAAAGCACCTTCCCCACAAAAATGTCTGTGCACGGTCCTGATCTCACATCATGCATGCGCAAAGTCAGCACCATGTCCCCTGCTGGTGGCTTGGCTGGGTTCTTTGTTTTTTGTGTCTGAGCTCATACTCAGGTCAATATTAGGAGGTCAGGAGTTTCCATAATCTGCGTTTGATCCATTGGCCTCCTGTAAACACATTGTGGTTGTATGAGCTATGCTTAGTGTCAACACTTTGACAAGGCAGGCATGGGAAAGACTGTTTAGAGGTACACTAGATGTAGAAATCTATTTGTCCAAACCTGTTAATTATTGAATTCAGGTGGTTCAGTCAATCAGGCTCCTTATCCCCAGTGAAGGGCAATCTTAATGCATCAGCATACCAAGACTTCTTAAAAAGTGCCATCCTTCCAACTTTGTGGCAACAGTTTGGGGAAGGCCCTTTTCTATTCCAACATGACTGTGCCTCAGTGCACAAAGCAAGGACTATAAACACTTGGTTTGATGAGTTTGGTGTGGAAGAACTTGACTGACAGAGAACTGACCTCAAACCCATCGAGCACCTTTGGAATGAACTGGAATGGTGATTGTAAGCCAGGCCTTCTCGTCCAACAGCAGCCTGACCTCATAAATGCTCAACAGAGTGAATGGGCATGAATTCTCACAGAAACACTCCAACATATTGTGGACAGCCTTCCAAGAAGAGTGGAAGCTGTTATAGCTGCAAAAAAATGATAAACATTGAAGTATCTGTATTTGAATACAATGCCATTGTAAATAAATGGAAATAAAACATCAGTTGGTTTCAATACATTCTATGAGAACAAGGCTGAGTGAATATCCCCTTGATGAGATGCCAGTCCATTTTGGTTTATTGCATGTCACCCTGCATATACAAATTCATACCTAGGACCAATCAATGGTAGAATAAAGCCAGAGAACCTAGAGGAACCCAATACTGACACTGAGAGAACATGCAAAACTCTTCACATAAAGTGAAGCGATATAACCACTAATAAGCCCCATAAGCACCATTGTGCCCTTTTGCTCTAATTGAAGTCCCCTCTAGACTATTGGCATGGAAATTGTAAAGCCATTAGATTGAACTACATGTGTAGTACATGTGCATCTATTTGTGCTACGCAACATGTTCTAAGCATTCTTTCGCATGATATCCCTAGTTGGAATTCCGAAAGAGATTCTTACTGATCAAGGGACTCTGTTTGTCACGCACACATCACAGTACAAGAGGTCCCACAAGTCTTTATGGTGTTCTCTCAATAATTAATTATTGTAGGGTGCAAGCCCTTCTTCCAGCAAAAAAATAAATAAATAAATACACAGACTGGATCAAATACCACAGGAGAATTTTATACAGGCACAAGAACATCAATCCCAGCTGTATGAGGGAATTTGTACCAGGAGAAAAAGTGCTTGCAGTATTACCCACACTGAGTTCTAAATTACTAGCAAAGTGGCAAGGACCTTTCGAGATCACACAGCTGGTCAGGGAAGTCAAGTGTGAGGTTGGGTAAATAGATAAAGGCAGTGCACTTCCACCTTTCCACTTTAGCACCTCAGTCTCCTAACACCATAGAGGAAGGCTGTCCCTTTTTCTTTGGCAATGGTAATTCCCAAGATGTTTGTGGAGCTGGGACTGAAGGTAAGTCCAAAACATTGGGGCCAATTTGCCGCATCTCCTGTAAAGACACAAAAGATGTTACTTAGATGTTACTCTTACTGTTACATAGAACACACATTACTGAGCTGCAAAATGTATTTTTGATTTGAACCTTTTATAACCTCATATAACACTATACTGTAATTCACCACAAAGTTTCCTCCTGGTATGGTGGTACGCAGCCACCCATACAATTTGCCTGAACACAAAAAAGTGGTTCATGGAAGTGTGCAACTGGACCAGCCTCGGGGTCATGGCATCCAATACTAAGGGGACGGTCTGGTTTTGTGTGAACTTTCAGAAAGTCAGTACTGCACCTGTGCTGCACCTGCAACATCTCAGAGCAGACCTGACATCCTTGAGATTGACAGAGGTCATGGCCAGCCCTAAAAAATGTGCACTTGGGTGGGTGGAAGTATGGTATCTAAATCGCCACTGAGGTCCTGAGCAGGTGCAGGCGCAAAAGGATAAAACAGCAGCGACTTTGGCTCATCTGGGACCTGAGACCAGAAAGGCTATTATAACAGGTTTTTGCCTGAATATTCAGATGTTATCTAACACAAAGAAAGTATTTTTACTCTCATGTAATGGATAAGGGAAATGTACATTTTGTGCAGATTTGGCAGAACTAGCTATGACAACATACTGTAAGTACAAGGAAAATCAGCAAGAAAGACAGCCATGAGCATGAAAGAAAGCCATGAGCATGAGAGAAAGCCATGAGCATGAGAGAAAGCCATGAGCATGAGAGAAA
>JAQMYJ010000010.1:16311511-16324241 GCA_030014305.1 Clarias laeviceps | reverse complement strand
GTGTAAAGCTGCTTTGCGACAATGACAATTGTTAAAAGCGCTATACAAATAATATTGAATTGAATTGAATTGAATTAATCCAATACAGTTTTTGATTTGTTTCGAAAAAAAAAGGGAACATGCTTGAAGCCAATTTTTGTTTTACTACCATACTGTTGCTGATAATAATAAATTCAATTTTTCAATTTAACTTTATTTCTATAGAACTTTAAACAGTGGTCAAATGAGCTTTACAGAATAAAAAAATGGATATAAATTAGAAAAAAATGTAAGCAAAAAAGTGTAAAATATAACAATTTTTCCCTGATGATCAAGCCTGTGTCAGAGTTCCTGTTTTCAAATAGTTTGTGCATACATTTGTGTTTCAATTCTACTGCTTTTTCACCATTTATATCAAGCATTCAAGCATTTTTCATTTCACGTTATTGCATCTTTCATTTTTCCCTTCTGGCGCTTTTTTTGACTTTTTAAAGAACGTGTTCGTTTCTTCGTCTAGACACAGCAAGCAGAATCTATCCTGACGGATCTGTCTGTTATAATATAAACAAAACCCCAACGTTAAACATTTATCATGACAAGCATTCAGCTTGTTCAGTGTGTGGAGTGCAGGATGTTTAGTCATTTGACCTCTGTCATTAGTAATAACTTTGTCCATCTGTGATAGGTGTTTTTTTTACAGTATGTTTGTTAGCACTCTTTTGAAGAAGAATGTAGCATTAGAGGAGCACATCCAGACTTTAGAGAGTGTTTGTGAGTGCGCGAGCAGCGTTATTTCTGTTGGGGAAAGTCTGGGTGCCTTAGGTGGAGTTAGCAATCTGCCAACTGCAGGATTAGAACCCTTAGAGTGGGTGACGACTCAATGGCATACTCACTCAGCCAAAGCTCACGCTAAGACTTGCCCACTGGAGCACACCACATCTGCGCTCCACGTCTCAAACAGGATTGCTCTCCTCACTGAAGCGCCCGGTGAAAATCCTGAAAGTGCTCTGGTTATAAGAGAATTTATTCTGAGGCACATGGCATTAGTCAGGCCTTTAGGGTACATGCTGGAACTACCAATATATACCTTCATCAGGCAGAGGTTAGTAAGAGTAACTTTACAGAGGTGTTTAAATTAGCAAAGGCAATGTCTAATGAAGTAGTATGCTCATCGCAATGCGACGTGACGACATAGCTTA
This sequence comes from Clarias laeviceps, assembly GCA_030014305.1. Classification (NCBI taxonomy): domain Eukaryota; kingdom Metazoa; phylum Chordata; class Actinopteri; order Siluriformes; family Clariidae; genus Clarias; species Clarias laeviceps. The sequence goes on along the minus strand of JAQMYJ010000010.1, from coordinate 16,323,063 downwards.
TAGCAGGTTACGGTTAATGAACTACTGAGTGCACCAAAAACAATATAGGCTTTATAGATAATTGGAGTACCTTTTAGGGCAAAGCTGGTCTGTTAGCAAGCCAACAGTACCATTGTATTTATTCCGATTCTTACAACTGTGGTAGGACCTTCGGTCAACATTCACACGCCAATTAGCCTAATTTGCATTTCTTTGGACAGTGGGAGGAAACCAGAGTACCAGGAGGAAACCCACCAAGCACAGAGAGAACATGCAAACTCCATGCACACAGACCGCCCAAGATGGATCAAATGCCGACCCTGGAGATGTGAGGCCACAGTGCTAACCACTAAGCCACAGTGCTGCATCTGCTACTCTGCAATGAAGTGAATGTAAATCTTCATTTCTGTAAAATATGTACTTTTTAATTTCCTGCAAAGGTCATGTTGTGTCATGTTTGACAAATACTCTTGTTATTCTTTGTCATGCCCTGTAATGTATGCTATGCTTTAATCAAATTGTTGAATAGCTACAGTACATGATGAAGTGACTGTTATCAAAATATCTGTAGTGCTCCCGCAGAGTCAGGTTGAAGCCTTTAAATGCAATTTTTCTATTTTGGCTCTAAGGAAAGCCAGTGGATGTTAGTTCTGTACAAAGTGGAGAATATCAAGTTTCTTGTGAAATGTTTACACAGGCTGCCACACACATAAGGTACAATAAAGAAAAAACAGAGTACAAATGATAAAATGATGTATAATAAGAGGTAGATACATTTGAGAAGCTTGAATTTGGTGCTTCTCTAACATCTTGTTTCAATCTTACAGCCATTAGAATGACTTAAGTTGTACCTATTTACCTAACACGTGCAGATAAGTGTGGCTTTTTTTTTACCGCTTCAGTTCCAAGGCTTTCACTGATCTCACTTGGCACTGTCCACCATTATTTCTTCTCTTCCTTTGCAATTTACTTATCTTACTAAACCGATCACAGGACTAATCAACACAACGAGCTGTGAGCGTGTAGAGGTCTGACTGGTCCAGTTGCTCTTGAGCTTATTCTGTTGGTCTAAGATCTTTTATCAGGCTGTTGACGTGCTTCTCCACACTTCAAGAAATAGGACGGCAAACTGGAGTGTGGTCTATCTATCAACTTTCAAACACACCTGTGAGCTAACCATGTACACGTGCCGTTCTGCAGCAGCTGCAGATAAAGAGACGTGCGCCTACATGTCTGCTTGGGACACAGTGAGCTCCAACACATTATCCACACCTACTGCATGAACACTACTCAGAAAATGCTAACGGGGGTTATGGAAGATATTATGCTATACTGATGTAATACACTTTAGTGTCATTATACAATACAGAGTTATTTTATTATAGGTCTTTAATATTTTTTATATATTTATTATTTATCACTCAGTATTTTGACCCTCTAGGGTCTGGGTTGGATTCCTGCCTGGGATCTGTGTGTATGAAGTTTGCATGTTCTCCCTGTGCTTAATGGGTTTCCTCCAGGTACTCTGGTTTCCTCCCATAGTCCAAAGACATGCAGATTAAAATAATTGGCGTTCCCAAATTGCACATAGTTTGTGATGCATGGGTCCTCTAAATCAGCCTCCCTGGCCCCCGTCCAGGGTGTACCCAATCTATACCCAATTTATACAGGATAAAGTGGTACAGACGATGAGATGAAATTTTGACATGAAGAAAACTGCACTAATACATTTGTTATTCCCAGTCCCAGATGAACCTTTACTTTTTGTAACAAAACGATTGCGTAAATATTGAACAAACAGACACGATGAAGGTCTCCTGGGGTCTAATAAAACCAAGCTGTATTTCCTCTTCTCAATAAAACGTTGTGTGGGAGACCCTCAAATGAGTCTTATTTACCAAGCCATGAATGCATCAATGAGCCAATTGATTTGTGCTTCCAAGTCAAAGTAGTTTCAAGCATTCATCAGGACTTTTCTCTGGTTGCTTGAACTCTTACAAAGCCTGGTATCGCATTTATTTGTGTTTTTGTTGCCTGAGAGGAGGAAAAAACGAATAAAGCATTTAAAAGTTGTCCATGATTAATCATACATCTAAAAATTCCTTCTCCATGAGAACCGCGGGATTTACTTCCATGCAGACTGTAATTTGTATTTGGCCCTTTTTGGGTAAAATTCCATTTTAATTAAAGCGTTTTGTTATGAAGAAGGTCTCTCGCGTAACAATGCAGCACTGTCATCTTCTAGTGGGGGAGACATTTAAGAACAGACACTCAAAGATGAGGCAGAAAGGTGTCTCTTGTGGGTGATTTAATATGAAACACTCCCCCCCATAGAGCACAATAGTGGATTTATTCTCAGAGAAAGGGTAAGTGCGTTTTGGATAAAACTATGCTTGCTTCAGGCTAAAGGAAAGATTAGTTACTCCATCTAGGAACATCCCACTGTCTGATATGACAGCACTCTTTCAGTGCATGTCAGTGGCTGCTGATGTGGTTTTCTTTGCTAGGAGATTAGTTTTTGTAAATCTCGAGTCTTTCTGCTTGCACTGTTTGGAAGTGAAAACAGGAAACTGTTCAATAGTACAAAAGTAATGCTAGGAGCCTGGACCTTTTCTAACAACAAAGATTTGTGACCGAGTGTGATACGGATCACCACTTTCATTGTCAAATAATGAATGCAAGATAATTCTTGGGGACTTCTGTGTGGCGCCGTGTTTTTTTTTTTTTCCCCAGCAGACACTTTATATGCATTGCATTCATTATTCTCTAGCCTCTCCCTCTGCTTTAAAGCTCGCCACAAGTACTGGTGTCAAATTGTTAGCATGTCCGATTTTGTTCTCCCATCTGCGGGTGGGTGATTATCAGTACTCACTCAGTCTGACTCATTCTCTCCACCGGTGTCTGCCTTTTCTGCTCTTTGCAGACATCTGGAGGCCTTTAGGTCCAACCCAAGTGCTTTACAGGTCAGAGACACTTTGCACAGCAATCCAACAACGTGCCAGTAAAGAATTATAAAACAACATTAAGAACAAATGACTGGAATACTCTTTTGTAGCTGCTTAATACTTTTATTTTCAGAGAGCTATGCTTTATTTTATATTTATAATATACTTTCTAGCTGTGGAAGCTGCCGTAAAGTGGAAGGCATTTGAATGGATAATACTAGCATTAGTACCTATAGTTGATAGGAAAATAGTTTTTAGAACTGGTTAAAAGGTAAAAATAAGCTGATCAGCTTTAATGTAATCAGTGATATTATTATTTCAGGTTGAAGCCCATGTACATGTCTGTCTGTCTTTCTGCACGACAGAACTCTCTGCACTTACTGTGCACAATCAGAGAGTGAATCACGGATGCAAAATCAGATGTTTTTTCTTAAAATAACTCCAGTTAGAATTCACTTATCCCACTTCTGCGCTGTTACTTCAGTGATAAAAATATGAACTAATTCTTAAAATAAAACTTAAAATATTCAATTTAGCTTTTCTACTTAATACCTATTGGTGCAGGTGTTTGTTTACTTTGAGCAAGTAGCTTATTAGTAGCGTATTAAGTAGATTATCTGACAGAAATCTGACACGTAACTGTTCATAACATCACTTTTTCTCAACATTTTGATTTCACTTATGGTGCAGGTTAAACTTCAGGTACTGTAGATATCTAAGTAATACAAAAATTTCATTAAATTCTGTCCAGCAGTCGATTTAAGAAGCGCCCACAGTTTGATGCAGCACAGTACACTGTCAAAACTTCTGGTTTGTAATCTGGCACATTCACTTTTATTCAACATTTTTATTTCATTTATGGTGCAGGTTTAACATCACGCAAATACAAATTTTTGGCAATTTTTTTGGACCTAATTTTTAGTTCAGTCCTAACCTGACCAGTTTCAGAGGAATGTTTTTGTTTGTTAAGCCTTGTGAATCTTTCAAGCATAAAAAACTCATCTAACTTAAAGGATGATGCAGTGAGAAACAGGTGTAGATGATGACAGGTGATCAGGCCAGTGATCAGTATACTGATGTTTATACTCAGTGTTTGGAACAGACGAGAGGGGAAATGGGATTTTTATATTGTAACTTTAGGCAATATAAAATTAAAATTTCTATAAATTAATATACACCATTTAATTAAGTGAACATTAAATTAATTATATTACATTTATTTAAATTTGATTCAATTTAATATAAGGAAATGAGGGGGGGGCTCAAGACACTTTGACAATACTATATAATGCATGTTTAAAAGCATCTTGATTTGTTAAATAACCATACAAATACATATTTAGATAAAATAGATGCATTTACTAATACATTTTTATGATTTTATATTATCAATAGGTGTAGTAGGTAAAGTGCTTTAGACTGGCTTCAGAATTGTAAACTCTATAAATTACACTGCCTGGCCAATAAAGTCACACTCTCTAAACTTTTATTTGACCGCCTTTAGCTTTGATTACTTTGAGCACACGGTGTGGTGGCCAGTTTACGTGCGAAAATGATTCCTCAAACTCCCAGAACCAGTTTTTCACAATTTGAGTCCTGGAACAAACCCATGCCTTTAGGGAAGAAAAAAACTCCATAGGTGAGATAATCTGGACATTCAGTACATTCAGGTCATCAGCTGACTTCATTTTATTGCTGTATAATGTTACTTAGTCTAGACCTGAGCAACTGAAGCAACCCCAAATCATAACACTGCCTTCAGAGGCTCGTACAGTGGACACTATGCATGATGGGAGCATCGCTTTATCTGATTCCCTTCTGACACCATACGATCAGTCTGATCTCATCAGACCACATGACCTTTTTCCATCGCTCCAAAGTCCAATCTTTATGTCTCACTAACAAGTGGTTTTCTTATGGCCACACAGCTGTTTAGTTCCAATCCTGTGAGTTCTCATCTCATTGTGTGTGTGCATGTGCTTGTGTGTGAAATGCTCTTACTTTAGCTTTTAAACATACCCCTAATCTCTACTAGATAAAAAAAAAAAAAAAAAGATAAATCACAATACCAAAACAGGTTACTTTTCTCAACACATTTCTTGCATGAAGATGACAGGGTTGCCTTGTTCTACCAGGTTTTAATAATGTGTTGGTCAGAACTTAAACCACTTGCTTACTGCATGTTGGAGGCCAATAATCCAACCCGTCTGATGGGGCGACTTGTACTGCATGTCATACCAATATAAAAGGAGCTCACGCAAAGCCAGATAGATCTAGAAAAAACAGACTTGAAATTAGGATAAGGCTAAAGGTGCCTATTACATGCTGTAAACATATTACAAATAAGCAGTTTAACCAAAACGGTATATTTAATATATTACAAAGCAGTAATTCATGCTAATGATTGGATTTAAAATCAGTCATGTTGAGGTTTACATTAGTTACATCTTATTGTATGTGTTTGCAGAATTTCACAAAAGGTCCTGAGTGCATGCTTATACAAGCGATTCAAAAATAAATCTGTTGATGTCTTTTGAGATCAGTGACACCCAATGCTTGAAAAGGTGTATCTTGTGTGTATTAAGTAGGATAACTAAGCAAGGAGGATAATTATTATATATATTTTTTAAAGTTAACTGTTAAAATAATCGAATCATCATTTGCCATTTCAACATTTTTTGATGACTGGAAACTGGGAATAAATATGTAATTGTTTGTCTATGAGGAGTCATGTTTGAAGTATTGTGTATTGTGACGTGTGCTTGGTGGACATGTGCTTCATATTTGGTACAAGACGAGATGTTTAACTACTAAAGCCTTTCCGTTGCTGTTTTTTATTTTATTTTATTGCTTCTTCAGAGGTAATGCACAGTGGTGTGTGTTGAAGGTTATGATGTCTAGTCCCTGTCTTTACTTCACCCCACTGAACTTTTTTTTTTGTTTCTGGGCTTGAACGTTTTCCACAAAGCATCCAGGACTAAAAGTCCTAAGAAACCTAAAAGTTTCAGACATGATGGTAGAGAGGAGTAGACCCCAGAGCTCCAGACCAGATGATGTAATGGGAGCTGCATTCGCTGGTAAAAATGTTAACTCATCATCAGATCACTAGATATATTAGAAATTTGTCCTATTGTCCAGCTCCTGTTCATATTTTCATGGGAGTGTTCTACGTGTCTGGATTCTTCGTCGGAGTGTACGCAGACATACCTCATACTTCAAATCTGTTTGTCTAAACTGGGATGAGACATTCTTTTTCACTGAGATGAGCTTGTCTTAATTTGTAGTTATGATAATCTTTTAGAGAAGTCAGCATCCTAATATCAGACATTTGTATTAATCGCAATAAAAGAAGCCAATGAATCCTAACTCCTGCCCTTCAACTTAAACTTTAAGACCTCTCGGATAAATGGTGCGAACTGTTGAAAGTAAAAATACACTGCAATCCCAATCAGCAATGTAAATATATTGTACAGTTACATCATAATGAAGACAATATTTTGTTGGGAAAAATAAATACAGGACAAAATGCTGATGTATGCAAACAAGGAGCTGATCAACCAGGTGAGAAGTTGTGCTGTACAATACTGTCATTATTTTGTGCATTTCATTGATAAACAATAAAGAACAGTGCTGTTTCAGCCGGTCGCTTTAAGGAGTCGCCAGAGCAGACCATCCGATCCGGACATTTTGACATGGCACAGGTTTTACCCCAGATGCCTTCCTTCCTGATGCTTTCATTTTATTTTTATCTGGGGTTCGGACTGGCACTAAGGTTTTCCTGCATCCAGTGATTGAGTTTAGGGCACTGGCTAGAAATCAAACTCAGGTCTTCATCCCTCAATGGTCCTAAACAGTAAAGGATAAATTACTCAAAGACTTTCATTGACTGCTTTGTCCTAATCATGGTCACTGTGGAGTATGAAGTCCAACAATTAAACAGTGCGAGTGAGATGTGAATGTGACACCAGTCCCTCACAGAGCATCATGCGCACACACACACACACACACACACACACACACACACACACACACACACACACACACAAGCACTATACTTGTCCTGGCCTGTGTCTGGTAAACATAAAATTACTGTAAAAAAATTTAACCTCTTAACACCAGTACATTCATTTTATCAGAGTTTTGCAAGTTGAATGAAATTCTACTACAGTTTAACTCTTCTCATAATTATTTTTTCTGGCATCTGCACAATCCTCCATTCTTCAACATGTATTAACTCGACCTGTGATTATTTTTCTTCACTCAGACAGCTAACATCAGGAGAAGGCTATAGTTTTTTATTTTATTTCAAGCAATATGATGCAGCCAGCCATCATTACTTTTATTGTTAAAACTGAACAAACTGTCAATTTCATCTGAATGGGACTCCAGACAATGTTATCATTTTTTCTATGTATATATACACACACATACCAGTGCAGGGCTTATGCCCAGTGTGAACCTTCAAATACTAAAATTACAGTCTACAGCGTCCTGCCAATGTTTTTAGGCTGCCACAAATGGAAATCATCATAGGGCTTGGCACCAATCCACCCAACCAGATGTGCACTCTCTGTAGCGTGAGTAGATACTCAATGCCTCCTACTTCTATCATTCCTCTGAATTTCATATAATAGTTTTTAAATATCCATAAAAATATACCATTTGTAAATATCTTGTACTGTATGTCTTTTTGCTATTTACATGCAGGTACATTTTCATGAACAACAAAGAGTACGTTTTAATGTTTACCAGGTATTTTACTGTATTTAAATGATGAAAAAAGAGCCATAAACGCCTCTTTTTAAACTGACAATCCGGAGTAATAAAACTATTTTAATATAAAATACAGATTTCTGACAGGTAAAGCTACAGCTATTTATATTCATTGATTAATAGTATACTGATTTGCAACAAGCAAAGAAAACAACTGGGGAGGTAAAGAACTACAGTATGCAATGCACAAATAAAATCTGAAAAATAATACTGAACTGTCAATTTTATGGGAGAAATATTGAAGAAAAATTAAAAACTTACTGGAGTTCACTTAAACACTTGATGGAGTTTTAAAAAAGGAAAGTAGAAGTCACAGTGATGTTTACTAGTAAAAGTAAGAGCATTTCTACATAAACAACACAACTAGGACTCACAGGATTGGGACTAATCAGATGTGTCTTCTGAAAGAAAACCACTTGTTAGTGAAACTCATCCAAAAAAAAAAAATAGAAACAGTTTGCTAGGGAAGCATAAGGATTGGATTTTGGAGCAAATGAAAAAGGTCATGTGGGCTGATGAGAGCAGAAAGTGCCTTTACCAGAGTGATGTGTGTGTCAGGGTAAAAAGGGAAGCGCTTGAAGTGATGCACCCATCATGCATAGTGTCCACTGTACCAGCCTGTAGAGGTAGTGTTATGATCTGGGGATGCTTCAGTCCTCAGGTCTAGACTTAGCAACGTTATGTGGCAATAAAATGAAGTCAGCTGACGACCTGAATGTACTGAATGACCGGGTATTGTTTGTTTCATAATGAGTTTTTTCCCTAAAGGCACAGGTTTGTTCCAAGATCCAAATTGGGAAAGAGTGGTTCTGGGAGAATGAGGAAACATTTTCACATATGAATTGGTAACCACATTGGTGGATGAATGAAATTTTAGTGTGTGTGACAGTGTTTGGCCATGCAGTGAAATATCTCATAGTCAGCCCTCTGAATTAAAGTTTGATTTTAACTTACAACAAAATACTGTTATATGGGCAGGAACATGTAAACTATTATGAGACTCTACCAACACATCATTTTTTCATGATACTCACTCTAGGAGTCTACAGTAAATAGGGCAAGTAGCAGTGCTCACATATTTTTTAAATGGAAGATGTAAGATACATCATATCTGCTGCAACATTGCAGGCAGGATAAAAATTGTCCAAAAGCAGGTAATTTGGTCTGGAAGGCAGGTGAACAACACTGGCGTGGCTGATGAATGTTAGTGTATCCAGCATTCAGAATTAAAACTAACACTCTGAAGAGTCTGCACATCTGGTACCCTTTGGCTAGTAGCTGAAATGCTACAGCGGTGTTGTTAATTATCATGTACATTATCATGATTATTTTCTTGTACAGTATTAGTGCTTGTCTGGTCCTCTGATCTGATCCTGATTAGAATTCTGGAGATCAACACCCACAATAGATCATTATGTTGGCTTTAAATCATGGAATCTAATGGTATTTATGAAACTGTTACAGTATCCATAAATTCTAGAAGGACAGAACTGTCTGTCACAGGAAAAAAAAATTGCAGAACCTAGTAAATCATATAATAAAAATATAACAGGCACTGGTCTCCTTGAAAGTTATGTAAAAGCTTCCATTGTGCTCCCGTAGAGGTTTCTGCACATACAGTATACAGAAACGCAAACATACAATAAGATGTGCTGTGGGCCTTAGTGCAAGATTTTAAGCAGAACACAAATCACTGGCACCAAACATTACCAGACCACAGATAAAGCCCCTTGTCTGGTAGTGCGGTGCCTGTGGCTTATGTTCAGGTCTGCACTTATGGGAAAGCATTGTGCCTGGTCCAACACTGATTAAATAGGAGAAGGCCATTGTAAACTGTTCTAAAGCTTCCACAGCCTAAACCAGACATGAGTGCCAAACCAAAAGCTGACTTGGATTTGCTAAACAAATTCCTGTGCAGGAAGCAGCTGTGACACACCACCACAATTAGCAGCTTTCCAGAAGAGGGTGACAACCCGATAATGACACACAATCACAGCAGTGTATCATAACTGGTCTTCACTCAGGCCTTAGGCGACTTGCAGATTCAGGTTATTATTATTATTATTGTTGTTGTTGTTGTTGTTACTATTATTATTATTGATAATAATAACATTTGGTGTTGCTTAAGATACTTGGCCCATCTAACAAAAAATCCCAACACCTAATACACTGGGCTCCCAACCTTATTTACCCTCTCTTAATGGTGCCATCTGAGGTTACTTGGTTACTGCTGTATTCAAGAACTGCTGTTAGAAAAAAAAAAAAATAATAATAATAATAAAAAAAAAAAAAAAAAAAAAAATATATATATATATATATATATATACACCAATCAGTAATAACATTAATACAACATAAAGTGCCTTGAAAAGGTATTTGCCCATTCCTGTTTTTTATTTTATTTTTATTACATATAATTTTTTTTGCGTATTTGTCACACTTAAATGATTGAGATCATCAAACTAATTTTTATATTACACAAAGGTCCCCAAAGTAAATACAAAATGCAAATAATTATTTCATTTATTAAGGGGAAAAAACCCTATCTAACCTACCTTGTCCAAACCTACCTGACACTATGTGAAAAAGTACCGTAATTGCCCCTAAACATAATAACCGTTTGTGCCACCCTTGGGGCCAACAACTGCAATCAAGCATTTGTGACAATGAGTATTTCACATCCCTGTGGAGGAATTTTGAGCCATCTCTTCTTGGCAGAATTGTTTTAATTCACCCACATTAGAGGGTTTTCGAGTGTGAACAGCCTGTTTAAGGATCTCAATCAGATTTAAATCCAGACTTTGACAACTTCATGCAACATTCATTTTATTTTTGGACCTGCTGGTGTGTTACAGATCATCGTCCTGCTGCATAGCCCAAGTGTGCTTGAGCTTGAGGTCACAAACTGACAGCCGGACATCCTCTGGTAGAGCACAGAATTAATGGTTCCATAAATTATGGCAAGTCGCCCAGGTCTTAAAGCTTCAAAACAGCCCCAGACTATCACACAACCACCATCATGTTTGACTGTTGGTATGTTGTTTTTCTTTTGAAACGCTGTATATGTTTTACACCAGATGTAATGGGACGCACACCTTCCAAAAGGTTCAACTTTTGCAGTGAGGCCTGCAGGTCTTTAGATGTTGTTCTGGGTTTTTAGATGTTGTTCTGGGTTTTGTTTCTCTTTTATGAGCTTCTCAATGAGTTGTTTTTGTGTTCTTGGAGTAATTTTGGTAGACCAGCCAGTCCTGGCCCACTGCTCCAAGTTTTCTACATTTGTGGATAATGGCTCTCATCTTGGTTTGCTGAAGTCCCAAACAGTTAGAAATGTCTTTCCACACTGATACATGTAAATTACTTTGTTTCTCATCTGTTATTGCATTTCTTTAGATCATTTTGTTTTTGTTAGATCTTTTAGCGTGCGTCAGACGGGTTCTTTATAAGTGATTTCTTAATTCAACAATTCTGGCATTAATCAGGCCCGGGATGTGGAGCATGAAATTTAACTCAGCTTTCCAAAAATCAAAGTTCATTCATGATTAAGCAAGGGGGCAATAACTTTTTCACACAGGAAGGCCAACAGGCAAACAGCTCAAAACTGCTGACCCGGGCACCAAACTCCCCAGATCCCAATCTGATCGAGCACCCATGTGATGCTCCAGACAAGTCCGATCAACAGAGACCCCACCCTGCAACACCACAGCACACTCCCAGGTGGCACAAGGAGAACCTACACAATACTGGGCATAATGTTTTTACTTTATAATATTATAACTGGTTCAATTCAATTCAATTCAATTCAATTCAATTTTATTTGTATAGCACTTTTAACAATTGGCATTGTCCCAAAGCAGC
>JAQMYJ010000010.1:16282294-16307608 GCA_030014305.1 Clarias laeviceps | reverse complement strand
TTACAATGTAGAAAGAAATAAAAATCAGGAACAATCATGGAGTTAGAAAGTCACCCCAAACTTTTGAACGGTAGTGTATTTGAGATACATAATGTTCTACATGCTAAAATACTCTAACATCTTGTTAGATTTACGTGAATTCGGAAATCACTTTCTCTTGTGTGTGACAAAATGTAACAAGTAATGTAGAAAACAAAACAATGTTTGAGGTTAGAGGGTGGTGGGAGGTATTGGTTGTAGATCTGATTAAGTATTCAGACATTACTTTTCATGAACAGCCTCTATGCTGCTAAAGTATTATAGAAGATTAAGGTCATGTCAGTCTGTCATGACGACTTTCCGCCCTCACCAGACTGCATACATCTGTAGCAAATAAAGTTGCATAATTTCCCATTACTCCTCCCATTCCAGGAGCCTTGCTGTATACGTCAATGGTAGGGACAGATGGGCGTTTGGACATTAGACAGAGAAGGAAACGTAGGTTGCAAACGTATGTTAGAAAAACGGAATGAAAACAGACACATCACAGGCTGTTGAACAAACTGTTCTCTAGGTGGTGCAGGTGGCAGCCAAACAGATGTTGCACATCTGGCACTTATAATGTTGTTTTCACGATAACGCATACATCGGTAGTGGACATGAGACTTCAAGTTTCAGGAAAGCGTGATTGTAGTGTAAACATAATCTGTGAACTTTTAAACATTTATCACAAACATTTACTTGAGATTTGTATGTAATAAGATGGGACCTTTTATTAGACTCAGGATTATACTATATACAGTAGTGCATTATTTACCAATACCGCATAAAACCACATCAACGAACGCTGATAAATGCTACATACATGAAAAACAAAAGAAAAAGTGGTTATTAACTAAAACTCTTGCCCAGGATGCTTATGTCAGCCGAAAAATTGTCAGCCGATTAAAACTCTGTCTCTGTTTAAATTTGACATGAGTTTCAGTCTTGTTTTATAGTACAGAGATATCTCTGCATTCAAATTTAATCAGTTCTGGAGATGAGTTTCTTAAGGCCAAAAATTCTTATTGCGAATCGCATTTTCCCACAGGAAATAATGTAAATGCAGATAATCCATTCCAGCTTTTCCAACATTATAATAATATTTTTGCATATAAAAACAATCAACACATTTAGAAAAGAAAATTGTAAATGAGGTAAAACATGAAATAAACCACACTTAACCTACATTTATGATTCCTCTTGGCACCGGCTGCTTTAAAAACAAAACGGAAATGCTCCCTTTTCTTCTTGCTACCGTCCTTGCTAACATTCTTGGCGCTATGTCTTCACTTAATCTTGCACAAATCCACAAAAAAATTCACTTTGCTTGGCCTTCCACTGACGCAAACAAGTTTTGAACAGCTCTCAGCTGTACACACACCAGCTTTACCAGCTTTCTATTCGGCTCGGTTCGTTCGCTCGTATCCCGAAAATGCTTCATATGCTGTGGAAAATATCCCCGAAGCGGGGCATTCGTATGCCGAGGTACCACTATGCATATTTTTATATTTTCATTGTGGTTACTGAGGCCAGTATCCATGGTGGCATATGGGTTAGCACTGTTAGCACATCCTGGGTCAAGGTTAGACTCCCATCTCAGGACAGTGTGTGTGGAGTTTTATGTGTGTTTGTTGGGTTTCCTCTGGGTTCTCCAGTTTGCTCCAAAAATTCAACACAGATTAGGCATATAGTGTGTGAGTGAGTGTGTGTGTGTACGTGTGTGTGTTCTTGTGTCCCTGATGGATTGCGATGGATTGTCACCCCATCCAGGTGTACCTGTCTAGTGCCTCGAATCCCCTGGAATAGGCTCCAGGCTTCCTGTGACGATGTACAGGTTAAGTGGTATAGAGAATGAGTGAGTGTGGTTGGTTAATGGATGATAAAATGATACTAAGCACTGTGTAAAACAATTGAAATCAATACAGAATACTCATTATACAGTATAGACATCTCAAACACACACACAAACACAAGAGGCTCATCAGACTAGTTGTCACCTGGCCTGTGTTTTTATGTCTAACAGGATTTAACATGCTAACAAATTAGCAATTAAAGTTAAATCTTTAAAGAGAAATTGATGGGGAAAAGACTTGCCTGTACATGGTTTGAAGTCCAAGCCTACTAAGAGTGAAACAACCCTGAAGGTTTTGTATAAAGCCTTACAATATCATATAAGTTATACACAGCTGTTTTACTTACAGTACTGTACAAAAGTCTTGGGCACATACAAAAAAAATGGCATAAGCATTTTGCTTCTTAAAAGAAAAGAGTAATACTGTAAAATAAACACAGTCACGGTTTGGTGTGAAAACTCTTTGCTTGAAAATAATCCGTAGTGTTAGATACAGATTTGTGTAGCTTTTTAAGCTTTTTTTGGTTTTACTGAGTGTGCTGGAGAATATGGGTTATTCATGGGTAATTTTGTGACACTTGCTGCTTTCTATTTTCCTATGAAACCCTGGAGCATACATGAAACATTCTTCTGTAATGTTATTTATTTATTTATTTCAAGGAAGACATGCATTTAGGCTGTTTTCTATTCTGGCACCTAGGTGGTAGATTAAACGTCTTTTAGATGTCTGTTTAGAGATCTGTTTCTTGGATATTTGGATTAATTCCCATAATTATAATTTTTTAAAGTTTCTAACAGTGTTTGACTGATGGTACTTACAGTTACTGATCTTGTAACCAGTGTAAGGATAAGGTAACTTCAAAGCATTTTTGTAAGTCACCCTGGATAAGAGCATCTGCCAAATGTCTAAATATAAAATGTAAATCATGTACTGTTTGGTAAATATAAGGGGTGTTCAAGTCAACCCATGACATTTTTTGTGAATGAAGGTGTAAAAGCGAAGATTTCAAGTACAATACGGTGATGAGTCATAGTAAAACGAAATGGTGTGAAAATGAAGGGTGCAAACTTTTTAAAGAAGCCTTTACATCCATAAATGATAAATGATCTCGGCAGAGGCAGCTCAGAGCCCACTGCTCTGTACACCCAATCATTCACAAACACCACTTGCACATTATAGGAATTCGACTGGGAGTTATTGACACATCCCGGTACAGTCCTGATCTCGCCCCAAGCCATTTCCTTATGTTTGGGCCATTAAAGGAGTTCCAGGGGATTATATAGAGAATAAAAGGTAGGTTTTAGTCTCATAACTGTGTTCTGTTAGATCTTTCCCACTTCCCATTCTAGAAGGTCAGCCTAGAATCTCGCACAATTTGGATATTTCATTTCTGAAAGGCAAATTAGGTCCTGGTAAATCTTTCCCACACTTTCTTGTGTGTGAAGAAATGACTGAGATTGCACTTCAGGCACTTTTGTTTCTTGAAAAACCTCTGTCATATAAAGAGTTTCTTAGCACTCCACAGCAGCATTGACGACGATGCCAATCACTTTTTTTTTCTTTGCATTTGTTTTTGTAAATGAAATTATATTGTAGCAACCCAGAAAAAAATATGTACATGAACGGTAGACGGTTTTCTTTCCAAAAAGTTTATTGACAAATAAATGTGTCCACATGCGTTGGAGCCCCGTTCCGCGCTTAGTGCTCCATTCACATGCAAGATTTATGGAAATTACTCTATTCCGATGTAAGTAAATGCTAATTGCTGTGTTGTTTGGGGGGAGTGAAGTGCTGATGCATTCCCATGTCCAACAGAACAGGAAGGGTTGAATGAAGAAACAAACTATTTTTTTTATATTTTCACGTAAATAGTCTTATATTCATGTAAGAATGTTTTTCCGAGAAAATGACTCATTGCATGACACCACACAAAGCGCTTCAGGTTTTTAAAATAATAATAATAATCATGTTTTTTTACTGTTTGTGTCCAGCATTGAATAATTATTTGACCACGAATGGATGGAATGTGGCTATGAATTTATGACTAAAATAAACCTGCTTACATCACACATGCTTTAACTTTCCAAAAGGCAGCATTTATTTAGCGAGTTTATAATGTTTTTGTGCTGTGCTATTTTTCTGGGGTACTGATTTTATATTTTGTCTGTTTTACAAAAGTTGCCCCTCTATGTGATCTGAGTATAATATGACTGAAATAAAGCTGCTCATATCGGCAGCGTTTTGATCAAAGTGGAGATGAAAAATGCAAAGTGAAAGTGTGCAAACAACAACATGGGACAATGCATGTTGTCTGTGAATGGCTAAAATGTGGCTGTGAATATGTCTTTTAGCGAATTTCTTTTGATCAAAAGGCAAATGAACACAATAGTACAACAATAGTCAAAATATGACAAAAGTTTTTCCTTCAAGTTAAGCAAGCTATTTGTGTTAGGGCTCCCATGATTTTTTTCTCAAATCTTTCAAATTCTAAGCATCAGTTACTGAGTCTACAGTATATAGAAATGTACTCAGAGTTGACTTAAAGTCAAATGGCAGGCTGATACAGGATGCAGTTGGCATAAAACCTTACTGAGAGCAATCAGGGCAAACAGTACAAAACAGAGGTCAAAAGCCTAGTTAAAACAGGCAGAAGGTCAGGCAATGTGCAAACACAATGTTACAGAGCAAGCGAGGGGCAAAAGAGAACAGAAACAGTTAAATAACCAGAATCACAATAATACAGGCAAACGGTTTGGAAACGTCAGTAAAGTCGGTGGTCTGATTGAGAACAGGTGTGCTAGGAATTGTGGTTTGAAGCAGCCATGTTTATAGTTTGATGAGAATTCTGGAAACTGCAATTCAGAGTTGATACAGGTCACGATTCCGGCACTCATGCTGCATTCCGATCAGCTAGTAGTTCCCTGCGGAGTTGATTGCAGCTTCTTGGAGAAACCTTGAGAGGAACCAGACTCAACAGACTCCACCATCCCCATTTGGGTGATATACATTCCACTAGTTTTGTAGTGGATTTTTTATTTTTTTAAATAAATAATAATCAATAAGTCAATAAATAATCAATAAATATTCACTATTTAATTTTTGTGGTGTGAAAATTTCACAGTAGCAGTAACGGGTATCCAGGATGCTCATGGAGGAAGTGATGTCTGCATTTGCGAAGTTCCAAATGGCGGGATTTTGTCCAGGAAAGTTCCCTGTAAAGGGAGCAGGAGGTACAGTAGAAAACAGTTTAAAGTGTATTGTGGAATGGAACACAGCAATAATTCAGACTGAAATACATACAAGGCAGAACATTCTTTATTAAAAGGAGTATTAAACATAAAAGCAGGTAATTATGAAAATTGTCGTACCTCATTCAAGTGGGCAGATTCCAAAAAACATTTAGCAAATTGATAAATGATACATTTTCCTGCATATTCTATTCTATTGATCTGGCTTTCAGTGATCAACTCTGATCCTTTTTAGCCTGTTTTACTGCCTATTACAGTGTTCCCATGATCCATGGCTCTGGATCCACAGCGACCCTGACCAGCATAAATCAGTTACCAAAGCAGTAACCAAAGGTGACTGACTGAATGAATGAATAACTGAATTAATGCATATGTGAAGGAATTAATGATTGCTGTAATCAGCATTAACACATTTTGTGGAATACTATTAACAGATCTCAGTGGATGTTTAGAGTGACTGCCCTGCAGTCTGGCACCAGTACCTGGGATATAGTGGAAAGTTGGAAACACAAAGTGGATAGACATATTTAGTGACTGGTAAAAGAAAAAAACTGCCTGCGGTTGAGGTCACATTTTAAATCTAGAACTTGCCAATATCATGATTAGGAAATTTGTTTTACAAGTCAGCAGTTTTAAGAACACATGCTACCCAAATAAATTCAACCAAATTTTTAAATCACACACACACACACACGCACACACACACACACACACACACACACACACATTCCCAGTAAAATTCCACTAAGCTGTAAACCTAGAGGAAAATGTGCTTTTGAGTTCATCTGGATGGGAAAAGAAAGGACCTGTGCCAAGTGTGTGAAAGTAACGGGTCAAGTGATGGCCTGAGGGTTACTGGGAGGATGCCATTAAAGAGGCATAAATGGTGTCAGACAGAGAGATTAGACAAGTATTTAACCGTCTCTTTATCACCTTATAAACTCACCTTAAGACATTAGAGGAAAAGAAAAGTGATTTAACTCAAAAGACATGAAATGTTTGTAATATTGTTTTTAACATGGCATTTTACCCATTTATATCTTTATAAGGACCATATATTTATTGAAATGCATTAATAAACATATGAATGATGAAATATGCTTGAATGCAAAATGTGTTACCCTTTATTTGAAAAACTAAAAGAACCAGCTAATAATAATAATAATAATAATAATAATAATAATAATAAGTGCCATTATTAATGTACTCACTTGCACATTGTTGTACATATGGGCAATTAAGTGCTACATTCACTTACATGGCTCTGCACATCAGAACAAAAACATCCCTTTTGAATTCTGTAAAATTCTCATTCTCTACACAGCTAATCCAGTGCAGGGTCGTGGGAGGCCTGAAGCCTATCCCAGGGCACTCAGGGCACTATGCAAGGGATATCATGGGTAAGATGCCAATTCATCAAAGGGCACAAGCACACACTCAAACATTTGGAAATGGCAATTAGCCTACTCTGCATGTCTTTGACTTGTCGGAAACAGGAGCACCCGGGGTGAACTCCACTCACACAGACCCGAGGCAGGAATCAAGCTCTTGACCTTGTAATCATGGTATTATGTATTATTATATGAATTATTAAGAGGTCAAAATGTCTACTGCAGTGGATACACAATGAAATGAAGAGTGATGTGTACAGAAAAAAAGAAGAGAAAGAGAACATCATCAAGGGATGAAGCCACAATGAGTAATGATCCCTGCATGGAGTCTGCCCACTCCAGAAAATGGCACTGCAATGAACTCTTCAAAGGGCTGACCTGTTTGTGTGGAATGCCAGGCAGCCTGGTCCAGGCCGTTTGAAGTCTTCAGAGTGTGAGGCCTTTAAAAATAACTGTCACTGGCAACTGGTTAGGTCATACCTAATGTTTTTCACACACCACACACAACCCTTCTCAACATTCCACACCTTATTTCGTATACTTCCCACTGAATATGGGGTAGACTTTAAGTTTGTTTGAAAACAAACTTTTATATATATATATAGGATGTTTAGCCTAATTTTATTATGATAGGTGTAAACTACTCTGATGGAGAAGATTGCAGCATTATAGGAGTGTTTCCAGACTTTTGAGAGGGTTTGGGGGCATGAGAGGAGTATTATTTCAGTCTGGAAAGTCTGGAAACCTTAGGCAGAGATAGGTCTGAGCACATGTCAAAGTTCAGAGCCTAGCCCAGGGAGTAGACAAACAGGCCACAACGTTTAAAGTGTCCCTTAGTAATAATAATAAACAGTACCAGTCAAAAGTTTAGACACAAGATTGGATTTATCTTTCTACATTCTAGAACAATACTGGATTTTTTCAAACTATGAAATTCCAAGTATGGCATTAGATAACTAAGCAACAACAACAACAACAAACAGTTCTTGCAAGAACAGTATTGACAAGAGCATTTGCAAAACCCATCAAGCACCATGATGAAACTGTCTCTCATGAAGACCTTCCCAGGAAAGCAAGATGAAAACTTACCTCTGCTGCAGAGAAATTCATTTAGAGCCACCAGCCTCAGAAATCAACAATTACAAGCACCACAGATTAGAGACAATATGAAGGCTTTACAGAGCATAATAAGTAGACATATCTCAATATCAACTGTTCAAATGAGATTATTGCATATTTTGGATGCCTTCAGCATTGTTTCACAATGTCAAAAAACTATGATTGGCCTTCTGTCTTCCCGCATTCCAGGTAGGCCAGAAATGACCATCTAAAGTATTTACTAGAAGAAGGCAATATTATAACATAACCCCATCTTTTTATCCACACTACATTGGCTCTCTACTGTAGACCTCTAAAACACTGAATGATCTTTCACCGCATTAACTGCATGAAATCTCTATGATCTATCACACCTACTTCAATCAAATGGTATTGGCTCCTTGTATAATGAGAACTATAGAAGGGGGAAGAGCTTTTTTCCTTAAACAAATCATAGTTATGGAATCATCTTCTAATTCATGTTTAGGAAACAGACATAGTGTCACTGTTAAACCTAAGCCAAGCTAAAATTGTATTTGGTCAGTCAAACCTTTTGTGAATAGTTTCCTTAGGTAAAGTAACAGATCTAAGGGACTCACTGAGGCATTTATGGTGAACTTGAACTGGTTGCTTTACTTCCAGTGGACTTCTATGATGGCTTGTAAGTACAGTCATTTGAATAGTTTTGGGACTTAATATCCATCATTAACCAAAAACTGGTAATTTCAGTAACATTAAACAACCCAATTCCTCTTATGCAACTGCATGTTTGACATTTTGGCACACAATTATAGAAGGGATTGATTTGTGGGTTCCCTTCTGATTGAGCCTCCATCTTTCTTATTAGGGGAGGACTGACAAAGCTTTTAACAAAAACAAAATGCAGAATTTGTATTTCTGTAAAGCAACAAATAATTCTGTGACAATGCCCCTTGCTAAAAAATACTATGCAAATAAAATTTAATTTAATTAAAAGCAGCACTAATTTGAACACCTGGAACGTGAAAAACGTTCTGATTCATGTAACCCTCATACAGCAACAAAATCTGCTGTGATTTAATTTTCCATTGAAATGCTACATACAGTAGATGCTATACTGTATATACAGTAGTATATGTATGTACAGTATATACTGTAGTATATATTGTATGTATGTATTTATGTGGGTTGCTTACTTTAAGGCATGATTAATTCAAGGAAGATATATGAAGATATATCACTACAGTAGTAGATACTTAGCAAAGCTACTGTATATAGGATGCTACAGTGTAGCTGTGGTGTAAAAGTATGAAATGCCTAAATCTTCAGCAATATCATTAACTGTTTTTGTTTTTTTTACCTTTGTGTGTTTAATAGGTTTTGAAAGTTGCTTTACTTTCAAATCAAATTTTCTAATTTACCAGTTGCTGCTAATATTACTAGCACTGATTTTCCTGGATTTGGGAACTATGATGTACTTGACCAAAATATTTTTAAAGAAAAATTAAAAAGAATGATAACACTAGAACACTCAAGAGAAGCACATGTGGTTTGCGGAACAAGAGACAAGAGATAAACACCCTGTGTGCAGGAAACACACAAGCACACACTGACTCACACACTTCAGGCAAATTGGAAACGCAGATTAGCAGAGCTAAATCAATAAATCCTAATTACTATCCAAATACTGAACATATGCTATAATTTTGGCTTGCTAAATATAGGCCATTTGTATTTTTTTAAAGCAACTGCTCCTGTGTACTGCCGTGGCCAAAAGTTTTGAAAATGACACCAATATTAATTTTCACAAAGTCTGCTGCTCCTGTGTTTTTGGATCTGTTTGTCAGATATTACTGTGGTATACTGTATGATTACAAACATTTCATAAGTTTCAAAGGCTTTTATTGACAATTACAATTTTATGGAAATAGTAAAGACCTGTCTTATTCAAGACACCTGCAATTCGGCCCTGGCATGCTGTCAATAAACTTCTTAACCACATCTTGACTGACCCATTCTTGCATAATCAATTCTTGGAGGGTGTCAGAATATTTGTTTGTTCACCCGCCTCTTGGCGATTTGTTCTCCGAGCACCTTACTGTAGTTACCACTTTTGCCCTTTAGCAAGGTGCTCCATCATGGTGGAAAAGGCATTGTTTGTCACCAAACTGTTCTTGGATGGTTGGGAGAAGTTGCTTTCAGAAGATGTTTTTGTACCATTCTTTATTCATGGCTGTGTTCTTAGTTGAACACATGGTTGTGAGTGAGCCCAGTCACTTGGCTGAGAAGTACCCCACGCATGAATAGTCTTAGAATGCTTTACTGTTGGCATGACACAAGACTGATGGTAGCACTCAACTTTTCTCCCTGCCGGACAAGCTTTTTTCCGGATGGCGTAAAATATCCGAAAACACTGAAGCAACAGACTTTGTACAAATTAATGTTTGTGTCATTCTCAAAACTTTTGGCCAAGGCTGTACATCACATGAATTTAAGGTACAGTATTATAAATGATGTTGCATTTTTGTTGGACACAATAACCTTCTACAAATAGTTGTGCAATAATGGGTCGCTTTAAGGAGCTCAGAGAATTCCAGCATGGTACCGTAATAGGATGCCAACTGTACAGTAAGTCCAGTGCGGGGGCAGTGGATGCTGAAATGCATAGTGTACAGAGGTTGCTAACTTTCTGCAGAGTTAATAGCTACTGCACAGACCTCCACACTTCATGTGGCCTTCAGATTAGCTCAGGTACGGTGCTAGAGAGCTTCATGGAATGGATTTTCATTTCAACAAGCAGCTGCATCCAAGTCTTACAACACTAAGTGCAATGCAAAGCATCAGATGCAGTGGTGTAAAACACGCCATCACTGGACTCCAGAGAAGTGAAGAGGAATTTTCTGGAGTGATGAATCAATGAATCACACTTCGATAAATGAGTCTGGTTTTGGTGGTTGCCAGGGGAATTGCACTTGTCTGACTGCATTGTGCCAAGTCTAAAGTTTGGTGGAGGGGGGATTATGATGGAGGGGTTGATTTTCATGAGTTGGGCTTGGCTCCTTAGTTCCTGTCAAAGGAACTCATAATGCTTCAGAATACCAAGACATTTTGGACAATTTCATGCTCCCCAACAAGTTTAGGGATGGCCTATTCCAGTTCCAACAAAGGCCTATTCCAGTGCACAAAGCAAGGTCCATAAAGACATGGATGAGCAAGTTTGGTATAGAATAACTTGACTGGCATGCACAGAGTCCTGACCTCAACCAGAACACCTTTGGGATTTTTTGGCCCGGAGACTGTGAACCACGCCTTCTTGTCCAACATCAGTGTCTGATCTCACAAATGTGCTTCGGGAAGAATGGTCAAAAATTCCCATAAACACACTTCTAAACCTTGTGGAAAGCATTCCCAGAAGAGTTTAAGCTGTTACAGCTGAAAAGGGTGGTTCCAACATCAAAATAAACCCTATGGATTAAGAATTTGATGTTACTCATATGCATGAGAAGGCAGGCAAGCGAATACTGTTGGCAGTGTAGTGTATTTAGTGTAGTGTAGTGTATGTGAATATTCATACAAGTTTTTTCAAATGAAGCAAATAAAAAAATATTATTTTCTGAAATTAGGAAAAAACACACACACCAACCTACAGCTTTAGAGCTCCCAGTATTTGTCTTGCTAATGGCTAGGTACATTTTGATTGGCAGGTTCCTGAAGGCCTAGTAGTGTGGAGGGTGGAGTCAGAAGTTGCACATTCAGCAGAAGAGGTGTGAAACCCACAGTGAGGCAAACAGTGGCTCAGTATCTAGGCGACAGCAACAGTAGCCCTTCTCTCCTTCTCGCATGTTGCGGGAAAAGGCGTCTGTGTTACAGGTAATGTTGCCGTGGACACGGGCTTTGTTGACACAGTCTAAAAAAGCTAATTCTTAACCACATACGCCGTAACACACATGACCGTGTGTTTGTATCAAGGTACTACAAACCCATACATGTACACTGAATAACCAAACTGATCCTGAGTTCAAAGAGGACAGAAATTTTCAACACTTTGTCATGAAAATCTACAACATGGCTCAAGGTAAACAAAAGAGCTAGCCAACTTTATTTCTCTATCTCTCCATTACAAGCATAAACAAAGGGAAGATTGATGGGCTTCAAAGTGGAGTTGGATGTGGATGACCCAGTAGAGTCCAACTGTGAAGCTTGTCCATCACTAGGTTTCTGGGAAGGCACTGAAGTGCAATTGCATTTTAGTACACACACCGACTTGCTGGAAGTGACCTGTGTGCATGTTTGTGCAAATCTAGTTGTCTCTGTTTTGACACGGTTTATAGACTTCTGCGTGTACGCATGGTCACGGCGCGTACCCACAATAAAACTGTTTACTTTTTTAATGTTTTTGTGTAGGAATGTTCACGAGACCCCACGCAGATGCCCTTGTTCACCACCCAACTACAAACACACACATGCTACTCGGTCCTAATTAGCTTTGCCGAGGGCAATTTCTTAGATTATCACATCCGTGCTGAAATCTCCAGGGAGATTTTCCCATGCTTGCTCCCAAACAGAGGCAAACCCTGCTCGGTGGTAAATTAAAAATGTGGAGCTTTCCAGGACAGAGCCTTGCAACTCACAAATCCTGCTCATAGATGACGTCAAGTTTAATGGCTCCTGCAGTGTTGTATCTGTTTCATCCTGCGTGCTAACCTACTTTTATTTCAGTGCCTTGGTATTGGCACAGGCCATACTGCACCTAGTGTTTTCAGAGCAGAAGGTATGGTATTTATGGGCCTTTTTTCCTGTATATGCAAATACGTCACTAGCTTTGAAATGACTCTTCCAGTCAATACACGTCACAAGCTTTGGCATAAATTGTGCTAGTCCAATGACACATTCTACAGAAATCTACAGAGCTTTTCAGGATTTTCAGGTAAACAAGTCAACATGTCCTACAACAGTTGTACAAAATGGGAATAAATACAATTGGCTCTACACAGGTGGGACTACACAGGTTCCTAGATGGATGGAAGTCAACATGTTATTACTGATTTTGAGTCTTTTAGCCAGTTATTCCATATACTGATCTTAATTTAGTATTAAAGTGAAAAAGAATGCATAGATCTGTCTCTATTACATGTGATTTAGACCTTGAACTTAATTACTTATTGAATCTGTCACATCTTAAACGACATTTCAATTCCAGACTTTAAAGCATTTTACAGTAATCTGGTGCATTGCTTATCTCAGAGACTTTTTTAATGGAAAAGCATATGAATTAGAATAAAGAGCACAATAGATTTACTGATTTACCATTTACCAGATTTACTAAAATATTAATTCATCCTTCTTTTTTTTTTCACATTTCCTTATGGCAACAGGATGAGAAGGTCGGTTGATACAGTAATTTTCTTTCCCTAGCCACAGATTCCCCAGTATCCCCAGATGTTCCCAGGACAAATGTGGAATATAATCCTTCGAGCATGTCCTGGGTCTGCCCCAAGGTCTCCAATCCTAAGAGACAATGAGTAAACCTAGACTCAGGTTGAGAAACCTCATTTCCTCAGGTCTTGCATCTGATTCATTTATTCATTACCTACAGCTCATGCCTATAAGTGAACATAGGGATATAAATTGACCAGCTTGCGTCACCAATTGGGATTACAGCCCTGTGTTTACTGGACTGTGAAGGTGGTCATGCACTGCAGTCTCATTTTATGATGCCTTGTGACATCAAAGGATTTCCTCAGCTTTTTGCGAGCACTTCAGACTCGAATGCTAGGCCTTAAGGCTCTGTCACTAGGGTCACTGCTCCTTCACCTCAGTTACCATGGGTGAATGTCTGACTGACATTATCAGAGACCTGCCACGGAGCTGCAGGAGTCAACATTTTGTTGGTATCCATGGTGATATTCCCACTTTTTCCCCTCTTGCTTGTGAATCTCAGGATTGCAGGAAACATGGAGAGCTGATCTGTCACGTACAGTACTGAAACATGAAAAAAATATGATACTTTTAAGTTCTATTATTGAATCTGGTCCAGTAATTTATGTTTATAAAGACAAGACATAATTTAATGCTTTTTAATTAGAATAATAACCCAATAAGAATTAACATGCATCATGTAAACACCTCAAAATAAACAGTCTGATCTGACTGAATTCGGATTTAACCCAAGAGAATTTTCGAGAGAAGTGGTGTAAACCTTTAATAATCAATACAACTGGTAAACATTAGCAAGCACTTCCAATCTCTTGTTGGAATAAATATTAGGTATTATAGGTAAATATTAGATATAAATATAAAGATTTACCAGGTGGGATATTTTGCGTTTATTCCTGATTGGTAAACTGCATACAGTGCAACTCTCTCCTAACGGTGTTTACTTTCATGCACTGGGTGAGCAAGAGGAACTGACTGGTTCCGCCACTTTATGTGTAGTGAAGCATCTAACAGGAGTATTGCTAAACATAAAGCTCTACTGGGGCACAGGTACATATCCACTCCCCCGTTACTCAAATCATAATTGTTTTCTTTCATGCGTAAAACTTGCTGCTCTCCCTTCTTAATCTTTTAAGAATTAAAAAAAATTTTTTCTGAGAATGGGAAGGCTGAGCTAATCTCAGAGTCAGGGGGAAATAATTTATTTTAAAATTAAATAAAATGAATGAATTATATTCTTCTTCTTTTTCTGTTAATTTCTGTTAATCCAACAGATTAAACAATTATTATTATTAGTCAAAACCATTTGCACATGTCAAAAAAGTTTAAATGCTTTAATGCACATCTTATTGTAACAGCATCCGTGTAAACAGTTAAGCTGGAATGATTTTATGTGAAGTCAGTATTATCTAACGCTATAGGATTTATATGAGATCACTGTTTATAGGGATTGCAAGCTTTCAAGGTGTTTGCAGAGATCAAGGCAAGGTAAAGGTCAAGGGTGGATCCGGTCTTGCTCAGAAAGGACAGTGCAACTGATGTTTGGCTGAAGTGTCACTTTCTTTCATGCATTCCATGCATTCTGATCCTTCTCTTTTGAGGGGAAGTGAGAATGACAGGATGAACCAAAAGAGAGCTTTTGACATGGCAACCAACTCAAACTACTCAAAACACAGGTTTATTTATTTCGTGTTAATTTGCTTTCCTCGGGAATACAAAGTCCTACATTGTGTTCAGCTTCCATATGTGGTTTGCACTGTGTGTGGCAAAGGATTATCATTTTCACTTTTCAAAGATGGCTTTCTTTGTATGATTTGTGTATCAACTTTTTTTTATGGTTTAAAAAAATTAAAATCATTTGAACTCATTTACCAATTTCCTTTACTGCCAGTGCATATTACACTGGCTCAGCACCTGAATTTTCACATTTCTTACCATGCTGTTTGATCAAGTCTGCCAGGACCTTTTGACACGTTATATGCCCAGTCCATTCAATTCACTTCAATTCAATTCAAAGCATCTTTACTGAATCATAAAGAAAATTATGAAATGATTATGAAATGTGCAAGGACATACAGTATTGGCCAAAGGGTGATTTAATTATGCTATACATATAATACTGAAAATGTGCATGCCAAAAAAGCAACTTCTGAAATTTATGCAACATGGAAGTGACCAATCTTACTTCCCTAAAAATTTCAAGTTGCTAAATTCAGCTGTTTTGGAGAGATGACTTCATTTGTGCTCCAAAAATGGGCATTTTCAGCTTCTCTCTCGCTTCTAACAATAATAATAATTTAAAATGCAAATTGTTCAGATTTCTATTGTAGTATAATTTTAGTATTTTATTTATTTTAGTATTGATGCAAAAATTGGTGTAAGCTTCTAGAAGCGTATGACCTTTAAAATTGTTGCTTAAATTAAGGCATTCCATGCAAAATTAAAGATTTTTTTCCCCTAAAGTGTCTGTAACCATGTCAAATTCATGTTGCATTATCTTAACAATTTTGCATTTTCGAATAATACACTTTTTAAGTTGTGTTTCTTTTCATGTGAAATCTAAACTGGCCAAGTTTCATCTGAATGACAATTAAGATCATTGAAAGATTTAAATAATAATAATTTAAAAAAAAAACAGTAGTTGAGTTAAAACACTTCTTAGCACCAATACCATGTATTGGCTGTATGTATTCATCAAAATGATTAAATTGTCCCTGATTAACAAGCTGAGGGCAACAGTGGCAGGAAAAACTCTCTGAGATGGCAATAGGAAGAAACCGTGAGAGGAACCAGACTCAACAGGGAGCCCATCCTCATTTGGATGATAACAGATTCAGCAGGGATTGATCAGCAATCCAGTCTATTTCTCATAAATGAGAAATATTTTTATCATTATCACCCACTACTATTTCTGAAAAGCTTTTAATAAGGAGGAAGGGCCACTTCAAAACACAACAAGAAGTTCTAGATATTAAACCGCTGTGGCTTCATATCGTCCTATGTGGTTACATAACTTATATCAAGTTCTCATTGTACCTGTCAAGGAAATCATTATATAATACCAATATATGCACTGCTGAATACATTCTTGTTTAGGAAACCCCTCAGCCATTGCAGGTGAACGAGAGCAAAGAAGGAGAGAGGATTAGAAGGGGGAGGGCAAAAGCGGGAAGATGAAAAAGCAGGAAGAGCAGTGGCTGATACAGATCAGAGTTGCAGACAGATGGAAGAGAGCCCACTGGGGAGCGCTGGGAGCCTGAGAAGGCACATGAGAGGGACGAGGAGGAGGAGGAGGAGGTAAGGAAAAAGAGGAAGGACTCAATAGACAGGTACAGGCTGAGAGAAAAACAAGGACATGAAAGGAAAGTGGAGAAGGGGGCACACGCTCATAAGTCTTAAGCCTACCTGATCACAGGGCGCCCACCGCCGAACAATGGACCCAGTGTGAGGGAGAAGGCAGTTCTTAGTAGTTTTTGCCCTGGCATACCTGAGCAGAAAAAAAAAAGATAAGATCCAAATGGTCTCCTCTTCCTCCATCTACTGTTCTTCTCCCTATCACTTTTATGTTCCATTTTCAAGGCCCGAGGAGATTAAAGGTGACTGGATGAAGGAAAAAAAAAAGATAGAGAGAAGGTGGGTAGGGGGTGGTGGGGGTGGTGTTCATGGAACATACAGGAAGGAAAAATGGAGACGAGCAAGATGATAAGAACAATGGTGCATTTGTTCTTGGCCATATATGACTGTGTGTGTGTGTGTGTGTGTGTGTGTGTGTGTGTGTGTGTGTGTGTGTGTGTGTGTAATAGTAGGTGTTCTGCTTTTTTTATGATAGAAGTCATTGTAGAGACCATCATGCATACTGTAAATGCAGTTTAAAAAAATAAAAGGAACATGAACCGTGTTTGTGTGTGTGTGTGTGTGTGTGTGTGTGTGTGTGTGTGTACAGAAACATTGGTGAGAAGACTTTCTGTCTTTGCATATAATACTTTTTTTCCATGATTCTCCTAACATAATACAAAGGAATGCACACTGAATATAAGTTTTTAGTAAAAATAATATGAAGTTCCTTGGGGAAGTAATATAAAATCGACATGTTGTGCCTGATGAAACTCATAGAAATATCGCTCATGGCATAGCTGTCACTGAAAGATGAGCAGATAACCACAAACCAAGAGAAGCCATCACAACGCCCTCAGTACCCTTTGGAAAGTTCTTTTCCTATTTTTTTTTATTAGCTCTCTCTTTCTCTCTCTCTCACTATTTCTCCTACGCTTTTCCTTCAAGCCAGATTCCAGCCGTTCAGGCTGAGACGAGACCAGATCCAGCAGACAGCTCCTCCAAGATCCTGTCAGCACCAGCACTCAGAGACACAGAGGCGCGTGCAGGCTGTAGTAGTTACTAAGTCTTCACACACACATACTATACACATTATGGCTACTTACATAGACATTATGATGATCATGAGCGTTATGGATATCTCTGGCTATGGTAAAACAGCAGTTGTAAAAAATTGGCCATCAAGTGGTTTGTTAGGTACAGTAGCAAAACGCCAAGGCAGTGTAATGCACATGTGTATACAGTAGCTCAGTATGACCTACATTGGTGTAAAATCTACATTATTCACATCGGACACATTTTTGACCCTCATTCTATAACCTTGAACAGTGTTTGGATTTATAAAGTTCCGTCAGGATGTTTTTCGATCATTTTTTTTTAACATTATCTGATCTTATGATACTTAATTTATAGCTCATTAAAAACTCTATGGATCCCAGATTCATCAGTCTTCAGAGATTTCAGTGCGTTGCTATGGTTATTGATTGATTTTGCATGACATCTGTTAGTCATTGTCAATTCAAATGCCATGTCTTTCAGAATTTATCGCAGTCTTTCCCAATCATTACTTAGTTTAAGCAGTCTCCCAAAGTGCCTCTTCAGTTTCTCTATGTTAGTGACTGTTAATCTGTTCACTCAATTTGAATTACACATGTGCTTGTGATCTTTGTTATGAAATGATTGACCTTTTTTGACTTTGACTTGTTTAACACAGTACTGTGGGAGAGTTTGATAGCAGTAGGCACAGTTCTCTCTATGGGCGGCAGAGTGGCTTGGTGGTTAGCAATGTTGCCTTGCACCTCCAGGGTCCGTCCATGCTTGGGAATAATGGGAAAAATGGTAATAAATACAATGGTCACCACTGGTTTTCCACGGTTCCTATTTGGACTACAGAGGTTCCCAGATGGGTGAAGGAGTCTCTCTATGAATGAGTTTCCCAGCATTTCTGTGTCACCTCTCTACTGCCAATTCCATGCAACTTATTCCAGCAAGTTGTTATTTCCCTTCCTCTATATGTACTGTAATCATTTACTGTATGCTGATCCGTGTTTGGGGAAATTTCGGCAGTGTTACGCAACAGATTATTCAGAATTACTGTTCTTTAACGTTTTAACTGCTTGACAGTTTTGTTTTTACCTCACCTCTGGTGGTTTGTAACTGTTTGACTGTTTGTGTATTTGGATTTCTTTGGATTGTGGACAGACCAGACATACTGTAAATGACACTTTACTTCACTTCTCTAGCTGTATAATTAAGATATGCCACTTCTGCTTGATGATAAAAGAATGAAAGGACTGTTTGCATTGGATAAAAATACATCTGGGCCTGAATTGTTCCCTTGTTTGACCTTTTTGGCGCAAATGGGAGCTTCATCACTCCAGAGAATTATTTCATGAACACTCCTCTTATTTTTATAGCCTGGCATCCTAACGATTTCTTCCGATTTTTCCTGACAGCATCTGACTCGATTGCTTTTCCACTAGCCCTGCCTACAAAGGCCATGATCGCACAGCAGGGAATGGAAAAAATCCCACCCTTCAATAGATATCACCAGACTGAAAGAGGAGAAAATAAAGCATTAAATTCGAAATTTAAACACAAAGATTCATATTCATTGTCACTTCAAAGGGGAATTTATAACACATTCTTAAACTGCCAGTTGTAAGCTCACTTTTCAAGAGTCATAAATCAGTTAACACTATTAACATGATTGCATCCCAAAAATTATTTGTACAGAACAGCAATAGCAATAAGAACTCTCTCTCTCTCTCTCTCTCACACACTTAGAGGCTTTCCCAGTGGACTTGGGGCACAAGGCGCACAACGGCCACACACCAGATGTGGTGCCAGTCCATCACAGGAGCAGTGAAAACTTGGAATATACATATATATGAAATGATCTTAGTATTATATCAGTTTACCTAATTTTCCAGAGGCAGGAATCAAACTTTCAACTACTACGCCACCAGGCCGCTAATATATGGATTAGTCTTTTAATTATATACAGTAAATAGTTTATATTCCAATCATTTGACTTTAAACAAGACAAGATGATGTAAATGATGGATAATATTAGGCCTCAGTGCTTCTTGGATGCATTCATTATGTACTCTATTTTACAAGTAGTTCTCTACTGAAATAGCCAACTTGGCCCTTTAATTGGAGAGATTTTTAAAAAATTTGCATTTCTGCATCCATTTGATTTTTTGTTTGTTTGTTCACATATGGCAAGTAATCAGTACATGACCAGTGCAACAAAAAATGTGTTCACCATATTGTTGACAGAAATATTGTTGGAATACTGAACTGTGAGCATGGGTAACAGTGGCTCAGTACGATATGGTATTTGCACACCACTAAAAGCTTACATATTACAGACGCCCTTATCTAGAGGGACTTACAGTACATCTTTTTATCTCATTATACATCTGAGCAGTTAAGGGCCTTGCTCAAGGGCCCAACAGGGACAACTTGGTGGTTGTGGGATTTGAACCTGGGATCTTCCAAGCTGTGGTCCAATCGTTAACCACAGAGCTACCCCTGACCTTCATTGGTGGTATGCAGTACTGGAAGAGCTGCTGCCTGTCGAAACCCACATTCACGGAAAACACATCAGATGTCATCTTAAACAACACATTGTCTCCTTAGTAATTTCTGACGAATTGCCTCTGAAACATCCGTGTTTCGTTTCCATCTTTCATTGCTGCTAGTTAATGTGAGCGTGAGTTTCTGGCAGCATCATAGCTTACCTCACTGCTTTGTTCATGGCTAATGCAAGTTACAAAGCTACCTAGCTTTGAACACAAGGCCAAACACCAAATCCCCAAATCCCTCTGTAATGCCTGAACTAGGCCACTACTTGGTGTGTGGAACAAGGGATTGTATCCCCTACATAGTGGACTAGCTTTCCATTTTTCACTATGTGGGATTCAACCCCAGAATAATTAGTAAGCTGTGGCTATTTGAAAGAAGAATAACTGGAGACATAAAGGGAAAATTAGGAGATTTTCAGGATTATCCACCACCTCCATGGTTTATTACTGTATTCTCTCCTGCTTTTGACTACATACTGTAGTACCGGCAAGAATAAAAAAAAATACTTTCATGCCATGGATTACACATAGGTAATGAGAATTTCACAAATTTCTTACAATTTTAGCATAATTTGCTTTTTGAGTAATAAATTCAGATTCCTTTAAAGTATTATAATAAAATGTATAATTTTTTCCCCCCGATTTTCTCCCTAATTTAATCATGTCCAGTTCCTCCCCGTCACTAGGGGGCTCCCACATTAAGGCTACTACGGCCACTCAGTCAGGAGGGCCGAAGACTATCACGTGCTTCCTCCGAACCACGTGACGCCAGCCGAACACATCTTTTCGAACTGCTCACTCAGAACTGCTCGCATTGGGGGCGGCGTAACACACTCGGAGGACAGCGCTATCCGCTCCTTCCGCTTGCATGAGCTCACAGACGCCCCTGATTGGCTGTAGAGCCGTGACTAATGTGGGAGCACTGAGTACCTCTCATCCCTCCCCTCTGAGAGAGCTCGGCCAATCAGCTCTCTCTAGACCTCCGGCTGCGAGAGGTTACAGCATCACCCGGGAATCGAAAAAGCGATCTCCGGATGATAGGGCGAGCACTTTACCACTGCGCCACTCGGAGGCATAAAATGTATTCTTGAAGAAAAATTACTCTAATTAGCTGACATCCCTTCTCCTACCCTCATTTCTGACATTATTTTGTATTCTGGCCACTGAGGAGAGCACGAATGCTTATATATGATTTGGCACGGTTGTAGGTTTCTTGATGGGTTTGATTCCCGCCCAATGCCCAAACCCCATCCAGTGGATGCAGTGCTGGTCCCAAGCATCAGGAAGGGCACCTGGTGTAAAACCTGTGCCAAGTTGTGGAAGGATCAGACGGTCCACTGTGGTGACCTCTTGTCAGGAGCAGCTGAATGACAACATATATATGCAATAACAATAACAACATATATAGTATATGATTTTGATCTGAAGGTTCTGTGCTCCTGGCTTTGAATTGTTAATTTTTTTTTTTTTTTTTGAGTTATTGATGTCAGAAGTAGTGCAGGGGTTTGGCAATAGCATATCACCTAATTAAGTTAGAAGGTGTCATAGCATGTCAGCAGTTTAGGCAAATTACTAAATGGCTTAGTATACTTACATACACACACACACACACACACACGTTTCAATGTGGTTTACCCATCAGTAGCTGAGGAGCTGCATTCAGACTGCGCTTCCTGTTCTGAGTGGGTGTGGTTTTTTTTCCACCTCAGACTGGTTTTTACATTATGTTACTCATTTATTTTACTACAGCAATACTTCTCTTGTCACCTACGTTCACTAGACTCCCTCTTCACAATGCCTGTATTATCTGAGCTAGAGTGATCCTGGATGTTGTATGCTCTTAAGTACAAGTTTTCCTGAAGAGGTGTGTGGATATACCTGGGGGATATGTATGTATATACTGTATGTACTGACACTGAATTCATGAGTATAGTTTTAATAATGCAACCCTGTACATTAAAATGTATTGTATGCCAGATAGAATTAATCGGGAATTTTTAAATAATTTGACAGTTGTGCCTCACATTAGTGGTTTCCTCCCACAGTCCAAAAACATGCAAGTTAGGCTAATTGGTGTTTCCAAATTGCCCGTTGTGTGTGAATGCATGTGTGAGTGTATGCCTCGTGATGGATTGGCACCCATGTACTACTGTATATAAATGATCTTAATAGTGTGTTCTGCATGCACTCATCTGATAAATAAAAAAAACATAAACACACAAGATGGAAAACAAATAAAATGCAGCAGCCAAAAGAAACGAATAAATATTTGTCTAAGGATGGAACTTGGCCAGATGGTTTAATAGTCATTATAGCCTTAGAAAGTTTAAAACGAGTAAATAAAGGGATAGAATAAGTGCTGGGACCAGAAAACCAGTCCTCTTCTTCAGTTGACTGCAACAGGGAAGAATACATTTGAGTCCAGTATGTGAGAAATAACAATTACTTTTATCTAAGAGCACATGGATGTATCCTGCTAAGATCCTGCTCCTTCCTAACAATGGAATGAGATAGAGAAATACTGTAGATATCATATATTCCATTAGTTAGATCAGAAACACTGGCACTTTATTTAGATTTCATTTTAAGAAGTTTTTTAATCTAAAATTCCACGGTATATGAAGATGAATAGGCTAGAGGATACAGCGAGAGACAAATAGAGCGGGAGAAAAAAAAAAGGCCAAGAAGGGTTGAAATAAAATAGAAACATAAAAATACTAATAAAATATTGCCTACTGTCTGGCACATAATCAGATTAAAACTAGGGGAAAACAAAGCTAACAATGGAAAAGTTATCGTAAATCAAATCAATCTTGGCAATTTGGCAATTTTAACATGACTTTAATTACAACTTAATATTTCTAAAAACAATTTATATTAGATTTTTATACTTCAAAGTCTTTATTACAGTATAAGTTCTTTGAATAAAGAACTTATACTGTTATAAAGTATAAGTTCACCATTTGTGTAAGCAAATCTATTTGGTCATTATTACTTCTAGCGATCGTGTTCTAAGAATCGTAATTGTGTAATTACACATCAGCTTATAAAGACTGAGGTCTAAAAAAATAAGCATAAAAATGTCTCTCACTCTCTCCGTTGCCTGACAGTGCACATGTGGAGCCCATTCGAACATTTTCCACATTCATTTTGCCTCCTGGTGGTAGAATGGCCTGGTGCAGCTTTTCAGATTTCAAACTATAAAAGTGATCAACAATGCCCATACAGGGGGCAGTGTGTGCTAAAAAATGCTTATAATATGTTTAAAGAGTTTTCAGCTATCTAGTCTGTAGGTGGCACTGTAGCTTGCAAATAGTGTAATGACGCTGAACATTAAGTGCTTAAACCCTAAACACGGTTTGACTCACAATGGTCTATATGCAGTGGATTGTGGTTGTACTGTATTTACATTCAGACTTTTTTGCATACTTCAAAAATTAATTGGTCAAAAGTCATACAATTGTTTGTATGGCCAATAATCTACGCAAAATTTCTAAGCTAAAATATGACATATTGATGGATACATATTCAGACCCCTGGCTAAGAGACTCTAAACTGAGCTCAGGTGCCTCCTTTTTGCTTTGATTATTTTGAGTTTTGCCTGAAGTCCAACTTTGTTGTATCAGCAAGGCTTTTGTTGTCCAAAATTGTATCAGCAAGGATTAGAAAGACACAGATCTATGTGTGCTACAATTAACAGTAAATCCCAAACCGAAATCACAGATCTCCACAAAGGTATAAAGTCTTTTTAGAGATTTGAATGTTCACAGTAAGTTTAGAACTACCAGGTCTCTTCTTAAAGCTGGCCATTCACCAACATCTGGGCTTAAGAGAAGGGCCCTGGGCAGCAAAAGAAGTGACCAAGAACCTATAGTGGCTTAACAGACCTCCACACCTCTACTGCATTGTGGTCCTTTAGACATGGTCTAAAGGACCACAATGCAGTAGAGGTGTGGAGGTCTGTTAATCTCAGAAATAGCCCATCCATTAGGGCTTCATGGTGATTGGCTAGAGTGAATTCACTCTTGAGGCATTTAGCAAACAGTTTGAAGTATTTTTAATTTTTTTTAAAAGGGCCTTAAACTGAGATTTGACCACAGATTGTGGTGAAGGATCACCTTCCCGCACAACAGTGAAACCCCCCCCCCCCCCCCATACACACAAACACACACACTTATATGTGCTAAAAGACCTGAAGGTGGTAATTTACTATACAGTTGCTGCCCATTTCTAATTTGCTTTAACTGCCGTCATACATCAACCAGCCATAACATTAATGCAATAACATAGATTATCAATTATATACCAGTAAACTGGCGACAGGATCACAGACACCCAATTTGTCTGTGGGGAGCAAAGGTTAGCCTGTGTGGTTCGATCCCACAGAAAACAAATGCAGCACAATTCACCGGAAAACATTTATGCTGCCCAAGATAGTAAGGCACCAGAACATCAAATGTCCCACAGCAGACTGTGCTGCATGGGCCCCAGCAGGCAAAGCACCCAAGCCGTCCTGGTATCAAAATTCCCCAAATCCCAATCCAGTCGAGCACCCATGGGATGCGCCAGACAATCTAGTCTGATCCATGGAGGCTCCACCTTGCAACCCACAGCAACCAAAGTCAACTGTCAACGTCCTGATGTCAGACACCAAAGCACACCCTGAGAGGTCGTGTGGAGTCATGCCCCAAGGGGCCAGAGCCACCCATATGCAATGTTATAGCTGATCGTGTAAGGACAAGCAAGCATTTTGTGTCTATTCTCCCATAAATGTATTTACATGGTTTAAATATATAAAAATTAACATAATGAGATTTAAAAGAAATCATGCGTTAATTGGACATCTTGCGCATGGTTGCAGCTAACAAAGAAACATGTGTTAAGCAGAAACCAATGATTATGGAACTACAGTTCCATTTGAATATAAATTCTGTGTATTATTTTATAATTCCTTTTCACATGTGACTGTGACATACCTAACTGCTATCTCTATTTCTCTTTTCTTCTCCTCTCTCTCTCTCTTTCTCTTTGTCGAGCTACACATGCCGCTCCTGAGCTGCCAATGATCCAGACCCTCTCTGCCCTCTTGACCTGACTCATCCTGGTGCCTTGCTTCTGGCTGGAGATCTTGTCACATGGTGTGTCTGCTTGGGATGCGTGTGGTGACATCCAGCCTCTAATAAACGGTATGACTGCAGATCAATTCCTGCTTTCCGTTATCACCCAGATGAGGATAGGTTCCCTGTTGAGTCTGGTTCCTCTCAAGGTTTCTTTAGGGTGCTTTGACACCTATAGTTCGATTGCTTTAGTCCGCACCAGTCAGAAAAATGTTACAATGTAGTAAACAGACGTGGGTACGGTT
>JAQMYJ010000010.1:16223901-16241865 GCA_030014305.1 Clarias laeviceps | reverse complement strand
CTGGGGGACTCATGGACGTAGAGTATTAGGTGAACTGGTATGTTTAGATGCTGTCTTCCCCACTCTCATTGATCACTGAGGTTTGTTGACGGTGAGGTGATTGGTTGCTTTACATCTCAGTTCCCCCTCATGTTTGTGTTTCCTTCTGGCTCTCCCTTTTAGTTATGTAGTTATAGTTAGCCCTGCCGGAGTCCCTGCTTGCACTCTACACTAAATATACATTCACATTATACATTATGTGACTGTGATCAAACCTAACGGTTATCTCTCCTCTTCTGCTCTCCCCTCTCCTGTTCTCTCCCCCCCTCTACACATGTCGTTCCTGAGCTGCCAGTGATCCAGACTCCCTCTACACTCAGGACCTGTCTGACTCATCCTGGTGCCCCGCTTCTGGTTGGAGATCTCGTCACATGGATCTCTTTGGGATGCGTCCAGTGTCTGGGGACAGTTTTACTCTACCATGAAGACAGTTCTGGCCTCGACTGACGTTGACAGGAGTTTCTCTGAGGACTTGAGAACTTGCTGCAGTTGCTCTATAGTTCAGGACTGAAATTTCCTACGAGTCTACCTGAGCCTCCAATAACAACCTGGACTCCATATTAACATCAATTAACATCAACTGTTATACTGAACTGCCTGCCACCTAACACACAGTATGCATGCAGATCAATCCCTGCTATCCGGTATCACCTAGATGAGGATGGGTTCCCTGTTGAGTCTGGTTCCTCTCAAGGTTTCTTCCTATTGCCTTCTCAGGGAGTTTTTCCTTGCCACTGTCGCCCTCGGCTTGCTCATCATGGACTATCTGACGATTTTGATTCATACACATTCACATTCCATACAAACTTAAATGATTCTTTTGATTGTGTAAAGCTGCTTTGCGACAATGACAATTGTTAAAAGTGCTATACAAATTGAATTGAATTGAATTGAATATACTGTACATACAATCCAAACATGGGAAACTGTACATGTCAGGTGTTGTAACTTGTTCTTTATGCCTTTAATTCTTAAGAATGAACCCCTAATGGTTGGATTAATTGGACTAGTTGTACTGGTTACCACATCACTTTGTTGCTCAGGTTGTTTGTTGTTATTTCTATTCCTGAACCTGCTGCACTTGGCTTTGGCCCCTGAACAGGACACCTAAATTTTACTTGCCAGAACATGGCTGGTTGTTAAGTGAATTTTGAGGTTTTTTTGCAGGTTTTTTGCAGGTTCGCCTTCCTTTCGCTTTGCATTAAGGCCTGTCTCACACCCTTATACGTTCTTATTCATTTGTTTCCCGTGTTATCTTGCCTGGGCTGAAATAACAGGGTGGGTGGTTCAAGTGTGTGAGTTGCCCTATTTTCACTCCTTTGCTTTTGCTCATTAACTTTCAATCAGCAGCATTTCCAGAGTGGTGCAGCTTCCTGTCTGGATGGGTGGGATCAAGGAATAATATGTGTTAAAGGACAGTTTTCTTGAACCATAAAACATTAAAAATGAGTGATTAGATAACATTTTGGAAGGACAGTTTCCAATGAATATTAAAGCACAACATGTACTTTTTGGTTATGACATTCAATCACTTTTTCTGATTATGCTCAGATAAATATAAAATATTTCTAATATTTCTAAAATGTAGGTTTGCCAGGAACATGTGAGGAACATTACTGAATGTTCATCATATTTATTGTATGTTCATACATTAGTGTTGCTTTGTGAGTTCCTGGACAGTTTATAAAATAAATCATATAGTACTACTATGGTATATGGTACTGTATACTGCATCATACTTAATATTTTTGTTTCACATTTGATATCTATTCACAATTGGTCTTAGGAACCAAAGAAAATATATATAATGTTTGAAATAGTAATAATTTAATTTGTACACTTACAGTAGGGGTGGCACGGTGGTGTAGTAGTTAGCACTGTTGCCGTGCACCTCCAGGGTCCAGGTTCGAATTCCATTTCTTTGTACATATTATTTAAAGCATTTGCCGTGAAAGACTTTACCGTTAGCAAGTAAGGAAAATGTCACATTACTCAAAGTGGCAAAAGTTGCATAATAGAGCTATTTTGTCCGACACAGTGTGACCAACATGGTGGACTTATCCATAATGATTAATGTGAAGAACTTTACATGGCTACGGTTATGACCTAATCCTTTGATTTTAAGGTCGCTCTATTTTGTCATAAATAAACAGCTACAGTAAATGCAGGTATTTTTCTCCCTCGTGATAGCAGGTATTTTTCTCCCTCGTGATAGTTCTCATTATTTAATGACATGCTTATGACACTTTTTGTGCTTTTTGTATTAGCCAAGATAGGGTTACCAAACCATCTTTTCAATTTGCTGTCATTCTAAATTTCCAAATCTACCCACATTTCATCAGTCATACATTTACTACATTGCTAAATTGGGTGCTTAATTCTTCATGGGTGGACCTACAGAACACTACAGTAGATGCCTATTTCAGTGGTCAGCAGAAAGGGTTCATGTTATGCTGGGGCCTTATTAAGTAACTAAACAGCTGTTCACAATGAAACAGTAAGCCCCATGAGATGAAAAAGAAAGTGATGGAGCGAAGGCTAATGTCCAAGCTTCCCCACAGGGTCTTCTCTGGTTCACATATGGTTTAATGGTTTGGAGCAAATGGAGGCGGAAAGAAATAACAGAAGCATGCAGAGACCATTGAGTTTCATGGTCCGAGCTGAAAGAAATCAAGAATATGAAGGTGTGCCAAATTTCCTACTGACTTCCTTTAGACATCTTCCACAATTCTTTTTCACATATGTGGAATGTGCAGACTCAATCTTACTGTATGTGAACCATTTAATTAGTTTAGTAAGCAAAGAAGCTTTCATCCAACGTAGTCTAATCGTCTGTATTTCCAACATGTATTTATTGCAGATGAGTATAACAATGTGAATACTTAATACTAACATCAAACTTCAACTAACTCTTATTACTTAAATAACACATCATTAGTTACCGGTAGGAAAGTTGTTATTATTATTATTATTATTATTATTATTATTATTATTATTATTATTATTAGTCATATAATGTAAGCCTTATAAGCCAGTTCTTAAGAGGATGAGTCATTATTCCGAGAAAATTGTTTTTCACATTTGGGTAAGGCAGTACATACTCAGACTTAAGTATCTGGAAAGTATCCTTACGCATCTTGTGCAACTTTGTATAAACATTTCCATTAACCAATGTAAATACTGCTATGCCAGTACCTAAGCAAAGCAGAACCATAGCCTAAACAAGAAAATAATACATTTTGTCTCCTAATTAGGTTCTTAGTTAACCATGATTCATGAGACATGTTTTTCAGTTATCCATGATATCCATTTTTTCCCACACAAAATAGTTTACACATTAATGAATATACTGCTTGAAAACTTGACATCTTTATATGTTGTTTTTTTTATATTCTTCAAATCTGGAGCTATTGCTCTTATTGATGCAATCAACCTTTTTTGGACCCAAGCATTATGACATCAGCCATATTTTGTCATAGTGTGTGAGGGCCCGCTTGATCTTCTAATGATAATTTTTTTCCAGCATCTGGGGCTTTTTGGGGGTAGTAACAAAATCAAAAAGTCATTAAAATTGGCAGACAGGAGGGAATCTGCTGCCCTTAGGATGCCTAAGAGTTTGGGCCCAGGGCGTGGCTCGGGCCCCTTACACAGGACTTTGCTGCCTTACTCATACGCACATGCACATATGCACACGGAACCCTGTACACAGTCAGAGCTTATTGAGCTGAACAACTGTCACACTGCATGACCTGGGCTCAACTCAACAGGAAGTCAGTTCTTTTGGGTTGTTTGCAAAACACACCCAATGGATTTTGATGTACTCCTCCTAGGGGATTTATACGACCACCAAACCGAGCCAATGTGATCTCAATACTTTGAGGATGCGATATTGTGGAGGTATTTTTGATATCTCAAACAGGTCAGCTGTGACGACGCCTTAAAACTCATGCCGAAAAGTGGGTAATAACATTCTGTGTAACAGAATGAGTGACATAATATTGAGTGACATCATTCTGTAATGCTTTTTTCCAGCATCTGGGGCTTTTTGGAGGTCTAAGCATAAAATTCCCTCTTTTCTAAAATTATGTCAAATGGTATTGGTATGTCCCCTTTAAGTGCATGCGCTTTTAACTATTGTATATAAGCAGTATGCAAAAGACATGATCCACCCCTCATTTCTTCAATTTAACAAAATTTCATTTCATTTCATTATTTTGATTCAATGGGAACATGGGAACAATGGTTTTACTGCGACAGGCTGAAAAGGGCTTAAATGTACAATTAAAAAATTGGTTGTTTATTTAACAACCTCAACAGCAACCTCATTTCCCCTCTCGTCTGTTCCAACCACTCAGCATTCTGCATCACCAGTATACTAATCACCAGCCTGATCATCTGTCATAATCTACACCTGTTTCTCACTGGTTTATGCCTTACATTAGATGTTTAACTCACTGTGTGGCTTAACAAACAAAAAAATCCCTGTGAAACTGCTCAGCCTAAAGTCTACATTAAAATACAAGAATAATTTGCCCTTTGGAAGCAAAATGGCAAAATAGCAAAAGACTCAATATGTGAACACACCAAAAATTCTTTGACACAAAACGCAGGTCATAAAGCAAGAAAGACAAGAAAAAATATGCATATCTTACCCTATGAAATAGGTCCTGTCTCTGTATAGAGTTCTTATTAGCCCTGCTTCTTGTGTTTACACTCTGACCTTTCAAACAAAGAGGCACTTGTCCATTATATCAGGGATGACCTAAAGTCAAGTACATATTAAGAGGTCAATGTGTTGAAAACAATGTGAAAGTCTCCATGTACTTCGTGCATTTCTACAAAAGCTGGTGCTTGTTCCCAAATCTAGAATATTAGTTTTTATTTCAGACCTTGCTATTGTATATGCACACAAACACACATTGTTCAGCAACTTAGTAAAAATAATTTGCTAGAGTGAGTGAAAAAGACAATATAGGAGACACATTGTTCCAGAGCGGAAAAACACACGAGAGCTCCACTGCACTGCATTCATGCATTTATTTAAAGAAAAAGCAAATAATATTTTTTCAGATGTTTTTGGTGCTCCATTGAACCTTATAATGTGTATAGACATGGAGTTTATTTAGGCTCATGTCTATACTTCTACTGTATGAACACATGCAACACTGTGGCTGTACTGTATACAGAATAAACATATTGTTGCTTGTTTTTCTCTGGTTCTGTGTACAAACCTCTATATAAACCTGAAAGAGGATCAGGGAAAAACTTGATATTTGAATAATCACCATTAAAATTTGTTTAATTTAACTTAACTTAAACACTCTTTATATCTAAATATAATGGTTGCGGGTACCTTTTAGTGTGCATGTGTTCCCTTCATGTGTGGGTACACCTGCTATGTATAAGACAAACTATTCGCTAGCAAGAACACCTGGCCATTTGTGATCTCTCTCTCTCTCTCTCTCATACACACACACACACACACACACACACACACTGTCCCTCTTCAAATCTGTGTAAAAGCAAAGCTTGATTTCCTCCGTCAGTCTCTGAGGAATATCTTGTCTAGTTTTTATAACTCTAGCCTTCAGGGTCAGCTCCTTTACATCAGAGTTACAAAACCCAGACATCCTGTGAAAAAAAGAGTGGTTACAGCAGACACACTCTTTACCCATTTCATTTTC
Organism: Clarias laeviceps; assembly: GCA_030014305.1. Lineage (NCBI taxonomy): Eukaryota > Metazoa > Chordata > Actinopteri > Siluriformes > Clariidae > Clarias > Clarias laeviceps. The sequence continues at coordinate 16,236,142 of JAQMYJ010000010.1, read as the reverse complement.
TGTATTTGAAAAGTTTTACATGTAAGCGGTTTTCCCAGGCTCTTGTCTGAGACGGCCTGTTCTAACTAACGTCATGTGATTTCTATCATGTTTAGAATCTACATTAAGATAAGAATGTACAGTATAATCAGCACATACTGACCTGTTATACTGAGAACATGATTTTAATTACTGTCCCAATAGGTGAGGGTGAGGGCTAACACGTGCTTTCTCCAAGACCCAGGAAGCCCATTAAGCGCAAGCTACAACACCAAGTAACACACATGAAGCACAGCATTATCCATCCACATGCGGAAGGCCTGGGTTTAATTCCCAAACCCCAGCCAGTGGATGCAGTGCCGGTCCCAAGCCCAGATAAAATGGGTGGGTTGCATCCGGAAGGGCATCCGGCGTTAAACCTGTGCCAAGTTGTGTGCCTCTGTAGGGACCCGTCGAGGTGGAGCAGCCGAAAGACTAACAACAACATTCATGAACTCAAATGATTGGTCTTTGAGTACCCATCTAGATAGCACAACCAATCTTGCTCCCTTGTACTGTACTCCCAACAATACTGTAGAAATAACTTTTTTTTTGGTCCACCACACAGGACCCCACTTGTACATGTATATTGTTTTGTTTTTCTCTATTTTGGAGAGTTTTTTATACTTTAAGAAATCACAGCAACACTGAGATAATACATAAACTGCACCTTCTGCAAAATGCACAAAGTGCATCTTGTTTTTAGTGTCATTTCACTGAATTAGATGCAATTTTATATCTCAAAAGCACATTTAGACCTGATTCCCAATAAAGAGCATTGTGACAAGGACAAATAAATTCCTTCAATCTTCATAATGATCTTACAATTGCTCTCCTGAATCCATAGCAAACAAGTTTTAAAAAGTCAAATGGGACATTTGTTTGTATTTATATGCAACAAGCTTCTCCCTTCACTGGCCAGGCCATTAGATACTTAGTTAATTCAGTGGAGCAAGCTAGATACCTGTCACCCCTCACCCCTGAGTCAAGCAAAATAATATTCTCTTATTCTTTTTCATAGTCTACACTCGAAGAGTTCAGTTGAGGTGCACAACATTATTTGAACTACATAAATCAATGAAATAATATTAATGAACAACAGCAAAAAAAAAGGCTGCGAGTAGAGAGTCCAATTGGGCTTTCCCATATTTGAGATTGAAGAACATGGACTGTACAGGTATTGTAGTTTGTCAGAGTTTGGTAGGTTTTGTGACTGATTAAATATAACATTATAGCAGTTCATAAGCTATTCAGGCTCAGTTTGTGCCTCTTTGAGCAGTCAGAAATAAAGCACTTGGAAAAACCTCATACAGCGGGTACGTAAAGCTAATCCTAGAATATGGCTAAATCCAACCCTGTGCACTAAACTATTAAAAAGTATTTACATTTACATTTTTAGGCATTTGGCAGATGCCCTTATCCAGAGGTACTTACATTTTATCTTATTATACATCTAAGCAGTTGAAGGTAAAGGGCCTTACTCCGGGGCCCAACAGGGACTACTTGGTGGTCGTGTTCTACATACAGTAGTTCAATGTAGTTCTACTAGCATGTTCTAATAGACACTGAATCCAGAGACAATCCAAAACTGTACTGAAATATTAAATAATATGCTCCAGTGAACAGAAAACTCAAAATATTAAGGTGACCTAAGGCAATAGGTTTATGAGTTTTCTCAACTACAGTAAGCTTGAATAGTCAAAATCAATTTGGTATATAGTCTTAATATTTAGAGTTTTCTGAACTGTCCTGTTCATTATGTGCATACTTCACTGCATATTTCTATGTTTAGTACATAGAACATTCCAGGTCCATAGCACCAGGTCCAAAGTTTCAGACAGGTCCATAGCTTCCATGGTCACAGGAATCAAAACAGTTGAAGGTGACAAATTGTAGCACTTTTTGGAAAATCTTGACCATTCGTACGAAATCATGAAGTGTAGTACAGTAGGTACTTCGTAGATAAATTTGGTAAGATTATAGACAGTTGATGATGGTTCAGCATGAGTTTAGTACAACTCTTAGTAGAGTCATAGGCAGTGGCATTTCTAGTGTGTATGGCATCCTGTGTGAATGCCTTCTCTGTGCCCCAACCAAAAACTGTATCAGTACATAATATTACAGCCTAATATTATACTCATAAAGTCATGGCAAATGCATACCTGTGTCTTTTGTACTCGTTTGTCCTTCTCATTCCGTTTTTTCCCCCAAACATAGCATCAGGACATTACTAACCCAGAATTAAGATCTTGAGGTTTGCACACTGGTTATATTATTCTGAACTATTTTATACAAAACTGAAGAATAAAATATGCCTGTGAAACTATATAGTACAGTAGGCCCTACGTATTCACAGTTTTATAAATTAAATGTAGTTTATTTGCTAGCATTTCACGGTCTGACTGATTTTATAAATTGCATTGCTTTACAAAGTTAGGTGCACTTTTTCCCTTTTCCCAGTGCATCAGACTTCCTGTTGGGAGACCTGAGGTGATGTCTGCTTATCCCTCTCCCTCCGCATCTCGTACTTCTGAGTGACAGACCTTTCCAGTCAGTCCACTGCCTCGCTCACAAACTAGTATCTGGGCTCCAATAAGGTTCATTAACCCATTCGGTGAGATGAAAAAATGTTTTGTGCAAATGAGTGATAGAAACCCAATCGAGCAAATGTTATCCTCATTCTCAATGTTTATTTTCTATTTTTCTCATGGCTCTGTGCCGCCCCCAGCCAGATGACACCCTGGGCACCTGTCCATGTCACCCATAACTAAATCGGCCCCTGCTCTTGAGTGATGACATCATTGTTGTAAGTACATCATAAGTACATTTCACAGGCAATGTGCAACTAATTTGTAAGTGATTTATGTGACTTCAAAAAGTCAAGCAACCAAGAACTATGAAAAATTTCACTTTAGCGCATTCTCACAAACAGTGGGGAATGTGGTAAAGAAACCTAAGGCGCTCTAAAGCATTAAAAAATAACTTCTTATTATAAATAAACAAATGATTTTCTCAAAAAATATTTTCCCACAAGACAATGATTTAATCATATCAAAAACAGACAAGTAAATGTGGTCAAATGGCCCAATCAAAGCATTGACCTCAAGATAAGGTCCCGTAAATCTGACAACGATTAAACTTTGCCAAAATGAATGGGAAAAATATTAGGATATAGTAGACATACAAAGTTGATTAACATGTCCCAGAGGACATGCTGTAAAGCTTGTAGGCCAAAGTGGTTCTAAAACGTATCGTCCCTGGGTAATCAATGTGCATACAATGACAAATGTTGCTTTTTTTATTATTAATCTTTATGTCTCAAAAAACAACTGTATATGTTAGATATTCTGTCCAAATCACATGTTAAAAATAAAATAAAATGTCCATTGAATTTTTGGTTACTCAGTGGCTAAAACCTTGGAAGGCTGTGAGTTCAAATCCCATGGTCTCTCGAGCAAGGCCCCTAACCATCAACTGCTCAGATGTATAAATGTAAAATGCTCTGCCAAATGCTGTAAATAGAAAAGTTCAATATGTTGAAAAAAAGTGTCCGAGACAATGTCGTAAATGTGGCCCTTTATTAAATAGGGTTACATACGTTACATACAGTACAATTTTATTTACTGGATTTTTTTTGGAGGCATTTTAAAATCAGTAATTTTAATTCATAAATTTTCCCATATAAATTCATTAAATATAATTCTGAAACTGTCTATAAGCTGTACTTTATAACTGGTGTTTAATTTACTACTAAGTTTTAAAAACCAGTAAAAGTGTTATATGCGGTTTCTGGCACTAAATTTACAACATTCCAGAGCAGTGAGACAGTCAGATTCCAGAGACTTGCCTAATTGCAACAGTAAGTTTGACCCAAATGTGAGTGCTGTCATCCCTTAAACCTAGACAACACAGGCAAATGAGAGAGTTGAATTGTGCAGTCAGTGAGCAGAAAAGTGTTCTGACAATGAACAGATTGATGCCTACACACTGATGCACATGGGTGGTTAAAAATGACATTGAGGGACAAACAAGGACTTCAATTCATGCTGATTTGGTCATTCACATGAAACAAGACTCTTACATTTGTATGATTTGTGGGTCTATCTAGCCATCTATTACAGTAGCCCTCATTAACCTCCTGAGACCCGAATGTCCTCATATGAAGACATCATATTTTCTCTCTACATTGCATATGTATGTGTGTGTGTGTGTGTGTGTGTGTACAATGTGTTAAGGCTCATAAAGTTAGTGGTTCGAGTCACACCTCTACCAAGTTTCCACTGTTTCCATCCTTGAACAAGATCCTTAACCATCCCTGCTCCATGGTTGACTCTGTGCTCCGTCTTCATCTTCCTACCTGTGATATACAAAAAAAAAAAAGGAATTTCACTGTGCTGTCATGTATATGTGAAAAATAAAGGCTTAACTTTTAAATTAAACCATAATTATCTGCTGTTTTTTTTTCTTTGTGAGTAAAGCGACAGGTGTGTCAGTAGAAAGTACCAATCGATGGTGTTACCATCCAGTGAAAATTTGTGCATCACGACCTGTTTACATACACTCTTAGCTCAGATCCAATGCTAAAATAGTATTTTTACTAAGTTTTAAGTCCTAACCTGGTTTATTTCTTAGAACTCACTACAGTTTTGTAAATTTTATTTCATTCGCCTAGTAACCAAATAATTAAACAGCTGAAAGTGTTATTATTATTAAAATTACTAGATTTTTTAAATTCAGAAAGCATGAAACATCAAATGTATGTGTCACAAAAAAAATTGCATTTTAACAACAATTATTGTTGCAAAGCATCTTTACAGTATCAAAAAATAATGAAAACTTTGAGTGTTAACAACCAAACTTGGTTTTAATTTACAAAAGACCAGACCTAGTTGTGAGTGAGGAAGTAGCCATATATCTTTAACCTTGTTTAGTCTATTTATCTAGCTTGCTTAATAAAGTACGCTATACCAGTACAGAGTTTTCACCAGCTTTCTAGTGTGAAGTGTTAGCTGGAGTTAACAAGAAAAAAAGGGAACAGGGATTTGTGGGATACAAACAGTGTCAGATGAGGTCAGAGTTTGTTCCAGTCAGTGATGATGTTACATGCAGCTGTTCATATAACACAATAATCTGGCATGCCTTTAGATGGCCTCAAAATGAACAGAAAAACTCATTTGTTATGGGTACACAACCAGTCTGCCATGCTATGACTTTTTGATTTGCAGCATTAATATAAGCAATGAATATAAAGATAAATAGAGGGATAGGAAGAGAGATAATTACTATGATGAACATCAAACCCACCTTCCGCCTCTTCAGAAACTCCATGACTCATGCTGCAGTAACTAAACTTGAGCAGTCAGCAGTTTGATCAGCTACCCACCAACACACACACAAAAACACAAACCAGTTCACTGCATAGATAGCATTCGTGCCACAAACACAGTACAGTTATTAAGGAATATTGTTAATGTTAAAGTCTTCAAACATTGCGTTAAATAGCCTCACTACTGTAAGATCTAGTAAAGTAAAAAAAAAAAACAATGGCAATGAAATAAAATGGATTAACCGGGTTAGATGTCACACTTATATCCATTTGGTGTCTCGCTTACTGTATATCCATTTGGGTGTCTCGCATTTTCCACAGGACTGAAGAAAATTCTGTCAGTGCCCAAACTTTCAGTTTGTTTATGGCCAGCCAGACATAATACATTCCCCTCTGAATATATTGAAATAGTAAGGCCAATTATTTTGTGTCATGGTTAAGTGGAGGATTTCAGAACACAGCTACACCACTAGTTCCACTAGTTCCATCACACATAACCCACACACGTTTCCTAGCCTTTCTGTGTTTCCTGATTAGTTTACTCAGTCTAGCATGGTAAATCAAAAGCTAAGCAACACCTAAAGTATATTTTTATATTGGCATTGCATTCTAGGTCCCGGACAACTTATGGTATGAAATTACACTGATTGGTTATTCTGTTAAATATACTGTACACTACTGGCTCAAAAGTTTGGGATCAACTTCACAGTCGTTCCTGTTTTTTTCCTTCTTTCTACATTATAAAACAATGCTCAAGGTGTCCAAAATACACAATAATCACCTTTTAACAGTTGATATTAAGATGTATCTGCTACTCATGATCTGTAATGCTTTCATAACGGCTCTAATCTGAGGTGCTGTTGGTCAGTTGGTGATTTCTGAGGCTGGTAACTCTAAATGAACTTCTTCTCTGCAGCAGAGGTAAGTTTTGGTCTTGCTTTCCTGGGAATGTCTTCATGAGAGACAGTTTCATCATGGTGCTTGATGTTTTTTGCAAATGCACTTGAAAATACTGTTTTTGCAAGAACTGTTCCAGAAAGGTGTTTTAAAATAAGAATTGACTGTTGTTGTTGTTGTTGTTGTTGTTACATAATTACCTACTTCAATAGGAGTTTCAAAGCATATCATAGTTGTTAAATCCCAAGTATTGTTGTAGAATCTAGAAAATAAATCACTAAACAAAAACAAAGAAAATTCATGATTAATCACAATTTTTTAATTCTCAGATTTACTTGTATTATAAATGAAGATTAAAGTATTAAATCCGATAAAGTGTTTAAAAAAATCTTTTATTATTAAAACAGTTTAATAATATCTCAAACATTAACATTTACTGTAACAAATATTAAATAAAGATCTGATGAATGAGACTTGGTGGTACAAGGTGTGTTTCAGTTTGTTTATGGCCAGCCATAATCCACCGACGGCGGGGTTCAAACCCGGGTCCTCAGATCCAAAAATGATCAACATAGAACCTGAGACACCTGAGACACCACTCCCACAGATTAAGTTAAATGTTTTCTTTTAAAAATAGTTCCCCTTGAAGAGAGCTGGAGCATGCAAACTTTCATCTAGAAGTTTTTCATAATGAGACTGGCTGTTAAGCAGACCAGGTGATGTTTCCTCAGTCATCTTATTATACAGTATGTATTAAACGTGCCATTATCACATACAGCCGGGTAACTGTACTGCAATTATGGAAAGCCATTATATTTCATTTGGGGAAAAAAAGAATAATGTGTTAGAATTTCGACATTAATCATTATTATATATAATAAAATAAAGAGTTATAAGCAGTATGAATGTGTCATTGTTTTATTCTTAACTAGTTTATAAACCTGTGCAGACTTAAGCATGCATTTTCTTAGCAAAAAAGAAGAAGAAGAAGAAGAAGAAGAAGGAATTACATAAGCTAACTGGTTCATAATTATTTCCTCTTCAACACCACCTTCAATATATTAGAGAACAATTAGAATACCTGTGGTTTTTCCTTTTTGTTATGCTAGTCAGTTTGGGAGTCAGTGGTGTCATGTCTCAAGACAGCCATTAAAGGCTGGCATAGACTTATGGGGCCCCAGTAAACCCCTACCATATTGAGTTGGTGTATTTATTTTTTGTTATATATATAAGGCTGATTATATGATGACTGTTTAAATAGTCAAATGTGGACTTTAAACTTTATAAGCAAAATGAGCAGGAAGTATTATGTAAACCGCTAGACACCTGTTCCTGGTCTAGGAAATTGTGTCCAAATTATAAGAAACTAAATATGAGGAAAAAATAGGGTATGCTTGTTGAGTTGAATACATGTAAATATTACGTAATGGCTTAAGAATTGTTTTCATTAGTAACACATACTTCATTCCAATCTGACGCAATTAAAGCCCTGGGAATAGGCTTGACTACATACTTGTTCCTGCTCTTTGGAAACATGTCTGGACTGAGAGACACTAGATATTTAACTGAGAAGTCTGCGCAAAACCCTCCAGTGTCTTGTTAAAATGTACATGAACAACATCAAAGAAAAAGTTCAAAGGTTTCTAGAATATATTAAAAACATTCATTTCCACAGTTCAATTAATATGTGAATTGGTGAAAATTTTGGAAGAGATGAATGATAGCATTGACGCAATAAAGTTTAAACTGACTCTACGGCCAAGAGGAAAAAAGAACAATTAAGAGGGACAAAAAATAATAAAAGTCCAAGCCTTCCATTTCTGATCCCTTCCTTCCTTCCTAGACACAGTGCCCTGGGATGGGCAGGTTTTCCTGGGAAGGTCTTTGTACTTGTTTCTCTTCCATGAGCCACCCAACCCTTTTTCCACCTACACACTCACAAAAAGAGAAAGTCATGCCAAGATCTCTGATCAATTCACCCTTCCAATAATTGTCTAAGGATAAAGCAGTTGATTCTAGTCATTAGCGTTCACATTAAAACTCATTTAAAGTGTCAACAATCTGACATTATACAGTAGATTGTGTGTTGAGAGTTTTATACGATATATAAACATTATATGTCTTTTGAGAAGAAAAGAAATCAAACTAATTCCAGGTTTTATGAGAGGCAATTAATTTTAGTCAGGCTTGTAAACTTCAAACAAAATAGGACAGCATTACATCAAAGCAGCAGCTTTTAAAACCCAAGATGTTAAAGTCTGACAATGATTCACCTCAAGGTACCCTTGAAAGCACTCTCCCTATTTGACCCTTTTCACGTGATTACAGTGTAGATCGTGAGAATGTGCGTACTCACCCACATACACCCATCTGGAATAGGTTAAACTCGCATGTCAGGTTAAGCTTACATGCCAGAGAATGCGTTTCTCACATGCACAGTGCTGTGGGAGAACTGACCTTCAGGCCTTCCAAGTAAAACAGACGTTGCCCTATTTAAGTTGGCTGTGATGAAAACTTCTTTCAACCCTAAAGCGTTCGGATTATTAATGTGTTTGTGTACTTTTTTTTTTCTCACCAAGAAATTGATGTTTTGCAACTTTAATAAAGGGTAATGAAAGACATCCAGAATGCCTCCCTTTCAAAATATGGATTAGTTTCCTGGTCACAGTCAGTCAGTTGACACCTGCAGATTTGGGTGCTTGCTGCTACAGAATGATGTGTTTAGATGGAGGGTGTGTTCATCTCAGAAAAACTGTAAAATGTAAACTAATGTGTTGTTTAAGTGTAAGTTAAGAAAAGCCTATGAAGAAGTACAGACGATGTATTAAAACCCTTCCATCCATCCATCTAGGAAACTCTGTAATCCAACTAGGGACCATGGAGATTATAATTACCAGCTTAATTATTCCCATTTTATGACCTCTGGTCAATATTCACACGCTCATTCACACACTATGGGCAATTCAGGAACACCAATTGGCATGTCTTTGGACTGTGGGAGAAAACCAGAGTACCTAGAGGAAACCCACCAAGCAGATTGAGAACATGCAAACCTTGTGCACATACTGTATCTACCAAGGTGGGAATCAAACCCGGAACCGAGAGGTGCAAGGCAACATTGCTAACCACTATGCCACTGTGCCACCTGAGTATTAAATACAAAATTAAGTATGTAAAAAATCAGATAATGGTTTCCATCAACATTTTGCTACATCGTTTCCAGCACACATTTTATTACGTTCTATAGAGATGAAAAGACTTGTCACATTCGCAAAGCCTAAAACAGATCATTAGGTCAGAGATGGTTCATTCTTACTACGGATATAGCTTTCGATGCATTAGAGCTACAGTTTGACCGGCTATTATCCAAAAGTAGCAAACCACCAGCCAAAACACATAGTGTGTGTGTGTGTGAGAGAGAGAGAGAGAGAGAGAGATCCAGAAACACCAGCAAAGGCCATAAGAGTAGGTCATGACTGTATGTGTGTGTGTGGGCCGTTTCTCATATTCAAGGCAAAATTTTTTAATGTGGTATATGCTTGATGTGGTGAAACGTTCTATGGGAACATGGTCATCTTAATTCCTTTGCTGCTTTCCAATAGAAAACACTTCTCTATCCCCTCTTTACACTTCATAGTCACCTCTTCAACCCTGCCAGAACTGTCAAGCAAATTACGTGCCTGTGTAGGGCGGGAGATGTTTCAAATGATTGATGTGGCATGTATTTGGACATCTCTTCCTCCGATCATGACACTTGGATTTGAAGGCAAGCCTTGGGGGGTGGGATCAGCCAACTTGCTGGTCAAGCTACAGCAGCGGATGTGAGAGAGAATGCCTCATAACATATAATGTTGGCTTGGTGCAGGAAATTCCCAGGCTAGTTTTGCAACCCTGCAGACAAATCCACTTCCTCTGGAGAGCCAGAGAGCCAGGAGTTCCTCTATCAACACAGCTTCTCCAAAGCAAGACCATCACCTTCTGCGTCATCAGACAGGGCGAGGAACCTTCATAAAAAGTCCTTTCCAAACACAAATGTTTCTCTGTGTTATTTTAAAGGGTGTATTATACACATGGTGAACATTGTTTAAAAAAAGGGTGTCAAAATCCATTCCTGTAGCCCCAGAAATAAGCAGTGATTCTCTTGCTTAAAAAAGTCCTGCCAAATCATTGGCACTGGAGTTGTTACAAAGGGTGACAATGGGTGTTAAAAGCATACAGACCATGTCAACAGCTAAAATATGTGAAACTATATCTGTCTTTCACTTATTTAACAGCTATTTACAAAATTTACCTTCACAAATGTCTATAATCTGACAGAACACCTGTAGAAGTAATCCATGTCACTTGTCTTGCGTGGTCTGATGAAACCATAGCTCATGGGTTTGGCACAGAGCCAGCTTGGAGGGGTGGAGGTGGGGGATTTTGAGGCATCAAAAAAGACACTGTGGTTCTTCTCATGCCTTGACACATACGGCATTCCTGACAAATCTCATTTCATCTAGACTTTTACAAGCTCATTTTTTCTCTTGAAAGTATCCAGATTCATAAAAACTAACCAAAGCTACTGAGTGCTCACAAAACACATGAATTACTGTTTGTCAATCGACTGCAACCAAGCATATGGTTTCACAAAGCATAAAGATAAAAAGATCACTGAAACACTCCCACTGACTGTGTTGAGTATATCACTAAGGTAAGGTGATTTGGTGTGTTCTTTTAACCATTTTTTTTTACCATTTAGGCACTGCATTGCATGCAAGAATGTGCATTCAGTTTAGTGAAGAAAAAAAGACATTCCTTTTAACTAACAAAACATTTACATTTGGATTTACTATGGAAATAAGGAGAGTACAATATGTAATTTGCACATGTAGTCAGTGTTGCTGGTGAATTACAAAAAATATTGCATAAGTAATGTAGATAAAGTAAATGTGCATATAAACACTTACTTTAATCTTTCCTATAAGGTGCAAAATATTACATAAATTAGTACTGTCGCCTTGCACCTCCAGGGTCTGGCTTCGATTCCCGTCTCTGTGTGCATAGAATTTGCATGTTATCCCCGTGCTTGTTGGGTTTTCTTCTGGGTTCTCTGGTTTCCTCTAACAGTCCAAAGACATGCAGGTTAGGCTAATTGGCGTTCCCAAATTGCCCGTAGTGTGTGAATGAGTGTGTGTGTGTATAAGAGTGTGCCCTGCGATGAATTGGTCTCGTGCCCTAAGTCTCCTGCGATAGGCTCCAGGCCCCCCCTGTCTCCCTGTCTATATATACAGTGGGGCAAAAAGTCTTTAGTCAGCCACCAATTGTGCAAGTTCTTCTTTTTCTTAAAAAGATTAGAGAGGCCTGTAATTTTCATCATAGGTATGAGAGACAAAATAAGAAAAGAAAAAAAAACAGAAAATCGCATTGTAGGATTTTTGATGAATTAGTTGGTAAATTCCTCAGTAAAATAAATATTTGGTCACCTACAAACAAGCAAGATTTCTGGCTCTCACAGACCTGTAACCTCTTCTTTAAGAGGCTCCTCTGTCCTCCACTCGTTAGCTGTATTAATGGCATCTGTTTGAATTCGTTATCAGTATAAAAGACACCTGTCCACAACATCAAACAGTCACACTCCAAACTCCACTATGGGCAAGACCAAAGAGCTGTCAAAGGACACCAGAAACAAAATTGTAGACCTGCACCAGGCTGGTAAGCAGCTTGGTGTGAAGAAATCAACTGTGGGAGCAATTATTAGAAAATGCAAGACATACAAGACCACTGATAATCTCCCTCGATCTGGGACTCCACGCAAGATCTCACCCAGTGGGGTCAAAAATATCACAAGAACTGTGAGCAAAAATCCCAGAACCACACGGGGGGACCATCAGTAACACACTTCGCCGCCAGGGACTCAAATCCTGCAGTGCCAGTCATGTGGAGGCCCGTCTGAAGTTTGCTAGAGAGCATTTGGATGATCCAGAAAAGGATTGGGAGAATGTCATATGGTCAGATGAA
>JAQMYJ010000010.1:16208137-16221068 GCA_030014305.1 Clarias laeviceps | reverse complement strand
GCGGTGAACCGAGAAGAACTCGGCCGGCTGGATGGCGTGGTCCGGCACCGCTGGGTTCAGCCATGTCTCGGTGAAGCTGAGGAGATTGCAGTCCCGAATGTCTCTCTGGAACTTTACCCTGGCCCTGAGGTCATCGAGTTTGTTCTCTAAAATGTCGAATTGTGAGTACATGGTAAACCAATAGAAATAAGAGTTTGCCAGTTTAAAGTTACTGAAAATTAACTTAACTTTAACTTAACTTAACTTAAAAGACAAAAACAAAAACAAAGTAAAATAGGTCGGCAGTCGTGACGGCAGCCGACCTCAGCGGCGCCATCTTGTTTTCACTCAGTTTATATACACTCAGTTAAAAGTATCTTTAAAAAGCTTGGAAAATTCCAGAAAATTATGTCACAAGCTTATGATTGGTTAATTGACACCATGAGTCAAATATGTGTATTTTAAGGCCTTCAAACTCTTCAAAATCAGCCAGGACAAAAAAATGTGGTACTCCACAATCCTTGAGAATCCTTGGGGACAATTTCAAAATGACTGAAGGTACCGCAATCATCTGTACCAACAATACTGTGCAAGCATGAACAAAATAAGACCACACAGCCATCATACTCCTCAGAACCGAAATTTCATACTTTGAAATGAAATTTGGTACTTTGGTAGATATCGGCCAGGAAGTTAAAGCTTGGTCACAAATTGTTCTTCCAAATGTACAATGACTCCAAGAATACATAAATAAATGTGTGCAAGGAAGGAGGCCTACAAACCTCAGTTTGTAGAAGGAATCTGCTGAAAGTCCAGCAACTTATTGTAAGAAGCTTGTGGAAGGCGACCCGAAACATTTGACCCAAGTTAATTTAAAGGCAATATTGCCAAATACTAATAAAGTATATTTAAACTTGAGAATGTGACCCACTAACAATGTGATGAAAGACGTAAAGTAAAAGCTGAAATAAATCTATTATTCTGACATTTCACAATCTTAAAGTAAAGAAGTCCTAACTAGCCTAAGACAAGGGAATATTTAGGAGTTTAGAACATTTTAGAATGTAAGGATTAAATGTCAGAAATTATGAAAACTGAGTTCAAATGTATTTGGCTAAGGTAAACATCTAGTTTGAACTGTAGGTTTGTGAAGTGAACTCTTCCAGTTCTGTGGGGACAGTTTGCGGAAGGCCTATGTTTCAAATTTGCAGCTTTTGTCTATATATTTCAAACATTATAGTACAATTTTTGCAAACATAAAAATGCTTGAAATAGCTTGAAATTATTAACATTTATCCAGAAATAGGTTTAATTAACCACACAATGTATTGGGTTTATTGCAATATTATAATTATAAATAAATTTGACCATATTCAAGGTATTACTTGCTAAGATGTCTTTTTTTGCAGCATATAATCTCTTTACTTTTAAAAAGGAATAGTGTTAGACATCAAAATATCTCTCACTCACTCATACTCTATACCTATCCTGTATTCAGGTCCCTATCCCAGGAGACTTAGGGCACGAGGCAGGGTACACCCTGGACAGGGTGCCAATCCATCGTAGGGCACACGCACACATAAACACACTCTCATTCACACACTACGGGCAATTTGGGAACGCCAATTAGCCTAACCTGCATATCCTTGGACTGTGGGAGGAAACCGGAGTACCCGGAGGAAACCCACCAAGCATTAGGAGAACATGCAAACTCCATGCACACAGAGCCGGGAATCGAACCCGGACCCTGGAGGTGCAAGGCGACAATGCTATCCACTACATCACCTTACATCAAAATATTTCAAATATAATTTCATTTACCACTGTGTTAGCGTGTAAAGAAATGTCTGATGAGACAGGGTTTTTTTCCCCCATTTTCTATAAAATTCCTTGGGCAAATTTTAAATGCATGAATTCATGGATATAAACTGACATGTAAAAAATGTGAATACGTTAAATAAATTAATTGTCTTCTACATTATCACTGAAACTTTGCTTGTCTAGAATTGTTTTAATTTAATGCTAGCTAAATTCTTTCCATACAGTACTTTTCTGTGTACTTTGATCTACAAGATTTTAATGCAGGTAAATGGAAAGTCTTCGAGTTGAAAATATGCAATAGACAAGAAGAATTATGAATAGTTTGGAACCGTATCAGATGTGATAATCTGATTGATACGTTAAACATCATACTGTCAGAGGTTTACAAAGCAATCCCTGGAGATGCAGGTGGGATAAGTCTTAGCCTTGGTGGTGAGAACTGTTAAAGGGTAGGCCCAGAGGGAGAATAAACAGACTACAATAAAAATGTTCAGGGCTAATACACTGCCAACTCCATGTTGACATAACACAAAAATGGAGATAGTTTTACCTTTTTATTTTACATTAAATTTTTTTACCCAAGAGTAATAAAGATTCTTTTACAAACAGACCCAGACCAAGAAGTCACACAAACAGGTTACCACAAACAACATTCAGATAAATCAAATAATAAATGACATATACAGTACTGTAATAAATTTGTACAATTATAGATGTATAACAGCACTTTAAAGAAGTTTTGGATGTTTCCTGTAAGTCATTACATGATAATCCTTCCAAAACGTCTAACAAAGTACTTGTTATCCGGAAATTAATTAAGGTTTGGTCTTTCACTCAAAATTCTGTCATGGTGTACATTCCCATTTCAAGTGCCAGACAAGCATCTGCTAAATGTTTTAATATAACAGATGACTAAAGGAGGATCTAAAAGCAAGTCTGGACTGAGTCACCTGAAATAAAAAGACCAGTCCTTTATATTTTATTACTGGATAAAATACTGATACTTGAAATGAATAACAATATGCAAAGGAGTTCATAGGTGACAACATGCTGATGGAAGACTGTGGAATGTGTTGAGAGGTGGGTAATCAATTCCATAGACCCTTGACAGTTGGTGCCTCTTTAGTCTAGACAAGCTTATCAGGTGAAGCACTGTAGAGTTGACAAAGCGTAGGCAAGACACTGGATCTGGAGGTTGTTGTCCTTGCCAAGTGGAATGCTTGAAATTTTTTGAAGTGGGCCTACAAGGGAATAAAAAAAAGAAAAGGGAGAAACAGCTTTTTTGTGTGTTTTTTATGTTTTCAAAACCTCAAACAGAAGCACTTATAATCACTTAACTTTTTAGGAAACAGTTAAATAAAAAAGTTGTTTTATGAGGAAAATTGTTACAGTTTATTGTTATCATTCACATAAAATTGTATAAGAGATGTTCAGTTTCACACTTCCTTATTAATAAGGACATTTATCTCCTTGTCACAGTTACCAAATAATTTGACAACTTGATTGAAGAAAAGAAAAAACTGAAGGGCAAAATTGAACACATCAATATTAGTGACCATTTATCTCTTAACATGAAAAGTTGCAAATAATTTTGTTCGCCTCTAAACTTTAGTAGTCCATCTCTGAATTAGTAGATTTAATAGATAGTAGTCGATGCCTATTTTTTCATTTACATATTTACATAATAAGTTTCTGCTTATTATATAGTCATTCATATAGCATAGTATTTAGTAATTACGCATCATTGGTATCAATGAAGCTAACAAACATTTGTAGTTATATGAATTAGTGATGGAAAGTTTGAATCATTTTAGTGGATCGGTTCTTTGAATTTCGTTCATCAAAATTAACGAATCTTTTTTGTTTTGTTGAGTCATTTAGTTCATTTCGTTCTCTTGATCAGAAATAAAATAAAATGTTGCATTTTCAATAAAAAAGACCCCCAATACGTCTACATACACAAATTTTGGCTATAGTCCAGTAATGAAAATATTACAATGCAGCTAAGGACATATTATAATAAAGAGAATGAGTAGCTCACCTTATATCTTCCAGTCGTTTTTTGAATTGAATATATTGCACCGCATAGCATCTATGGAAGTCACGTGACAAAGGAACGAACGACTCGGGACTTGATGATTCGTTGAGAACCGTTCAATTCTGTTTCCTGTGTACTGCACTGCATATCGTCTATGGGAGTCACGTGACAAAAGAACGAACGACTCAGGACCGAAAAGACTCAAAGGTAACTACTCATTTCTGTTTCCTGTATACAGTATAACGGAGGTTTTGCGATGATTTGCGCATGCGCGCCCAATCGAAAATGAACGAATCACTCTCCGAGACGACTCGTTCATCTGAGTCATGTTAAAGATTTGTTCAAAAAGAATGAATCGTTCATGAACGACCCATCACTAATATGAATTAAGAATATCTTTCTCAACCCTCTGAAAGGACCTGGCAGTCAAAGAGGATAAATTTCATTTGTTGTTCCCTTATGTTTTTGTGAATTCACTTTTCAATCTAATCTATGAGCCTGCAGGGGGAATTTACAACTTGCTGCACTCCTTCTCCTCCTCCATCACCTTGAACCAGACCAGACAGGAGTCTGCACTATGTCATCTTTCACAATGTGTGACATTTTCCTGGATTCTTCAACTTTACTCTGGCTGGCTGTATAGCTGAGTTGGAGGATTTCCATTCTCGATGAGCTTTTTTTTATGAAACAAAAGCCCTTGATCACCAAAGTGGGACAAATTAGCACCTCACTTAACATTGAACGATTTATCTGTAGGAATAACTAATGTGTGTAAAATACTCTGGTATCAAACAGGGCCTTAAGAGTATACAAACACTATATAGTGCTCCTCCTACAAAAAAAAAAACTCTTGCATTGTAAAGAATGATGGATTGTGTAAGGAAAACTCAATTTAACTAGTGCTGGTTCTTCACTGTACTAAGGTGGTCCTTTCTTTTATGCAACTTTTCCACTCACTTTCATGTAACTTTTTTTAAATCCATAATGAGATAACTGGTGCTGTATATGCAACCAGCTTGTAGTGATAATGCCTCATTGCTCTAATTCGATGCAATACGGATTTTTACTCATTAGGTTTGTATGGGCCTGTGGACTGGCTTCCCAGCATCGGTGATGTTTTGCACCCAATGTTCTAAAACTCTGGTCTTAACTCTGTATTTCTATCATAGATAAAATGAAGAGCATTGGTGGCAACAATAAATAAACAAAGTGTCATTGCAATTAGACAGTCTGAAGGCAATGGCACTCTTCTGGTCATGTCCCTAAACTTCTGTCCTAAGTTCTTTTTCGGTATTGCCTCCCATTTTTCAGATGGACCTACCTACTGAAATGTAAAGTAAGAAACTTGACTGCAATGACAAAAAGATTTTACTTGAGCCACATCATGTTAAGAAGACAGAACACACTGCAATGTCTGTTAAATAAATGTTATGGAATTAATTTTATTATTTAAACTTTTATAGACTCAGCAGGTATCAAAGAGTAGTTCATTAAATATTATTCTATCATGAAAGCATCCTTGGAAGCCTTGAGGGGTGTAGCTATTAAATTACTTTAAGCTGCTGTGAAATACAGTAAAACATTTTTTTTTTTAAGTTCACCATTTTAATTAACGTTAGTTATAATTCATAAACAATATTCTGATATAACCTAGTAAGCAGACTATGTATTGGAAATATAGTACAATGCAAAAGTCTTGCACTACCTCTCATTTCTTCATATTAAATTAAATGATGCAGATTAATTTAAAGTAAGGGGCAAAAATGTTTTACCATGACAGGCTGAAAAGTGCCAAAAGATATGTAATAAACTCAACAGCAACCTCATTTCCCCTCTCGTCTATTCCACCACTCGGCATTCAGCCGAGTATACTAATCACTTGACTGATCATCTGTCATCATCTGCACCTGTTTCTCACTGGTTCATGCCTTAAATTAGCCTAGATGCTTGAATTATTCTTATGTCACTGTATGGCTTAACAAACAAAAAAATAATTGATCTGAAACTGCTCAGGTATAGGGACTATTATTCCTCAACACTACATAAAATACAAGAAAGTCTGGCTTATTGGAAACAACATATCCAGAAATTAGGGGGCTCAAGAGTTTTGCACAGTACTGTATATTTTCAAAACTTGTTTTAAATTAGTTTTTATTTATTCAACTTATTGCTGTGACAGGACGTTTAAAGCTTTAAGATACTGGTCACAATAGACATTTGCCTCTTTTATTACAAAGGTAACTATCGTAGTGTATAGCATTCTCCACTTTGCTTTTAATTTATCACGCAGGTTAAACCTTTTATTAGAGCACTTTGTGGAACTAGTGGTGAGTGTATGGAGAGAGTGTCTCTCCAGGCGTGTGTCTCAAAGTATGCTATTGAAGGAAAACAGATATCAGTCTAATTGGTGCTTTGTCCCTCATGCTTCCCTCCTCCCAGTTCTGTACAGCTCCTGGTGGCCCGCAGAGTCTCTCAAGCTTTCCTTTGAAAAGCACTCTGCATGGGACTTCATTATTTCTGTCTGGTAACATACAGGGTTTGGCATCATTAGGGGTAATGGGGGCGCAGCTGTTGACGAACTCCTGACTCCAACAAGCCGTGACTTTAAAATGGAAAAGTAAAAGGAGCAGGTAGTATGTGTACTTTGAAGGTTACTGTGAATGGTCGAATTAGACATAGTATTTTTATAAATTAAGTAAGGGTACTTGTGGGTATTTAATTATATGAGTTAACCCTAATTAGGGTAACATTTGCCAGGCTAAAAAAGGGAAAAACTGCTGCTTAGCCATACACAAATGCACATGTATTTAGTGACTAACTCTTTCATGTGCTTACACAAGTAGTCTAACTGATTAAAGATACAGTACTTAAACAATATTACGGATTCAAAAAGTATTCACTTGTTTAGCCAGTTTACAAGATTTTAGTTGTGCAAGTAACTCCCTCAAACAAGATGCATTTTTGTGGTTAATTACCACTGGCATTGCAATGTAGGCCAAAATCAACCTTCACATACAGTAGCTGTCAGTTGTACAAAATCTTTTTGTCTTACTTCTCTTCACCTTTTCTCCCTCTTACCTAAAAGCTTGTGCTCCCATTAGATGCATTCAACTTGATTTGTGCTTAATCCTCGCTGTCCAATGTTAACTGTAATCATCATGATAGGAATTTCTTTGCAAGGTCCCAACAATAAATTCATGTCTATCAGAGAAAAAGCATGTACCTAAATTATCTTGACATGCAAGTATCCCTGCTATGTTTACATCAATGATTGTGGATGGTTTCAGACTTGCATTATCTATTTTGAACTCCTGTTGAAGGATAAAGGAACATAGTCTTTTCACTGGTACATTTTCCTAAAGTAATTTTGAGGTTATCTCACTGCTAATACATTAAGTATAAAATATGGCATGAATTGTTTCAAGACATTGGTTTGTCTATAAGTACATCAAAACACTGCTAATCAAATATATGGTTGCAAGAGGCCTGGAGACCTTCCTAGGGGACTTGGAAATCAAGGCAGGGTACATTCTGGACTCACGCCCACACTATGGGGAATTTGGAAACGCTATACACTGTCTTTGCACAGTGGGAGGAAACCCACCAAGCACAGGGAGAACATGAAACTCCATGCACACAGACCTGAGGCAGAAATCAGTGCTAACCACTACACCACAACCACTGCCTCTAGGGTGTATCCTTTCAGTAAGTATAGGGGTCTACGTTCCCTCTGTGAATAAATATTGGTCACTTCACTGGCAGTTCACTTCTGGGTCAGGTTGCCAGCTTGAAATCCAATTGTATCTGAGCAGTTGTGTCAGAGGACAAAGGGTACAACATTGGCAGCTCGGCAGTGCTGGTGCTTCCTCTATTAGACAGCTATGTTCAACTTGAAATTTAATATTGCATTGTTGTGTAAAAACTGTTTGGTAAATTTAGACCAAGACCAGGATTTGACCGAAAAGGTGCATTAAGTAAGATCAGTCGATTAAGTAGGTGAGATTTCTTTTAACGCATGTTGAATCCACCTGCCCTTCTTGCCCACATTCACAAACCTCCACCCTTGGACCTAAGATGGTAAAATAAGGTTCATGGTAGGATGTTTATTTATTAAGGTCACTCCTTTAGGTCAATGTAAACAGAAGAATAAGGATGATAGAATAGAGGAATTGTTGGAAAATGTTTAATAATGAACACTAGCATACATAAAAGTAATAATGCACAGGGAAAAACGGTCATGTGTAAAGGTTAGTGCATTATCCTTTAATTCTAAGGTTAAAAACATAATAAAAATCATTGTTTTAGTATTAATCAGGTTTTAGTATTAATGCGCCAGACTAGCAAATTGCCAAAATGTTTGCTATTATAGAGGTCTGCTTATCATCAACTAATCAAGGGCTGATGATTAGGGGTACTTATTATTGCACACATGATTTTTTCCATTTTGGCGATGGATAATACTCACTCCGGAGATATATCCGTAAATTCTGTGTCAGTCACGTGAGGGATCGGTTTGCCATCTCAACATCCGAGTGTCATTTACACACTTCAGGCAATTTGGGTACGCCCATTAGGCTTAGGCAGAACCTGCATGTCTTTGGTCTTTGAGAGGAAACACACCAAGCATTGGGAGAACATAGAAACTCCATGCATACAGACACGAATCAGGACTCAAACCCTGACCCCGGAGGTGCAAGGAGATGCAAGGAGTGCTAACCACTAAGCCACCATGCCACTATTTCTACCTAGTATATATTTACTCACACATATACACCTCACACATAATTATCAATGAAAATACATAGTAGAGTTAATGGTCGTTCTTCCATCCACCGCGGTGACTGATATCATGATAGTCATGTGGCTGCAAAGTTCTGCAGGTTAGTATACGTACTGTACACCAGTACAATACATGCCTGACATTCAGAATCCTAGCACTTGGATAAGCATCTCCCACAACACGCACAGATTTATTGTTTTTACCAATTAACAACCATTACATTTTAATTATCCTAAGTGACTTATCCTCTAACTGTTTTTACAAGCACTCTGCTTGCTTTAGCAGCTAGTATCAGATTTCTGTGTTTCCACTATGTGGCAGTTAGAATTTTAGCAATTGCCCACTATGCCTTTGAAAATCAAGAAACTTGCTAAATTCAGCTCATATTAATTTATAATCAATTACTAATTTATAATTTTTAATACTACATATGTCGTCCTGCTATTTTATCTGTATAATTATACTCTATGCCAATAAACACTCTAGATCAAAGTGCTTGACTCAACAAATACGTTTTCAGCCTTGGTTTAAAGACTGACAATCTGTCTGAGTCCCAGACACTAATTGGATGGCTGTTTGATAACTGTCAAGCTTTGTAAGACAAAGCTCCACCCCCTGCTGTAACCTTCATTATTTTATGGTACCAATAAAGAGCCTGCACTTTTTGACAAGTCAGGCATGGCGAATTCAAATGACCAGAATTTGTTTAGGTTCTACTGCATAAGACAAAAGTTTTATTAGTCTGTCATAGAATTTTATAGTCAGTGTTAAATTTTACTGCCAGCCATTGCAGTGTTGAAATTGTAGGGCTGATTATGGTCATATCTTCTATTCCAATTCTATTCCAATTCAGGACGCTGGCTGCTGCATTCTGGACTAACTGAAGGTTGTTTATGCACCTACTGTAATGTCAAGACAATAAGGCATTACAATAATTCAGCCCATTACTATATGGTGTAATCAAGGAATATCACCCTGGGTACATGGAGCTCACACTTTAATCCACTGAAATAAAACTGGTTTTCCAGGAGGCCAAACACAACCATCATGATGTGGGGAACATGAGTGAGAAGATCAGGAAAGTAGACCAGTATATCATTAATGTACAGTAAGTGATGATAAACCTCTCTAGCATGTCCTACAACACTTAAATCATAAATCAGATATTGGGATACTGTGGGTGTTGGTGAGAGACCAAAAAGCGTTAGACAAGATTTTTCCTATTGCCATCTGAGGGAGTTTTTAACAAGGACTTGTTAAAGTTTTCCAAAACAAGGAGAGAGACGCTCAGTTCAAATTTCTCCCAGAACTGGACTTGCAATGTTTACCATCAGTCTCACTGTAGCAAAAACATAAAACTAACATAAATCCTTAACACAGGTCCAAAAACACCACAAAGTTGTGGAATGTGGCAATAGCCACATTCCATTAGGGGGCGACCCTGTCATAACCCCCATAATGGCATAATGGCAAAAATTATCCAGGTACAGCATGGCAGAAATTGGAAACAGCATGGCATGGGGCAGGGCATGATCTGGGCAAAGCATGACATGATTTTGTCATAGCATGGCATAAAGCAGGGCATGGTTCAGGGTTTACATACCATAACTCAGGAAAAGAAAACAGAGCTTAACTGAAGTGGAACAGAGCGCAAACATCTTTTCTCTCACAGGAAGCCTCTCTAGAATACCAGGTCTCATATGGCTTATCTCTGGCCTAACAAGGCTTACATGGCTTAGTGCAGGCCTAACAAGGCTAGTATGGCTTAGCTCAAGGCTAACATTGCTCATATGATTTACAGTAGCTCTAGGTTTACATAGCTAACAGGACATTCCGTTCCCCGAAGATCTGAGCACAACTTGAACTCTGGGCTTGACGGTAATAGAGCCAAGTGCTTACCACAGGTTCATAAGGGAACCTGTTACAGATTTTAGTAATTGCACATATATTGCTTTGTCAAATAATAAATGCTACAACATAACTTCTTAAAGTCCAAAAATATTACAGCTATCACTAGCACTGGTTTTGCTGTATTTACGTGCCAGCGCATTTCACAGTAATTTTCCTTAATTAAATTAAACAGAGGGACAACAGAAACAATAACAATAACAACAATAAAGATACACATGTGTACAAGAGACATAAAATATACACCCTGTGTGTGGAAAGCTGCTCTGTCCAGTCTGGTTTGCTAAAACTCTAATGTTAAGCTTTAGGGACTACAGATGTAATGTGGGCGGACGTTGTGTGATTGGACATTAAGTAACATAAACATTATACAGTAAATAAAGGCTGATATTTAGTTTTTTTGCAGTGTTGTTTGGGGTCATTCATTCAACACTATCCCATCATAATTTTATTAAAGTCATTCTAATTTTTAAAAGCAGCATTCTCTCAAAGTTGGGTCTTGAGGTAATTATTTACAACACAGCACACTTATCCAGAGCATACATTACATTTTTATCTCTTTTTACATCTGAACAGTTAAGGATTGAAGGCCTTGCTCAAGGGCCCTACAGTGGCAACTAGGTGGTGCTGGGGTTTGAACCTGGAACCTTTGTGCAGTTTAACACATTGAGCTACTTCCCTGCCCTATTGGAATACATAGTATACTAAAAGTATACTTAAATAGGAAATGTACGTGAAATCAACATTGTATTATAAGTCTTTATATATATTTAAGTTGGATATATGCATATATACAAAACAATGGTGGGTATACCTTATAAATAACATGTACAATAACATTCTCTAAACTTTATTTTAAAATCTGGAGTCAAGTCAACTCGTCTTCTTTCTTGTTGGGTAAATACTCTACGTTTCACTACTTATCCAAGTAGCTTTTTCAGTCTCATAATCACTCAGAATAATAAACTAACTACTAATATATGACAAGGTCATATAAGTTTATGGTTTCTACTGGGTTTTGTTGTGTGCATAAGAAAACAAGTTAAATCTAGAAGAAAAAAATGCAGGTTATTTCATTGCTCAGGAGGGTCAGCAGGTTTTAAAGTTTAAATGCAGGTCTGATATACTGTAATACACGGGTCACGTGGGATGTAAACTACCGTTCAAAAGTTTGGTAAAGCAAATTTGTTTGTTTTTGTTTAGTGGTTTATTTTCTAAATTCTACAAAAATACTGGGAATGTCAATACTATGAAAAAACACATAGGAATTAGGTAATTATGCAACAATAACAACAGCCATTGTTATTTTAAGACACAAAGGTCAGCCTTTCTGGAACAGTGCATTTGCAAAACACATCAAGGACCATGATGAACCTGGCTCTCATGAAGACCTTCCCAAAAAGTCTAGAGGAGAAGTCCATTTGGAGTTACCAGAATAAAAAAATCAATCCAATTAACAACACCTCAGATTAGAGCCGTCATGAAGGCTTTACAAATCATGAGTAACAGATACATCTCAACATTAACTGTTCAGAGGAGATTATTGCATATTTTGGACACCTTCAGCATTGCTTTACAGTGTAGAAATAAATAAAAATCAGGAACGACCATGGAGTTAGATAGTTATCCCAAACATTTAAGCGGTAGTATACAGTATGGTGTATACAGACCTCATTATCAATGGGAAAAGAGTCAGAACCTGAACATGTTCAGAGGAGATTCTAATCTATAAGCCACAACAGTGCGTTCTCAGGAGTTTGAAAGGAATTTGATTATGTTTAAATGAATTTTTCATTTTTTGACAACTTCATTTCCCCTCCATCTCTCTTTATCATATTTCCTTGCATGTAGAAACAAGTGATCCTATAATCTGCCAAAATCAGTCTGTCTTTCTGCCAGGGTCACCATCATTCGAAGCATTTAACCTCAAGCAACACGTTTGGACCCGTTGAAACCTGTGAAATTGGAGCATGATGGAAGCAACTAGTAGATGAGTAAACAGTTCATCTGCTCTGCATTTAGCAAACCTACTGTGCATGGAATATGAATGTGTATGAGGATACAGCTGTCATGACTATGAATGTGTCATAAATAGCTATGGATGATGTATTCCAAACATGACTTTAATTACGTTTTCCCTAATCATTCTGTTAAGTTTCACCTGATTGGAAAGCTAAATTATAAATCTAAGATATAGAGATGATCCCAAGAGTGGGCAACGTTTCTTAAAGGATCCTTGTCACCCTAATAAAAAAAAAAGTATCCTAAGTATATTAAATCCTAGCATGCCAAAGCATGCTTAAATGTACTTGCAGCCAGACTAATGACTAGTATACTTGAAGTTTGCTATTTTGGAACAACTCATTTTGTACTAAGTGTATTTAAGTTGTAATTAAATTGTACAA
>JAQMYJ010000010.1:16174387-16192189 GCA_030014305.1 Clarias laeviceps | reverse complement strand
TTCTATGGCCCCTTTTTCCAGCAACGTCTGTAACTCCAGAGTCAGCAGATGCGCCCTTTCCGGTTTGACGGAAGTGGGGACCACGACGTTGAAACGCGGAGGGCAATGTGAGAACTGGATCCTGTAGCTCTAACTACAGTGCTTAGTACCCAAGGAGATATACTTGGCAGTAGCTTCCACGCTGCCAGTTTCTTCGAAAGGGGCAAAAGTCTTAGCGGTTAGACGGGGGGTGTTAGATGTTTGGCATCCTGAAACATAGCAGGAAAAGACCGAAAAACTAACATTTCTTGGAGACCGGTGTTGCCCGAAACACCAGTGGTGGCGGAGCAAGAACACCGACCTCCTGTGGGTGCCAGGGAGAACACTTCATCCTTGAGAGGAATTCTACACACCCCTCCCCGGGGGGAGCCACCCCCAAGGTCCTGGGCGAATGAGTCTCAGGACTTCTTCTTCGTGAAGAAGACAGTACGTAGGTCCGACTTCTTTGAGGCGAATTGCGAAGCGTGGCACACCGCACCCCAGTCTTGCGAGGGGGTGCCCGGCTCATAACACTCTCTTTCTGTGTTTCACGCCTCGCGAGAGTCAGACCCGGTGGGGACTGGGTTCCCGACAGTCCCGACTCTTGAGCACGGCGGGGAAGGAATGAAGGTTTGTTCATATAATTTCGCCTCCCGAACCTAGTGGTGACGTTAATTGCGTCGCCAAACAGGCCGGAGGGCGAGATGGGGGCATCAAGGAGAAACGCACGATCCTTATCCTTGATTCCCGTGAGATTTAGCCAGGGGTAACTCTCCGCGGAACACCATCGCAGCCATAAAAACGGCCGATAGCACGGGCCGTCTGCTTTGTTGCACGAAGAGACAGGTCTGTGGCTCGGCGTAATTCCAGGAACGCCATATCATGAAGAGCCCCGCCAGTGCTCAAGTCTTTCAGCACGTCAGCCTGGTAAGCCTGTAAAACCGCCATGGTGTGCAGTAGAGCACCTGCCTGAGAGCTTTTCCCCACCAGGGAAGATGTCAGTCTACGCGGCTTGGTGGGGAGTGTGTGCTTTTTCAGGGAGGATGATGTCCCAGGAGAGAGATAGCCCGCAAGCGTCGATTCTGTCTGGGACATCGCATCAACGATATTCGAATAAATGGAAGTTGATGGCACGAAAAACACGGGATGAATAAGGCTATTCCATAAAAGAGTTAACTCGTCATGAAGGTCGCCAAAAACAAGGCAGAGAGAGAGAGAGAGAGAGAGCGTCGCTGAGGCTCCTCCCCCCGGCCACACGACAGAAACCTGTCGTCTAAATTTTGAGCGCTTGGGGAAAAATACATTAGTAACCTCCATACCTGCGGAAGCGAGAGTATGTCTCTCCTATACATTCACAAGAAGCGCCGATGCGCGCTTGAGAAGTGGATGGAAAACTTGATCCGGTGTGAGCACGAGAAAAATGGGGAAACCCGTCTCGTGCGTGTCTGCCAGATTGCACTGTTTAACCCCAGGAATGCGCCGCAACTCGCGGTTTCTCTTTAAGAATGGAAGACAAAAAGATCTGAGGAATGTTTCCAGTTCACTCCTATCTATAACCTGCAGGTGCGCTTCATCAGATGACGTTACCTGACCGAGGTTATATATGCCAAAATTTTGCGTGTTTGATACACACATGCTTCACAACCGGCAACACAGAAAGATGTTCCCATAGCGTTTTCAGGCAGCATCGAGTGTAGCTTTTGAAAGGGAACCTAGGACGCCCCTTTATAGGGTCTAATACTAGGTCAAGGGGGCGTTACAGAACCAAAAATGATTTTGACACACTTTATAATTTTTACAGAACCCTTTTTTTACATTGTGCATACATACATATATGCAACATATGTAATAACTTGTAATAATAAAAACAATATCTTAATATTTTTAATTAACTGGGCACACCAGAAACCATGCACGCATTAAAAATATGATTGTGGAGCCTCTGCTATGTAATAATCATAATTAATAATAATTAATTATTCTTAATATTTGTATGAGATATAACATTATGATGAATATTGAAAGTAAACAAAAATGAGCCACACCCGGACTGCCACATACCCTCACTGGTCAACTCAGGGCTGTGAGTCAGGAAAGCCTCCACAGCAGAAACAGTTATCTGCCAATACCATCTGCACTCCCTGTCTGTGTATAACCATGAATTTGAAGCCCTGAAGTGCTAGATACCACAGCGTGATTCAAGTGTTGCCATCATTCATGCAGTAGAACCATTGAAGCAAGGTGTGTGCTAGGAACAGAGGTAAAAAGGGCACCTCAGTAGGTAGCATTGGATGATGGGGCCACCTATTTGATGCCAGACATTTCTTCTTAATCGTGACAAATGCATCAGAACAAAAGGAAAAAGAAAACGTCAGCATGCTGCCACATGAAACTGTTTTAACCTGGCAGAAAGCCTGCTCACACAGCTCTGTCCACTGGACTTGAGTGATGTCAGACGGCTGGTGACATCCAAAAAATTAAGTACAAACCCAAAATCTAATACTCAGCCAGTCCTAGGAACTGGCTCAAAACCTTTTTGGTCTTGGTTCTCAATCAGGCTGAAACTGCAGCTGTCTTATTAATTTTGAGACGCACCTGCTCATGACTTAAGTAGAACCCCAGATACCATACTTTCACCCACCCAACTGCATATTTTTTTTATGTTTGCTGTGAGTTCTGCCTGTTTCAAGGACTTTAGGACAAGCCTGCAGATGATGTAAATGCTGCTGACGGTCATTATTATAAATGATCTAAATGTGATCTAAATATGCTGCGGCATATGCACTGTAGAGCCAGAGAACCCTATCCATGAGACACTGAGGCTCAAAACAACTGAAAGGGAAGGGTGACAAATTATTATCCCAAATTGAAATAGAAAAATGGAATGGCCTTTTTTAATTTATTTATTTTTTATTTGAGTTAAGGGAATGTGCTTATACTCCTTGGTGTAGTCAAGCATCACAATCATAAAGTAGAAGTGTATACCATATTTACATTCTATGTGCCCTGGCAGATGCATTTTTTTTTTCAGAAATTGTGTTTATAGTTTCTTTTACCACAGGCCTGAGAAATGGTAATTATTTTAAATTCAGTGATGTTCCGCAAAATGGCTGAAAGTTGAAAAGCGAATCTTGCAAATTAGACTATTTTTGACCTTGTTTCTACAATTAGGCACATTTTTTCTGTTATTATATCCCAACATGATTCCTTGTCAGCTAGGTGTGATGCAGAATCATGGGAACTATAAGGTACTGTTTTATAATCTAGCTGTTATGACACACTATTAACATCTATACATCATTTTATTTCTGCTGTCACAATAACTAACTTTTATTAAAGCGAAATACAATAAGCCTAAAGGTTAGTGGAACATCAAAAGTGCTCACATTAATATTCATGTTTTCATGTTTCTAAAGATCAAATGCAGAATTTAAAAAAGCACAAACATTTCCACAAGGTAATACAACATGTTAAAATATACAGTAGAGGGTGTATTTTAATTCAGAGATAGGAAATATTATTATTAAGAGTATAATTTAATACAATATAACAATATAATTTAAGAATTTAAAAAGTTATACCTGGATTTCTGTCACAATATCCATTGTTAAACACACAATATAGATAAAATTGGATTAAATTGGATTGATACCTAGACACAACATTAGCATCATGCATTGCAGCCTATAATGTTATTTACAGACAGGATTTGGACTCTACCTTCCTCTTTTTTCTCTGGGTAAAGGTCAAATTATGGGCACAAATGCGAAGCATACACAATTATTAATTTAATGTGACTGCTTGGCACATTTACTTTATAGTCCTTGGCTAGCCTTATATATCCAAGTGCCACAGAGCCTTCTTTCTAAGTGTTCTTTATGCCTGGCGAACTCAGTTTGACAGTCAGCTGATTGAACACATGGCCTAGTTTACTAGCTTGCTATTGCATTCAAGCTATTAATTGTCCTTATGCTCCAAGCTATAAAAATGTATAAACACAAACCCATCAGGG
Organism: Clarias laeviceps; assembly: GCA_030014305.1. Taxonomy (NCBI): domain Eukaryota; kingdom Metazoa; phylum Chordata; class Actinopteri; order Siluriformes; family Clariidae; genus Clarias; species Clarias laeviceps. The sequence continues at coordinate 16,188,159 of JAQMYJ010000010.1, read as the reverse complement.
AATAGCTGTTCACTTACCTATCTAGTTGTAGATGACTATCAGATACTGTATATTATAAAGGATACTCGCCAGAGAGCCTGAGGCATGTGAATGAAATCAGGGGTCTTATTGCTCTCACGTTTCTCAAACTTTTATTTGCTGTTAACACTACTGTAATAGATGTGGACTGTGTGTTCAGTGATAGATAGAGATAGATTTTCACTCATTCCTTACTCTCCTATATAATATAATATGCAGCATAGTCATAACTCTTTGAAAGGTAATGAAGCCACATCAATGCCCCATAAACTTGTGCATATGCCCCCAAATTATGCTCCCTATTGTATGACGATTCCACATGGACAATTACAGTACAGCTTGCGTTTATATTACCCATGCCTTTTCCTCAATGTGGTTGATTCACTCTGGGAGCTTGGCCCTTCTAGGTTGCCATCTGTTGATGTAATCCCCATTTCTGCACATGTGTTTCTTTTGTAGTGCTCTTGACAGAGAAATCCAAGCCAAAGGCAACCGCAGTTGTTTGGTTTGGATGAGTTCAGCTTCTTTTTTGTTTGCAGCTGAATTGCTGAGGCAGCTTGACTTTAGCCTCAAATATTCCACATCACCAATGATTAAAAAGTGCCAAAGCAAAAAACAGACCTTACAGAGATGCTGGCCCGCAATGGGTGCATATGTCAAGATCACAACTGTCATTCCTCAGATGTAACAATTATTTTGTTCATTTTATTTGCTCATTCTGGTATCCCCCTAGCACAACACATTAATAGTATTCACTTTTGTTCGAAATTCTCCAAGAGTCCCCATGGGCCACTGCTAAGGACTCTTTAACCAAGGTGCTTAACCTCAATTTGGGGTTATGGCATGAAGACTGATGAATAGGTCAAACATGGAATGTGAACCATCTAAATTCTCTGGAACTAATGCAGACCATAAGAAAGCGAGACATCCTCTGTGTTAATATGGCAGTTCATTAACAGATTCTATTCTATACCTACTTGTGTTTTTGTTCTCGGATTCACAAGACAAAAATCACATGCTTGCTTTAAAACTGTTAAATAATCTGCCATTCAGCATTTCCCTATGGAGAAAGGAGTGACAGCCTGATAGCGGAGGTAAAGACTAACTGCAGGGGCTTCTGTCTCCCAAACCTCTTAAGAAAACTTTACAGCTATTCCAGACATTCTGCAGATGCTTATTTGGGTAATGCCAAAAAAGCACAGTACACTAGGATACCTGGGACCACGGAAATCAATAGTCATTACAACCGTTTGTTCTAAAATATGTTAAGCTTGGGAACAGAAATAGTGTTACTTTCAGAAAAAAGTTAAATAAAACATTACCTTACTATACAAATTGTGAAATGATGATTTATGGCACAAGTTTACAAAGATATACCTTATCTAAATCTCCATGTAGGACAGTGGTTTCTTAACCCTGGTCCTGGAGGACATGCTGTCCTGTGTGTTTTAGTGTACAGATATTTTTATTTACAGATATTTTATTTTTTGGTTAAATGTTTTCAAATCTAGCTTTGGTAACACATTTACATTTTTAGCATTTTGCAGATGCCCTTATCCAGAGCGACTTTTTATGTCTAAATCTCATTTTATATCTAAGTAGTTGAGAGTTAAGGGCCTTGCTCAAGGGCCCAACAGTAGCAGTTTCGTGGTGCTGGGGTTTGAACCTCTGACCTCCCGATCAATACTGTAGTTCAACACCGTAAGCACTGAGCTACCTCCTGCCCCCACATGCATACATACTCAGGTTTTAATGAGATAAAACGGGAGTTGGAGCATAATGCCTAATGAATTAATAATTGGTGCTCTTGATTTTTTTTTATTATACTCAATAAATGCACGGACTATATAAAGAACATTTGTACTTAGTTTCTACTCAACCTCACTTCAGTCTCACTTCATATAAATCAGCGCTGTTACCTACAATGTCCGATTGTTGCCGAAGCACTTTGTCATACTAACATGTGCACTATTATCTGGGTTAATTAGGAAACACAACATTTACCACAGTTCTGGTTTAAATTAACTTATTAAACCATGTGACCTCCAGGTCTGTTTAGCAACAGGAAACGAAATTCATCGCTGGCTAGTTATCAACTAAGGTAGCAGAGGATTTGTGTCCAAGAATTCTCTAGGCCACATGTTAACCTTAGAATAATAAGGCCTATTGTAAGAGTTCGTTTGTTGGTGGATATTTGGTAGTGGTTGGGGATCAACACATTTTCTTCCATTTCCTGTTTAAGCACACATATAAACTCATTAGAATTGATTATTGGCATGCTAGTGAGACTCACAATAAATACAGGCTACTAAGGTACTCTCTGGAGAGCTGTCTTGAAGGCAGACATCAGGGAAATGCCCTTTAATGTATTTCTAAGAGTGAGCTTGACATGGAGAGGCCAGCCACAGGAATGTGTTGAGTTTGTTTTAGGAAGCGTTCTCAATGGAGGTGATCACATCCGACAGACTGGAAACGTGCAAGAGGTCAAGACTGGGTAAGAAGTAGAAACGTTGTGTGTATACACTATATTCGCATTGAAAAGATCACACCTTCATATTGGAGTAAAATTAAGAGTGTGTTGGATGGTGAGAGTTAAAATCTACAATATGTCTAAAATATGCCTATTTTTTTCATCTTTACATCTTTTATTTGTATTGATGTTTATTATTGCACACATAAAAAGAAAAACATAAAACACATCAAAAGAAACCCAACATGTCCCTGCCAAAATCTTGAACCGCTGCTATAAAGGCAATAAATGTTGTATTCCACAAACAGGTAGGAAATCATGTTCATCAAAACAACATCAAACTATTCAATTTTGTGTAATTTTACAAATGACCCTCGAGAGAGAGTTTTCCAGAGTCATATGTCTAACTTTCAAACTCAAATTCATAGACTTCTCAGGTATATGTACACGTATAATATGTGTGAAATGAGTAATAATTCAGAAGCATTTCCCAAAGTGCTGATTTTAGCATAAAAAGAATGAGACATGGTTGAAATATGGCACAAACAACACAATCATGGAGTAACACTGTGTACCATAAAATATGAAAAATAGCCTTATATTAGCTGGTGTGCGTTCTTATAAAACTGAAGACTGATGTGACCAGAACTGCTGTAAATGTAATTTAAAGTCAAGGAAAGTTAAATGGGTCACTCCAAAACAGATGGAGTAAAGTGTACACATTAGTTGGCTTTGGGGTTTGACAATGGGGAAATTCCTGAAACGTGATGCTTGAGTGGCTTCCAAGATGGAAACCCAGATGTTGGTTTTTTTTTTCTTCTGTTGAACATTTTAGTGGTTCTGTTTGACTAGAAAGAAATCCCTGTCAGTGGTGCCAGAAATGGCAGTAACACCGTACTGATAAAGTTATTGAGATGATAAAACTATTGGACACAGTGCCTCATCCACAAAAGTACAGACATCCGTATAATGTGAAAACATGTAGGAATTACATTTTTTATTTTTATTTTTTATATTAGACAGCTTATACCGATTGGCCATACCATTAAAGCACAAAACTTTAAGCCGAGTATTGTGTAGGTTCCCGTTGTGCCACGGGGGCAGGTCTGGCCCCTCAGGGCAAGACTTCTGGGGGTGTACTGATGAGTTCGATAATAGCAAGTAGTTAAAACTGGTAAATTACTTTAGTTTAAAATAGTTTAAAAGATATTAAACAGATGTGAGCTATATCACTAGATGCTTCAAGTGTGATCATAAAACAAAGAATACACCAGCATGACCTAAAAGGTTTTAGGAATCTTAAGATGCAAATTGCTGGCAACTGTTGTACAAAAACTTATTTCCAGTTAAAGTTGGATATTAAAAAGTTATGTAGAGTTCATATCCAGGAATTGTGGGTAAATTAGTCAAATGTTAGATTGTACCAAAGTAATTTTACCAAATATAATAAGTAAAGTGAAGAAAAAAAAACATTAACTGCATAGTTCAAAGTATGCCACCTGTGAAATATACTGTCATGGGCATGTGTGGCTGCCAATGAAGCTGAGTCACTTCTTTTCGTTAAAAATGTAACAGATGATGGTCAAAGAATATTGCCTGTTCAAGTGAAACCAAATGGCTCAAAATGCAGTATCTGGCATTCCAGCAGGGCAATTACTCAAAACATGCTGCAAAAACAACTATGAAGTTTTTCAGTGGCATGCTCTTGACTGGGCAAGTGAATCACCTGGAATGAACCCCCATTGAGAATGCAGCTTGGGTTCAGGCTGTCAATTATGACATTTAAAACCTCCTCAAAGTCTTAGTTTACTTTGACACATACAGTCCTTCCGAATAAGGGAAAGAATGCTGTTATAAAGCTCTACATAAAGCTGACACGTTACACCTTAACCTCATAAACTCTCATTTTTATTTAAATATCCACTGGCATACATGCAACATAGGTTTCATATCATATTTTGCTTTTAAATGTGTCATCGTTCTGTTTCTAGTGTTAAATATTACTTCGTCTTATATTATTTAAAATATGTCGACACATATTTAGAAAAAGGATGAAGGTTGCTGCTCTGTACGCCAGACTACAACTTCTGCCCACCCAATTTCACAAATTCTTCTCCACTTAAGTAAGGCTGAGGAGTAGGAAACTATGAACCCAGAAATGGTTTTCCAAAACAAGACTGGCTTAGAAACACATCAAATGGTCCAATATAGAAGTAAATTCTTTCCTCTGTACGTTCACCTGTTCTGTTTTTCTCCCCATTTTCTTGGCATCACCTGGCTCAATGAATTCATTTTGAAAGTAGTGGAAGGTTTGACTCTAAAGACTAAAGAGATGACAGCCAAAGTTGTGCGTATTTCGACTGAGCAATTAGCAAGTTAATTCCTCATGGGTATTTTTTTATTCCCAATTGGCATTGGTTATGACAGTGGAAGTTCACAAAGTTCACTGTAACAATAAAAATGTAATCTCATTCTTCTCTTATCATAGCTAAATTATATACAGTCTATATATAATATATAATTATTAGGCTTGCTAAGCCCTAGGTACAGTAAGTGAAGGTGTGTTTCATGCATTAACTGCTACTGTACATTGATAATGCTGTTTTTCTTAAGTGGGGAAAAAAATTTATATCACCTTAAATCAGGCTAAATATTTAGCTTATGAACTAAGGAGTAAAAACATAAAAAATGTCAATCACATAATACTAATAATAATAATTATTATTATTATTCTGTAGTACTGTTGATATCTTTTTTCTTATGCTAGCACAGATTTATGAGGTTACACAATCTCACAAACAACAGATCATTTCACTGGTCTATGTTTCCATTACGATGATTCATTCATCTTCTAAACCACTAATTCTGTGTACAGAATTTCGGAGGCCTACAGACTTAAGATATTAGTCAGGGTATACCCGTTACAGGATGTAAATCAATCACACACACTATTTGGAAATGCCAGTGAGCCTAATCTGTATGTCTTTGGATTGTGAGATTAAACCAGAGTATCCAGAGGAAACCCACTAAGCAGACAGACCAGAAGTGGGATTCGAACCATTGACCCTGGAGGTGCAACCATCACAGTGCTAACCACTACACCAGCATGCCACCGCACTACAATGATATTAAATTGCATTTCAAGTTACAAAAGTATATGCGGCAGAGATACTGTCAACTTTGTTACCCTCATCTTCACTATAAATAGAATTAAATAGAATTGCTGAACTTGGATTTGGTTACAGTATACATGATTAAGAATTGATTTAGTCAAGACTGTGCTGGATCTCCCTACTGCAACCAGAGCAATCACAACAGACTAGTGGTAATAGAGCATACTGTTTGCAGTTTCTCTGTCAGCCAAAACCAGGGGTTTAACCCACAGCAGTGCAAAACACAAGCAAATGTGCTGTAATGACTTCCAAACTGCCGTCACTAATAGAAAAGCAGACCATAGAACTTACTGAACCTACTGATCAGAACCTGAGTGGGTTTTTTTTTTTATTGTTTTCCTTACCATAAAACATTTTATATCCAATTTCTATTTCACTGTATCACTTCACTTGGACCATATCAGCTTACCTAAGGGCAAAAAAGCTCATAATCTTTGATGAGATACAGTAGGTAAGAAGATGCACACCTATTGGGCCAATACACTCAGTCAGAGAGTGGATACACTGTTTCACAGCAATTCTTAACTTAGGAACTGGCAAATCTACAAGAAGGTGGTTCAGGTAATTTGGAACATCCATAGCAAAGTTTGTGAACAGACAGACAATTCACTGCTCAGTGTAGGTCATGAACAGGGCAGACACAGATGCTTTGGAAGAGGATGCATTGGCACATGACTAACCAAATTAATGGCTGGAATGCCCTCCACTACTGTTATTATGCTGAGGCACATTCAACAGACTGCACAATGTTCCCCCATTGTGACTGAACAGACCACAGTTACACTTATATATTGTATATAAAACTCAATTTGTGCCATTTTGAAATAAACAAGGTGTGTTGGACACTGATAGGAAATATTTTAAATGTTTTCTTTGAGTCACAAGGGTGTTAAAAAGCACAAATGTCAAAATATGTGTTTGGGTTATGTTAGTGTGAATTTGTGTGTGGTTTTGCAAAATGCAATAATTCCATCTCCCACAGTTTTGTCACAATGGATAAATCAGCCTGTAGTTGTGTTTGTGATTGTTTAAGTATCCACTTCGGCGGCATGGTGGCTTAAAGGTTATCACTGTTGCCTTGCACCTCCAGGGTCTGGGTTCAATTCCTCCTTCAGGATCTGTTTGCATGGGTTTTGCATGGTACTCTGGTTTCCTCCCACAGTCCACATATATTCAGACTAGGCTAATTGGCCCGTAGTGTGAGTAAATGTTGACCGGAGGTCCTACCCTGGTCGTAAAATGGGAATAAATACAATGGTAAATACACAGTCACTGGTGGGACTACATATGGTCATATATGAATGTATAAAATTTTTATTTATATATGTTGGTTATGGTTTAATAAAAAAAATATAACAAATATGTCAAATGTTTTAAATGTGATTTGAGTCAAATAGAAAGTAGTGCCAGGAAATTAGATCAAGGAAAAAAAGTGTTGAGTTTTGAACAATACCAAAACAGCATTGTCAGTCTGTACCTACACCAGTTTTAGTTTCTCTTCGGTACATGACGACAGCTCTCTGTCACTAGCCAACAGTTTTCCACATGCAGCATGTGCATCTAATGTCTCTTCTACATCAATCGTTCATGCATATTTTTTTGTTATTTCTCTGCTTAAATACTATGGCACATACTGTAGATTTAAGTATATAGCATGGTGTTCAAGTTAAATCCAAATCACATAATGTCCTATTTCACAGAACATATCACAGAAGTTAAGTAATACATAGCCGTCATTTATGACTGCAATTTCAGTGTAAATGCCCTTTTATTGGTTTAAACATTCTCCAAAAACACTTTGAACACATTTAAACCACTCAAGGCAGCCACTGTTTTGCAGAGTAATTATCTTTGCTTGACTGATCATGACAGAAATAAGCAATACTTCTAAAAAAATTTATATATTAGTTTTCAGATTAAACAGTTTGTTACAGACAACCTTCCGTGTCAGAGAATAACAATTTGCCAAAATGAGTAGAATGATGAGCCCTCTGTGTCCAGTAAACATTAAACCAGGCCTACTTTCGTGGATGAATGGTTCATTGTGGCACAGCACATTACATATCTTGAAATTGTGAACTCTGGGACTGACCTCAGCATACTGGAATGTTGACAGGGGGCAGACACTGTATGGTAAGTGTGCATGAGATCTAGAGAGAGATGATGAGGTGTTTTCGTCCTTTAAAATGCCATTTGACTTTGATTTATGGCTACTTCTTAGGTGGCAACAAACACTTATAAGATTAGTGATTGAACTTTAGTGATTGATGTGAGATTGAAGTCAGTACAATGAGAGATAATTGTGACAAGTGTTGGCCTTGTGTTTCCTGCATATTATTTTTTGGCAAGTGCTACAATTCTTTATGCTAAATATTGATACACAAACTCAACTAGTTCATACTGAATAAACCCTGCTGATCTGGAATGAAAGGAAGTAAAATATGATGTACAGTACAGTACATTTTATGGCCAAAATTATGTGGACAAATGACCATAAAATTCACATGTGCTTCAAATAATTCATTCCAAAACTATGTGGACTAATATGATGTTGGTTTATGCTTTGCAGCTATAACCGCCACTCTTCTGGGAAGACTTTTCTCAAAATTTTGGAACATGGTTGGCATGAATGGCAGTTCAGCTAAAATAGAATTAGTGAGATCAGGCAGTGATGTTGGGCAGGAAAGCCTGGCATGCAGTCTCCATTTCATTTCATCCAAAAGGAGTTCATTGAGACCGAGGTCAGGGCTATGGCCAAGCCATTGTCTTCTAAACCAGCCTTCATAATGTTACAGCATGAAGAAACATTCTATACAATCACATGTCTCCATGTTTTTGGCAACATTTGGGGAAGCCATATATACAGTATGGGTGTCACTGCGAGGTATCCACATGCTTTTGACCAGATAGTGTATTTGTGGATCTGTGGCTGAGTGGCTAACCACCAGTGTTATGTGGATCACTGAGGTTGACAAAAATGACCAGAAGTGTCTTGTATATGCTTCAGTTAAGGTGACTTTTATTACGTTTCAGGCAAATAACAGTCATAACATTTTTTCAGGTGTCTGCATGTATGATGTGTAAGTACATTATCTTAGTCTGTGTCACGTGAAAACCTTAACACAAGTGTTCACAGAAACCCGCTTCAATCTCCCAGTTCCATAATTACATTGCACTAGATATAGACATTGCTGTGAAAGCTATGATGGCTAGAATTAGAAAGGGTGTGACTGGCATGCTGGAAGGGATGCAGAGCTTACATCCTGAAATCTAATATATACAAAGAAGTACTAGATGTTGCACTTAGCCATGGCGCACAATATACTAATAAGCAATGCTGTCACATGATAAGAGTTATACACACTATTTATACACACACACACACACACACACACACACACACACAGTGCTGCCTAGGTTGATTGGCATTCCCAAATTGCCCGTAGTGTGTGAATGAGTGTGTGAGTGAGTGTATGTGTGTGTGCCCTGCGATGGATTGGCACCCTGTCCAGGGTGTACCCCGTCTCGTGCCCTAAGCCTCCTGGGATAGGCTCCAGGTCCCCACGACCCTGAATACAGGATAAAGCGGTATAGAAGATGAGTGAGTGATAAATATAAAAATTCAAACAAAAGAAACAGTTAAATGTTAAATGTTGATTCATCAAAATATGTCATCTATCAAATTAATTCTAAATAATCTTACAGCGTATGGAACAGGACTAGTGTTTCTTTGCTGCTGAAAATCTTGTGACAGAGTAGAATGGTCTGACTACTTCTTTGTATGAAAAGGATGTACAAATTCTAAGCAGATTTCTCCCATAACCCCAATCAACTCACTCACTCACTCAACCACTAACTCATACTGCTTTATCCTGTATATAAGGTCACAATGTTCCTGGAGCCTATCCCAGGAAACTTCAGGCATAAGGCGAGGTACGCCCTGGACAGAGAATGCCAGGTAGCATAATCTGCACCTGGAGGAAACCCACCAAGCACAGAGAGAACATGCAAACGCCATGCACACAGACCTAGAGGCAGGAATCAAACCTGTACCGTGGAGGTGCAAGGAGCACTAACCAGCACTAACCACTAAGGCACCGTGAGGCCCCAGGCAACTCAACAGGTCAATTTGCATTTATTGTTTTTTTTTTCCGTTGGCCTACAGAAAAGAACATAAATCTTAATTTTCTGCCCATAAACCACTGCTACTGTATATATAATGTTCTCAGCACCTTACACTCACGCCTTCGTTCCCTTAAAGTCTTTACCCTTTACAGGGTTGCAGGAGGCCTAGAACCTATCCAAGGGCACTCTGGGCAGAAAGTGGTCTACACTCTGGACAGAGTGGTACTACTAACAACAAATAGGATACTCTGTATGTCTTTGGATTGTGGGAGAAAAACAGAGCACCCAGAGGAAACCCACCAAGAACATGCAAACTTCATGTAAAAAGCAGATAAGGTGAGGTGAGGTGTGAGGCCACAATGCTAACCAGTACGCCGCCATGCTTCTTCAACCCCTTACATTCGACACCATAAATGATGCATAGGTTTCAAAAGTGTAGAAGCCAGTGGGTGAGGGTCCAGGGGAAGTTTCGGGAAACAGGCAGAGCTCCTCTAGCAGAGCTCTGGGTGTGCATTTATTCACACAACAACAATCCAACTGAAAAGGTTCTGTTACTGGGTTTTACTTTTACTGGTTTTACTTGCTTGAACTTCTTTCTTCTCATTTGTGCTCCTAGAACTAGTAAATGGTGATCCATACATCAGCATAACTCGTCTGGTGAAGCCCTTTAAACAAGGATTGGTTAAAACAGAGGTTAAATGGGTGCCCGAGAAACTAGTACCAGAGATCTGTTTGACCAGAAAGAGGAAAAATAAAAGCCATACTGCTTTAGAATGCTAATCAGATGAGTTGTGTCAAATGCAATAGTTTGCAAAAGCAGAATGTTGTGCGTTGTGAGTTCACGGTCTTAACACAGCTGCCCTAATAACAGAGACCCTGATTTATTTTCAGTGATTGCACTTCAATCTCTTGAGGCCCACCTTGATGGTGAGTGCCTGTAGTGTGTCATCAAATCAGTCAAATATACTTGGGACCATCATTTCACAGGACAGTAAGTACACTGCAAGGTCATTTTAAAGATAGCTTGAAAATACTAAAGCTGGATAGTTCAGTTCATTCTGGCCAAAAGTCCATGCTTTGACTAGTTGAAGCCAACCTTTTGTGCACTAGACTGGGTCAGATAAACAGACTAGTTTGGAAGATGCTGTAAAATAAGTAGAAAGCTCGTAGAAACTTGTCCTACATGCGGTACATTAGCTACATATTTAATTCAGCTGTAGTTTTATCTAACGATTAACTTATGTTTATTAAGTCTGTAGCTTTTTAGCCATCACAGCACATTTTTGCCAACCAAAGCCAAAGTTAAGGATTTATTCATGCCCAGTGTGTCTTGGGTGCCCATGATCCTGCCACCAGTTTACTGGTATGTAACTAATAATTAGTGTTAATTTGTAAATGTATTGTGGTATCAATGTTTCAGCTGATCACTGTATAGTTTACATACCAGTTTTCTTGTGGATATAGACATTGGCCAGGCTAGTTCTGTTTCCAGTGAGGATTTTCATGCACTAAGTGGAAGTGATTGTTAGTTGGCATGTCACTGATCAGCTGTTTAAAGCCTCTGAGAAGGAGAAGGTTCTGAGAAGCGTTCTTCTGACTATAGAATGTTAGCACAAATATTTCATAAGCATACTTGAACTCAGAACAATAGATACCTGCTTCCATTCCACTAAATGCCATTTGACAAAAGCTTGGATGGCACTAAGAGGAATGTCCCCTATGGACATTTTTGAAGAGGCAACATGAAGAGCAACTTCAAGTGATTAATGTTGAGATTCATCAGAGTTAGGGTTTATTCTTGCAGTGTTTTTATGTATTCTCCAAAAACATACAATGTTTCTGGGTGAAAAAATTTCAGACGCCTATTTTCACTTTAGACCCTCAATGTCTTAGTCGTTTTAATGCAGGAATCATTCATCGTGCTGCAGAAAGAAATGCAGGATCTTGAAACTGTGAAGTGATTTCAGGTGCTAATGCAGTGTATAATTCATGGATCATATTCTTAGTATTAATGGGGCTATGTCTCTATGATTGCAAAATCCAAGCAAAGGAAAAAGTCCAAGTGTTTTGAAAGGTCCTTTAAATTTTTAGTTGTTATGTTATTTCAGTGCCACAGCACTGCTTAGTGTGGGGGAAGAAAACATTATTTTATTGATGTTATGGATGTGGCCTGCTACATGTGCACAATCAATAATACCTCAACACTTAGACGTAATGACCAGCCCTCTAGAGATTTTTACATTTCTAATATATTTTTCCAAGGCACACATACTTCTTCCACTCCCAGAATTACCCAATGTTTTGGAAACAGTGGAGGTACCATTTCATCATGTGTGTGGTTTACCTGAGGACACCAGAGTCCCTGACCAAGGCCCACAATTCATCTCTCATGTGAAAAGCTTTGTATATTACTCATTATCACCATCAGGTTAACATCTGGATGTCTTCAGACTAACATGTAAATGAATTTTTTATTAGAAAGAGCACCACACCTAAATCTTCACTTCCTACCTAACCTCATAGATATTTTCAACTTTCCATTTCACACCCCATGCCAAGTTTCCCCATACCTTCACAAATGTCATAGACTAAGGCCACGCTGCCTGCAAAATGTCTGCAAAAGCTTCATCTTGGGGTCACTTGGGCTTGGAGGTATATTATTTCATATTTGCCCTCCATCATGCTGCATACAGTACCTCTATAATATAGCCATGACTCTTTCATCATTAATCCAGCATTGTCAAATATTTCTTGTGTCCCTCCTACCATGCCCATTTTAAGAAGGTGCTTCATGTCCTATGTAGGTGGAAATATAATGTCCACAAGCATTAACTTGGCTGGTTGTCACATTTTCCAGTTTGCCCTGAAGACTTCCAAATATTTACAGTTGCTGCTCCTCAACAGGTTTCTATATTTTGTTGCTTCAAGTCTTCAAATCATTATTCCATTAAGTGCAAGCTAAAACTGGAACTTGATGAAATTCCTTGTGAATCATGGCATAAAACTTATTGACGTTTACAGAACACAGTACGGTGATAAGACTCTTAGCCGCATTCAGAAGAATGGTGCAAGCATTGTAAAGACATACATCTGTGACTGACGATGCTGGCCTGTCAACATTCAGCGAGGAGAAAACCTGATCCTTAAAAATCAACGGATAACTTGTCGCCAACTTGCGGACGAAACACATCTGTCTGTAGGAACTCGGCTGGGAGTTATTGTTATATTCCCTGTAAAGTCCTGAACTCGCTGCAAGCTTTTTGCATAAAAGTGTTCCTGGGGCGGGGCCATGGTTTCAGATGTAAAGCAGGCTGTCTGATCGTGGCTGCATACAGAGAAAGCTTTCTACTTTAATGGTATCCAAGCACTACGGAACGCTGTGATAAATGCATTAATGTATATAGAAACTTAAAGGCATTTTGAAACTTTCACAGTTGTGTTGTATTATTCTGCATGATCAAAAGTGCCAGTTGACCTGAACACTCCTTGTACAGTTATAAAATTATTAAAAATGGTAACAAAGATAAATCAGAAACTGCCCAGACCTCCACCTCAAGTTTCCCCAAAGAATCCTGAGTACCATTTCACACTCTCACACTCTCTTTTTCTTTATTTCACAAATGATAATTTGGTGGTATGTAAAAACAGCATAATACTGTATGTCAATACAGATACATATAAATATAAAAAAAATGAATAGTTAGGAAAAATTTGATCATACTATAACATATCATCCAAATTTATACTATCATTGAAATATTATGCTTTGGTAGTAATTGTAGAAACACATGTAAGAGTCAGACCCTTATCATTCATAATGATGTCATTGTTGAGATCTTATGCTAAAATGCATTGCACAATCCTAATATTTTCACTATTGCAGTTGTTAATATTTTCTCTCTTTCACTCTGTGTGTGTGTGTGTGTGTGTGTGTGTGTGTGTGTGTGTGTGTGTGTGTGTGTGTGTGAGTGTGTGTGTGTGTGTGT
>JAQMYJ010000010.1:16158732-16172652 GCA_030014305.1 Clarias laeviceps | reverse complement strand
TATATATATATATAGTGTATACATAAGCGTGTAATACATTTTTGGACTATATACAGTATATATATATGTTTTATATATGAAAGCCTTGCTGGTGAGTGTGAACAGGGAGGCTTCAGACTTTCGGGGTCAATTATAAGAATTTTGCCACTACCAGAATATAGAAATGACATCGCAAAAATGTCAAACTCTCAACTCAGCATTTTATTAATATTATTTTTGGTCATAGAAACAACCGAAAACAACAATAAAGACGCATGATCATGTCTTTCTGGGCTATTTCTTTTCCTATGTGGCCAATTTTAATTTTTTGTTAGTATAGTTGGTTCAAATGAATTAAAATTTATTTCATCATATTGCCTTTTTTTGTGATATGTCAAGCTATACTGCACAATCCTGAGCTCCATATATGTTTATATTATTTTAAATAAGTAAACAAATAAATAAACAACAGCAAAACAAATCATTTAAAATAAATAATGAACTAGTTTTCCCTCTTATCCACAAATGTTTCTGAAATTCACAGCTTCATGGCTGAGTATAAAATGCCCCACTCACTATCATGTGGCTTTTCACACCTAAACAAAGTACCATCTAATTCAAGCTGAGCTGTAAAATTACTTTGTGTTCTAGCAGTAATTTCACACACTTAAAGTTCAAATTGGCTATTAATCAAAGTTATTATAAATTTAAAAAAAAAAGGAATAAGCTGGCACCTGAACATCCTTAGTATTTTGGTATTCTGTTTCTGGATTCTGTCTCTGTTTCTATGTACTTCTGTTAACCTGAACACACACACACACACACAAAGAAATCCATGTTCTGAGCCAAAACAGCACTTTGTTTTTTGTCTTAGCTTAGTCCAAAGACCACAGTGGACATGAACAACTTTTCAGCCTAACTTTTTCAGGTTTTCTAGCACCAATTACTGGCCTCTGCGTGAACATTAACCTCCTGCTGTTTGTGTCTGGGCGCCAGACAGACTTGCTTCAGACAGTTAGCACTTGACTTTGATTCCAGGAGACAGAGAGAGAAAGAGAGAGACATAGGGAGAGAGAGACAGAGAGAGCGGCTGTGTGAAGAACTGCTAACTGGCATGAGTGACATGTCGAAGCAGTCATACTACCTATGGTGTTTATAACATAGTACGTATTTAATTTAACATAGTGTTTAGTATGTGGAGTATTTTGGACGGTGCCAAAAAAGAGCGCAGTTGAGAGGGAGGTGTAGTGAAGAGTGAGGGGGCAGGACTCTCTCTCTCTCTCTCTCTCTCTACGTGTGTGTGTGTGTGTGTGTGTGTGTGTGTGAGTGCGCGCTTTTAAAGAGGAAAACTTTACGCTTGTTCATGTTTAGCTTCAGTTCTTGTGCGCTCTGGTTCTGCGTCCAGCTTCTTTCTGACATTTCTTTGCGCGGATGCTGGAAGAAGATGCGCGTCAACATCAACACCACCATCATCACGGAGCGAGTGTTTACATCTTCCTGAATTCTATTCCTTAAGCGTGTTTACGTGTGTGTTGTGTGTGTATGTTTACGTTTGGATGCGATCTGCGCTCCTTCTGAGAGACGATGCCCGCCGCACTTGGCTCTCTCCCTCGCTCTCTCTCGCTCAGGCTTGTTTTTCTATGCGTCTCGTTGCCGCGTTTGGCCGACGCTCTTCCGGACTCTCTCGCGCGTCTCTCCTCGCCACCTGTCAACGGGTCGGGCTTCGCACCTGTACGGAGGACCGGCGGCTTCGTGCGCGCCATCGACCGGCTGTATCATGGAGGCGGGAGAGTGGGATACCTCGTGTATTTGGACGATCGCCGGTTTCAGCTGGACCTGGAGCGGGACGAGTCGGTGATGTCGCGTCGGTTTGGTGACCCCAGCCTAAGCGGGGAGGAAGTTCCTCGGCGTGGCTGCTTATACCGAGGAACTGTAGACTCCGATGCGGAATCGTTGGCAGTCTTTGACACGTGCATGGGTGGACTGGATGGATTTTTCGCCGTGAAGCATGACCGCTACACAGTCAGACCCGCCGTAGCGCACGAGAGGGACGCAGAGCGCACGCCGCACTATTACACCCGGGAGAGCTTCAGCTTCGAGGCCGTGCCGACGGAACACCAAAGCTGCGGGACGCGTGAGCGGAGAAGAAGAAGGCGCGACAGGACGGGTGAAGCGCGCGACGCGCGCGGCAGGAGGGTTTGGGCGCGACCGCAACCGATGCGCAGAAGGAGGTCGGTGTCACGCGCGCGGCACGTGGAGCTGCTGCTGGTGGCGGACGATTCCATGGCCAAGAAGTACGGCAGAGATTTACAGCACTACCTGCTGACCCTGGCGTCGATCGCGTCGCGGCTGTACGGTCACGCCAGCATCGAGAACCCAATCCGTCTGTCCGTGGTGAAGGTCACGGTGCTGGCAGAGAACGAGAAAGGTCTTGATGTGTCCAAGAACGCTGCAGCGACTCTCAAGAGCTTCTGCAAGTGGCAGAACCAGCAGAACCCCCTGGATGATGACCATCAGCACCATCATGACGCGGCCATACTCTTCACCAGGCAGGTAAAAAAAAAGAAAGAAAGAAAGAAAGAAATCTCTTAGTCATGGTTAAGGGAAGTACTGACACGCATGCTCAGAGTCACACGTGCAAATGTTTTGATTCTTTATCAATTATTCATCATTACCTGCGTTAGAGGCAGTGGTACAGTAGCTCTGTGGTTAAGGCACTTCGAACCCTAGCACTGCTAAGTTGCCACTGTTGGGCCCTTGAGCAAGGCCCTCAACTGCTCAAAAGTATAATCAGATAAGATGTAAGTCACTCTGGATAAGGGTGTCTGCCAAATATAATTAATGTTTGTAGAGATCCGGGAAAAAAATAATGTTTTTGCATTTCAGAGTTCAACCCTGCTTCATTTCACTTGAAGCACACTACAGTATAATGCTTCTTTTCCCATAATAAACAGACGCAGCAACATTCGTAACACAAAAAAACAAAAGGCACCATAAATTCAAAACTCATTACCTTCAGCAGTCATTTAAAGATACTTTACACTGACCCAAAGCTCTCTCCGCACCCCTGCCTGCAAATGAAGCAAATGAAACATCACTTCTAATTATACGGTATAGCCGTGTAACTTGGGATATTTGGACCGAACCGCATTAAATGATTTTGGTTAATAGACCTCATACAGCCTCATGATGACAAAAAACTCCTACTTTGCATTTGTGTGAGTGATGTCTAAGGCCACCAAAGGATGACTGATGTATAGTAGGAATATGAAACATCCTGTAACAAGCATCTTTTATCTCACTTGGAGTCGTTCGCGCTCTCTCTCTCTCTCTCGCTCTCTCTCTCTCTCCCACACACACACATTTAAAAGAGTCATGCCAATCCAGAAGTTCATTTTCACTTAAATAATATAGTTGACATAAAATATACTACTTTAAAACAATATGAAAAAATGTTTACATTTTACTTCATACTCTGCGTTAGGAAACCCTCATGTGCCTAGGAAAGCTTAGTAACCAGGCCCATTTTCAAAATATTTAGATTGCATATCTCAGCAGCCCTGGCAGGTGTACATTATCAAAATGTGTTCGATTTCACAAAAATGTACACAAGCCAGAAATCATATAATTGTTTCATGTAAAAATATTTCTTAACTTCGAATACCCCTCATGCCTTCTGCTTTCCTAATGGATTTTGAGCTCCCAGAGACCACCCTTGGCTACATTTCCCCCTCTTTGAACCAAACCCACAGTAAAGTATAACGTTTTGCGCCTCTATCGCCCCTTCTCATGTGGTAAGCTTTTATCCCTGCTTGCAAGTGCTGTGTCCGTTGCCTAACCAAACTCTCAGCATATGTGAATCATGTGAGGTCCTGTTTAGTAGGGAACATATCCCATGCTTAGTTATGATTCTCTTGGCATTGGCATTCTCAATGGAATCTGCTCTGAGGTGCTTTCACTTGGCACTAGGTTTGAAGTTGCTTCCCCTTGGCAGGGCTCACTATTGCCATATTCCACTGACAGCCTACTTTCTCTTGGCAGTGCCACACAACGCTGGACTGGTGCAGAGCAAAACTGTGCCAGTGCATTTCTCTGGCCGAGTGGTGCTTACACACCTGTTAGGGTATCATCTGTGGGTGTCGTTATTGTGGTTGTCTCTTGCATGTAAACAAGGTATAGCATAAAAAAAAAAAAAACAGGAGGAGGAGTTACCAACCTATAGTGTTGAGTGTGTGAAATGAACGCACAGAATCATCACTCATGTCATCAGCTTGTCCAAAGCCTAAGTACATATGCACAGTGACTGCTATTACTAAAGTAAATAAAGCCATGCTGGCTCACTTTGCGGAGAATGTGCCACTCAAGATGTGAGATGGTTAAAGCTCTAGGCTACTGATCAGAAGATTGAAAGTTCAACTCTTGGCTGTCCAACCACCAGTTCCAACTGCTCAGCTTAGTGATAAGACATGCCAGATTGACAAATCTGCTAAATTAATAAATGTCAAGTTTTATAATGACAGATAAGCAGAAATATGCACCAGCAACCGCAATCAAGTTACATCAGGTTAGGATGCACTAGTCTGAAAGTGAGTCTTGTTCCTGAAATCCACTGCTTGAAACTGTGAATGCGTATCAGCTCATGTTTCATATATTTTTCTATGTGAGCTGATCCAGTGATATATTAAATGATTAACTATGAACAGTTGTGGCTCATGCATAAGAACACAAGACAAAGACAAAGGCCTTGAGTTTTACTCACTCACAGCTTCATCCAGAGGGGCCTGGAGCCTATCCCAGGAGACCTAGTGCACAAGAACACAGTCCCAATCCATCATAGGACACGCACATTCACACGCGAAGGGCAATTTGAGAATGGCATTTAACTTAATCTGCATGTCTTTGGACTATGGGAGGAAACTGGAGCACCCGGAGGAAACCCACCAAGCATGGGGAGAAAACTCCATGCACACAGACCCGAGGCGGGAATCAACCCCAGACCCTGGATGTGCAAAGCGAGAAGTGCTAACCACTAAGCCATCGTGTCACTCATCAGCCATTATATCTCAAAGTTGAGTCCAGAATGAAGAGCAGAATAAACTCTCCTAAAGGATCCTGTGTAGATATGAAACCACTAGCACAGATCTTACCAAAGTGCACATCACAAAACGCGTTCCATTTTCTAACAGTCCACACTTTCACTCAGGACAATTCCATGCAAATTCAGTACTGGCTTTTCGATTCATGTTGTGTTGTGCAAAGAGCAGTGAGAACAACCAAATCAGCCCCCTCCCCACATGAGCACACAGTTCTCAGAATCCGTTTGCCCCTCTTTCAGCTCCAATGTGAGTTCAAGCATGCGAGGATGACAGATCAGGCCAGAACAAGAGGCACATTGAGAGGCATTATGAGATATTATGTCATGCAGGAGACGAATGCACGAGTGTTCTGACACTGCAGGAGAGTGAGGACAATGACTCAACTGTCAGTCCGTGGAGGGAACTGGACAAGAATGGGATGCAAAGAGCAGCTTCTGAGAGACTGTGTGCCAGACAAGATTTGGTATTCAGTTGTGCCTTCAACAAAGTGTGCTCTGAGTCAACTTGAATGCCAGTTGATTCAGATTCAGTTTCAAGCCTGGTGTCAAGGACAAACTGAAAATGTACCAGAGTCTCTCAAATTATAAACTGTGCATACAAATAGTTTTTTTTTGTTTTTTTTAAACCATTTTATACCAGGATAGTTATTTGGTAATTCCCACTCAATTCACACTATCAAGTTATCACCTATTACGTAACATTGACAGCTGAGGCCACATGTTTGCATACACGTAGGCAAAAGACATTCAAACTCAGTTTTTTTGGCAGCTGCACACAGTTCGTGTTACCATATGTTGCTTTTGGCAAGATAGAGGCAATTTTTAAGCAATCAATTAAAAGCAGATTTATTTCCAATTTAATTTACTACATCAGAATTCTGGTACATGCAAATACTTATCTAAGTTGGCTGTCACTTTTAACACTATGGGAGATTTCAGGAATTGATGTAATGACATTTGAAATCCTCTGTATGTATGATTTAATGTTGCCGCAGAATGAATGCACCCCTAATCATAGATCAAAAAAAGAGTGATTAATTTTGATTTCTGATTTTCGATCCACTTCCTGCAAGCAGTTTTGTATTGCACATTGTAGATTGTAATGCCTTCCCATACCTGTCGTAAAAACATAAATTGGTAGAAATGCTCGTTTAGGGTCAATGAAAGTTTACTCCAAGTTAATCTAACTCGTGAACAGGCAAGAAAATCTATATTTCAAAAGCCTATTGCGTGGTATGGACTGTGTCATGATCCACTATATGTATAAGAAACCATCAATTAAGTTTTTTATTTCATCACCATTGTGTGGTTGCTCGGTAACCATATTTATGTGCTCTAGGCTGCACGCAGAGAGTGCCTGGCCTGTTTCCCAAGTGTAAGTCAAAAAGCAAGTTTGTCTATAGAGAGAAAAACATCATAAAAACATCCAGATATGGCATAGAGGCAGCAGGTATGCACCCTGGTATGGCAACAGAGTCTTCTGTGTCTTCACGTTTTGGACTATTTCAACAAAACTACGCAAAATTATCCCTGCCTGCTTGTCGATATGGTCACACCGATATGACTAATGACGTCATTGTTTTACTGAAAGGTTTGATTAAAATGAACTTCGGTGAGGTTGTTCTATTCAAGCAGTTCACTTAAAAAAGTGTGAACACTGTCATCAGAACCACCAAGCAAACTGAGACCTCTGAAAAGGTGGGGCTCTGTCTGCTTCCAAATGAACTCTCAAAATGTGAATGCACCACAGACCAGAGATATGCAAAACAAACCAAATCTGCTTAGACAGCATTATCTGATAATAACTGTACATGAGAACTTTGTTTGGTCGACTCTGTATCTGTGGCATCTGATGTAGAAGAGGCAGCATTTGGACAGACAGGGCATGAAAAAAAGTCCCCGTCATGCACGTTAGTTTGTCCTACACGGTAGTTTGCATGGTACGTTTCGAAAGCTGCTGAGTTTAAAAAAAGCGGGGAAAAATGAAATACCTCTTGTTATTAATGAATATAACGCCACCAAATTTAATGTTAAATTTAATGTGCATCCAAGGATATTCACTATGGACAGCTCACACGAGTGCATAAACGCATGTGATAGCACAGCAAGGCTATGATCAATAATAATAGCATGTGCACACAGACCAGCTGTACTGTCAAGTGCACTTGTGTGCTTTCATACGAGGCAGGCAGACACAGGAGAGAAGAGAGTCTACCAAAGGATTAAAAATCATTGGTTTTCTTTATTTGTATTATTATTATTATTATTATTATATTGTTTGTGTGAGATAAAAGCTGTTCCCAAAAAACATTGTTTGAAAATGTTGAAAATGCAAATGTGAATGTGAAGCAAAGTAAACCAGGACTTAATACTAGTGGAGTAAAACTATCGAATTATTTTATGCTTTGGTCCAAATCAAGAGAACTGAACACAATGTCACGAGGAATCCTCCAGTGGACAACTTTGCAATATGATTTTTCACAGTGGCATGAACACTTATAAAGTACGACCAGCAGTCAAAAGACAAGATTTCTCTCATGGTACAGCTCAAGCATTAGTGGTTCGTAAGGTATTACGCTAACAAAATGGACGCATATTATCTTGCGAGTTTTTATTCCCCTAATGTTTGTATCAGCGTCTGGTATTTCACACATCCTATATTTCTCTCCCTGTCCTGGAAGTTGACAGCATGCTGAAAACCTCACACAAACTTTGCATAGACTGTGTTGAACCATGATGCCAGCAGCCTGGCAAAAAGCTGTGGGCTGGGCGCCAGAGTCAGGAAGCAACACAGCTGGATTCGTTCCGGGAACTTTTGAGAAACACAATATGACAAAAGTTTGTCTTTGACCGCTATGGATCTGAAGCTGCTCATAAATTTTTGTTGACATTATGGGAGCGGGGCCTTTTTGATTATTCATTTGAAGATAGCATTATTCATGGTTGAATATATATACACAGTAAGCATGGTCATTGGGGTCATACAGTACAAAGCCACAGCCTCCTGGTCTACAGCTTTTTAAAGATGATAATGAAGATAAGATAATCTCCACTCGTCTCTCAACAGATGGAACAAAAAAAAAAAAACATAAAATAACGCAATGTTTATAAGGAGCAGGACAGCTGAGTGTGGAATTAACCAAAGAGGAAGCAGAGCTGTTTTCACCCGTCCTTAGAAGAACAAAAAATCAGAAACAGCTGACAATCTTGTGGTGTGGTCACACCTAGCATCAAATATCCAGAGTTCTCTCCACCTAAATACCACTCTTCCTGTCTCTTCTCGACATGTTTGCTCTGAATGAATGCCAAGTGTGAGGGCTGACCGAGCTTGCAAAGCTGCTGTAAAGTTGTAGGAGTGAAGTTATGGTAATGCATTTAATCAAGAGAGACATCATTCCCTCTGTCTCACCAAACATCTCAAGCCCAACTGGAAATGATTGCCATCACTATAATTCCCATCCATCACCTTGAATGCTGCTTTGATTGGCACTTACGTCTTGAACCCTCAGCAGCTTCTAACTTGTAACTGACAGGACATCACTGTCATGGCTTAATCTTTGATTTGAAAGACTGTCATGGCTAGTCACTGTAACTCTGAAGTGGCCCAGGAGCACAGCTTCCGTTTTGATCTTTGCCTCACATATGTTCCTCTCTGGTGTCACTGTTAATATTGTTTGCATGAATATTTCAGAAACTTTCATTTCCTGCTGGCGTCCCTTCGCCTTGGTATGCTGCCAAGGGAATTCCTCAAAATCTGTCTGTCTGTGTGCCTCTTTCTGCCCATATCTCCATCGTGTGCCATGTCACTCTCTGTCTCCATCTCTGTTTATGTCTGTCTGCACCCTTTTCTCGCGGGGCTGTGAAAGATCCATATTCACAATCAACAAAACGGCAGTAAAGGGGTCAGTCACAGGGGATCGAGGATTGAGAAAAAGTTATGTGAAAACGAGAAAGAAAATAAAGAAGATATATGAGAAAGGATGTGTCTGGGAAAAAAAGCCCATGAAAAAGAAGGAAAAGAAAATATAGAATAAATAAACATGGGTCATTTTAATCCCTTATATCAGGAATAACAATATAAAGATCAACTCAAGTTAACATTGTGAAGCCTTTCTTATCTATCTGTAGGGTTTTTTTTGCAATAGTTTTTGACTGATAATATATAATCTAGTTTATAGTTATTCATGTTTAACCATAGTAGTGCATAGAGATGTTCAATTTAATAATTTATGATTCAGAATTGATTCACACTTTTTTTTTTAAACAAAAAATTATTTACAGTGGTGGGTTTCTTGTCCGCTACACGGAAAGCCCGGGGTCAGTTCCCACCCAGTGCCCAAACCCCAGCCACTGGATGCTGTGCCGGTCCCAAGCCCGGATAAAATGTAAGAGGTTACGCCTTGAAGGGCATCTGGAATAAAACCTGTGCCAACTTGTGTGCAGATCGGATGGTCCGCTGTGGCGACCCCTTGAAGCGGACAAAAGACTAACAACAACTTTCATCTTCTGCAAATGCTCACATTTTGAAAGGTTATTATTTTTTCTTCTCTTGACTTTATGCACTATCTGTGCAATACCATCATCTACTGGTCTGGAGTGTGGAGCAGAAGGAAAACAGGTTATCGCTTTGTACAAGACATGACATTTAAACACTCAATAACAAATTAATTCAGAGCAAACATGCTGAGGAGAGACAGGACAAGTGGCATTCAGGTGGAAAGAACTCTGGATTTTGGCTCACAAACTTACTGAATCGAAAATCGCGATGCGCAAACATTGAATTGAATCGCTCTGCTCCAGTAGTTCAGGGATCGGGCATTTCAGAGAGATCTGTCAAAATATAACCCATGATCACACAGTGCAAAGCAATACCCAGAGCTAGTCCTTAACGCTATCAACACTGGCCTCTGCAAAATACACTACACATCACTGGAACAACACAGCCTGTAAGGATTTCTAAACTCATAAACATACTTGGTTTTCAGACAACTTGACATTTAAGAGCGTTTTTTATTCCTATAATGTGGTTTGGGTGTGGGGGGAAGTGACTTGTTTGTATGTGTTTGTGTTTACCTAAACGTGTGTGTGTCATGCTGAAACAGAGTGTAGTTTGTCTCCTGTCAGCATGAGTAAATGGGTACATGGCACTGGGAGAGGCACAGCAAGCTTCAGGGCTTATGGATATGTGGTATTTTATCTCCGTTGTGGAATCTTATAGAGGCTGATGTCTGTTTTGAAATTGGTTCAATGCTTTATCTTCTATTGAACCCGAGGAGTATTGGACAGGTCACCTAAAGTACAAATAGTTCCAGGAAGTTACTGCAATATATATGTAGTTATGCAATAAATGATGAATGTTAAGATACATTTCATTTTATCACTGCGGACCTCCGTAGATGTTTCCTTTGTTTATCACTATTAAGATAAAGAATGCACAGAGTTATAATCTACTCCTTGGAGCTCATCATCATACTAATAAAACGGTTATAAAATTATGCTCATCAACAATCCTCCAGGCAAACTGCTATTTCGGGAACGTCTTCTCATTTATATAAAGAAGCAAAAAGACATCAAAGATTTGCAAATGAAATGATCCCTGTAATAGGAATTACATCTTGGTATGCAAACCCATTCAGGATATGACTTAAATCAGTGGCCCTAAAGGATTCATATCTGCACTCAACTCTTTTTGTTTTTCATCCAAAAGATGCAATCAACTATACACCAAGCAAACCACTAAACACCTTCCTACTATAAGAATGAAGGATTCTCCTTTTATGTGGCAAGACATAAAAACATTTCTATCTGTATTACTAGTTTTTGCTACAGAAGTAATGAATGTAAGTAATCTACACTCCACACTATATACACTTCATTAGATACACCTTGCTAGAATTGGGTGGACCCCCTTTTGCCTTTAGAACTGCTTTAACCCTTGATGGTATAAATTCAACAAGGTGCTGAAAACAATTTCTTAGAGATTTTGGTCCATGACAGGAGTCAGGGGTAATTCAGTGGTTAAGCTGAACCGCCAGATAGGATGAACCGCCAGATAAAGTGTCCGCATGATGGCGTGCCCGCTAATACTCACAAGAACAGTTTTGCGACTCATTACTCATCACTGAAATGTGCTGCCAGCGGTGACTTCTTTTCTGAGAGAAATCTTTGCAGCAGCTCGCATAATGTCGTGCAAGACAAAACCGAGAGAATCCAGTAATTTTTCAAAACACAAGCTTTTTCAAAATAAAATATTGTTCAGACTCAGATAATAGATTAAACGGAAATTTGTAATTATTCATTGTGCCCGGTACCATTTGCTCCACAGACCGGTACCGGTCCGCGGCACGGGGGTTGGGGAACACAGGCACATCACAAATCTACCATTTCATCACATCCCAAAGGTGCTCTATTGAATTGAAATCTGGTGACTGTGGAGGCCATTTGAGTACAGCGAACTCATTGTCATGTTCAAGAAACCAGTTTGAGATGATTTTAGCTTTTTTTGGGGGGGACTTTTTCCCGATTTTCTCCCTAATTTAGTTGTGTCCAATTCCTCCCCGTCACTAGGGGGCTCCCACATTAAGACTTCTACTACCACTCAGTCAGGAGGGCCAAAGACTATCACGTGTTTCCTCCGAACCACGTGACGCCAGCCGACTGCATCTTTTCGAACTGCTCGCTCACACACCGTTGGGGCGGCGTAACACACTCGGAGGACAGCGCTATCCGCTCCTTCCGCTTGCGTGAGCTCACAGACTCCCCTGATTGGCTGTAGAGCCGTGATTAATGTGGGAGCGCGAAGTACTTCTCATCCCTCCTCTCTGAGAGAGCTCGGCCAATCAGCTCTCTCTACACCTCCGGCTGCGAGAGGATGATTTTAGCTTTATGGCATGACACGTAATCCTGTGGTCATAAAGGAATGGACATGGTCCTCAACAATACTCAGGTAGGCTGTGGCATTTACACCATGTTCAGTTGATTCTAAGGGCCCCAAAATCTCCCCTACAACATTACACCACCCAGGCAGGATGGATCCAAGTTGTTGTTTTTTTATGTTGTTTAAGACGAGGCAAAATTTTGTGAGCAACCTCGGTTTCCTGTTCTTAGCTGACAGGTGTCACATCCGGTGTTTTGTTCTGCTGCTGTAACACATGTGCTTTAGGGTTTGGCATACCTTAGTTGTAATAAGATGTCATTTACTGAGTTACTGTTGCCTTTCTATCAGCTTGAACCATTCTGGCTATTCTCCGATAACTCATCAACAAAGCATTTTTGACCAGGGAACTGGGCAGCTTCTCTTTTTCAGACCATTCTCTGTAAACCCTTGAGATGGCTGTGTGTGAAAATTCCAGTAGATCAGCTGTTTCGGGAAGAGCCGGTACAGCCTGTCCGGCACCAACAACCATGCCACGTTCAAAGTCACTTAAATCACATTTCTGATGCTTTGTATGAACTTCAGCTGATCTTCTTGATGTGTCTACATCCCTAAATGCATTGATTTGCTGTCATGTGGTGGACTGATGAAAGTTATATATGAAGTTATACTATTTCTCTACACACATGAGTCGAAACTAAAAAGCTTTTATACATATGCTTTTATATGTGTATTTATATTGAGATGTGAATTATGCAGCATGGCGAGTTGATCATAGAATTGATCTCTGAATAATTATTGTATTTATAAAGCAATAGAAGTTTAATAACCCAATTAACGTAACAACACATGGCTGGGTAGATCAGTATGAACAAGAACCAGTGGAAAGATACAAAATGATCAGTGGGCATGGACAAGTTCATCAACTTAACTTTAACTTTTCTTTTAAATCTGTAGTATACAAATTCAATCAAATTCTGTGTGTGTGTGTGTGTTCTAAAGAATATGTTCTGTTTCTAGTCTTCTCAGATGAACTTGAGTCATGCATGTGTATGCTCTCTTTAGGACCTCTGCGGACATCACTCGTGTGATACACTGGGCATGGCTGATGTGGGGACGGTGTGTTCTCCGGAGAGGAGCTGTGCCGTGATCGAAGATGATGGCCTGCATGCTGCCTTCACTGTCGCACACGAAATTGGTAGGTACAAACCCCCAGAAAGCTTTTCTTTATGCAAACTAAACTGTAGATGTAATACAGAACCGTGTTGTAGACCTGGGATGAAGAGGGAAAGAACACAGAGGAGATGAAAATCTATCTGTGTGTCCATGCTGTTTTTAGAGCAAATCCATGGACTGCAAAAGATGATGATTTATCCGAATGTAAATTAGTTGATGACGCATTTTCTTTTTGCTGTTAGGTAAAGATGTTGTGAAGACCTTATGTTCCTAGATGTTTATCAGGTTTTAAATTCATGTATTTTGGGATCAGTGTTCTAACTGATAAATTATTCTAACAACTCAATGAATAAGGGACGTTCAAGTCAAGCCAGGACTTTTAAAGACATACTGTATATCATGAATAAAGGTCTAAAACCTTTTGACACTTTAAGCAGCGTACGGTGATAAGACTCTTAACCGCAGTTTGAATCGTGCTAACATTTTAAAGAAGGCCGTACATCTGTGAATGAATTCCACTCCAGTCGTTCCTATGAACACTAAGCAAGTGGAATGCCTGACCCATGAAAATTTATGGATAACTTTTCTCCAACATGCAGAAGCGACGCTTCTATCTGTGGGAACTGTACACACAATCATTTATTAACACCACTTGCACATTACAGGAACATGGCTGGGAGATATTTAGCCACATTCCCCTCACTCCAAGCAAAGTCGACATATTCTCAGCAAAAAAAGAAACGTCCCTTTTTCAGGACTGTGTATTTCAACAATAATGTTGTAAAAATCCAAATAA
>JAQMYJ010000010.1:16145040-16158632 GCA_030014305.1 Clarias laeviceps | reverse complement strand
TATTTACACATTAAGTTTACTGAAAGTAAAAACAGTTGAAAGTCAGAGGACGTTTCTTTTTTTGCTGAGTATATTTGGCTCATTAAAGGAGTTCTTGGGAGGCCAGGGTCCCAGGATTTCAGACATGAAGTAGGCAGTCCGATCATGGCTCTGGAATACTGAGAAAACTTTCTATCTTGATGGTATCCAAGCACTGGGATAGTGAAACACTTGGATAAGTCCATAGAGAAATAAAAAGAGTTTTTACTCATAACTGTGTTGTGTTATTCTGCACAATTAAAGTCCCAGTTTGACATGTACTTCTTTTGCATAATTGTGTTTCAGGGCACCTTCTAGGCTTGTCTCATGATGACTCAAAGTTCTGTGAGGAGAGATATGGTTCCACAGAGGACAAGCGACTCATGTCTTCTATCCTGACCTCCATTGACGCCTCCAAACCCTGGAGCCGCTGCACCTCAGCCACCATCACAGACTTCTTTGATGATGGAAATGGTGAGACACTTTAACACGATATTTTATCGATTAACATGTAAAGTAAGAAAGAAAAAAAAACAGTATATGAAAAACGTGACCTGTAACTACAGAACTTTTCATGGACACATTTGCATCATTCACACAACAAACTGAGGGGATTTAAGGGAATGTGTATTTTGTATAATCATGAATGCATCTCATGACTTATCAGAAACTTTTTAAAGAAATGTGCTGGATGACTGAAACAATTGCACTTGAAACTCGCATAATATTTTGCTAACTGCCTAATTTTTCTCTCTTCCACTGCAGCGGAGTGTTTGCTCGACACGCCACACAGTCCTTTGCTCGGTCCTGAGGAACTTCCTGGTCAGAGTTATGACGCTATGCGTCAATGCCAGCTAGCTTTTGGGCCTGAGTATTCAGTGTGCCCAGGCATGGATGTGTGCGCTCGTCTGTGGTGTGCTGTAATCAGGAAGGGCCAGATGGTGTGTCTGACCAAGAAGCTTCCAGCAGCAGAGGGCACCCAGTGTGGCAAGGGCAGGATATGTCTGCATGGGAAATGTGTCGACAAGACCCGCAAGAGGCACTATTCGGTGGGTTTGGGGGAGGAATATGGAATTCATTTTATTTATTTTGTTTTGTTACAATTAGAGTACTAGTTTTTAAAATGAGAAGAGTGTGTGTTTTAGGAATCCCGTGTTGAGTTACTTAGCATGATATACTGCGATCATACAGTGAGAGAGCACCAGAGAAAATATACGATTAGATGTATGGAACAGCTCGCCAGGAAGAACTGGGTGGTTGCCCCAGCGTGAACCCAGGCTGGAATGTGAGAAAGAGACTCAGGACGAAGAATCAGAACGAAAGTGTAACAGACTTGATGAAATAAAGTACACCCTAAGAGAGACATTGCACGGTCATGGGCAGCGAGGAATTTAAAGTGAGGAAAGATGGGGTGGAACCAGTGACAGAAAGCTGAAGACAGATGAACTGGAGATGTCATTAGGAAAAGTGTAAGCAGGAAAGCAGGTCAAATGAGGCATGAAGGTGTGTGGGCTTTCTCAACGTGAACATATGAGAAATGAATATACAGTATGAGAAGCAGGAACGTGCGAAAGCTGGAAGTGCCAACTTGGCATGAGAGGGTATTCTTTAACACAGTACTATGTTGCGACAATAAAAATAAGAGAAGGATCTTCCAGTGACGTGAAATAAGACAATGGGGTCGAAGAGGTTTGTTGAATAAATCACAAGTACCAATCTGTCCCTTGGTTATTGTGCATAACTCTGTAATGATGCAGTCATAAGGCCTTTTTCCTAGCCTAAGGTAGCCAGGATAATATCAAGCAGATTAATCCTGCAAGACGTGGGGAATTTTTATGTCGTGTCTGCCCTTCTCCAGGCTGCTTGGGTATTTTCGTCTGGTAGGTTATTAAGTGTCACTGAGACTGATTTTCTTTAAAAGAAGAATGTCCCCGTTGAGAGTATTTCCTCATGTCTATTTGTTTGTACTAAGGATTCAGGAAAATGTAACTCGTCCCGTTTAAGCTCACACATACACATACATACTTCCCCTCTTTTCCTATGGTAAATTTGTCTTCAATGTACATTACAGTCTTTACAGTCTTCAATGTTCGGAGTGCGCTATCACTCAGTTAAGACAGTTTTCAAGCTGTTGTTGGCTTATGTGTTTTGTTTATTAGTAACAGAAATGGGTGTGCACACATTCTTGCATAATACATCTCTCTGAGACTCTTTTAACTTACTTATTGCTGTAGCTGAATTCTTTGGACATTAAGCAATTTTAAGAAAAATGTGCTTCACTGTCTCTCAAACACCGCAGATCCAGATGCAGATGCCTTGGAACCTTTGTTAGTTGCTGGGTTTTTTCGTATTTTATTATCAAAAACTGCCATGTGGCATATAAAAAAAAATTTTTTGTCGTATTGCGATTTAGGTTTACTTCCCCCCCCCCCCCCGCCCTTCCCATCCATGTCAAAAACACGGGTGTCCAAAGTTCACTGAATTCTTGTTACAGTATCTTGAACCAATTTGTTTCGGGTCTGTTTTATGCTCGCTGCGTAAAGAGGTCTATTTGGCCCTCAATATTTGCATTTGCATTCAATTTTTTTTTTGGCATCCTTATGGTCACTAACAAAGAACATCATCTCCATTGTGGGGCGGTGGTGGCTTTAAGCAAGGCCCTTAACCCTGTCTGCTCCAGGGGTGGCGTATAATGGCTCATACAAGTTGCGAACAAATCTTGGATATGGATAAAGAATAAAGAATTTCACAGTGCAGAAATGTAAAGTTAACTGAACTTAACTTTCTGCTTCAATCCCTCATATTAACTTAGTTACTCCCTTTCCTTCTGTTTTTATCTCAGACCTCAAACCACGGTAGCTGGAGTTCCTGGGGGCCATGGGGTGCATGCTCTCGGACATGTGGCGGCGGCGTGCAGTTCACACAGCGTCTCTGCAACAACCCCCCTCCTCGCAACAATGGACGATACTGCACAGGAAAGAGAGCCATCTACAGGTCCTGTAACGTCACCCCGTGCCCCACGCGAAGTGAGAGCCAGCACTTACACATATACATATATATATACAGTATAAACAGTGCACACATATGGCCGAAGCATATTTCACCAAGATTACATGCAACGGCACATCATCTAGCCATATGTAGTATAAATATATAGACATATAGATCTCTACCACCTGCATACTTGTTTGTTTTACTAATCTCTCAAGGGACTTCTATCAACACAATTATTTACGCAGCTACTTACACCTAAATTATCTGCATTAAAAATAAACACCTACATCTAACACTAGTCTTGTGAAAGCTCTCATATTCCCGTCTTGCACACACACACACACACACACACTAATGTGACTTTCTGCTTTGAATTAGATAAGAATTTTAGACAGGAACAGTGTGAGGCGAGGAACGGGCCTCAGACAGACCCTAAAGGAGTGAAGACCTTTGTCGAGTGGGTGCCCAAGTACGCCGGTGTGTTACCGAAGGACATGTGCAAGTTAACCTGTAGAGCCAAAGGCACGGGCTACTATGTCGTGTTCTCACAAAGGGTAAGTTCTGCATAATTTAATCTGAAATATGCTCTACCAGCCCAATATCTGAAAAAAAAGTTACTTTAAGACTGTTAAATTACATTAAACCCATATTTATCTTACAGTTGATAGTAAATTCTTTAACACCTGGTTTGAGCTCACTGTGGTAGCTATGGTATCGAACGTACAGTATATGGTTTCTATAGAAACCATGGTGATAAGAAAAGCATCTCAAAATGCACAACATGCTGAATCTTGAGACCTCAACCACAGGAACATGAATCTGAGATTACAATGGGAACAGGCTTATCTAATCTGGATAAGTCAAGATTTGGAAAAAGATCTGGTCTTACTACAATCTTCAACTGTGCAGTTTAAGTGAACCTGTGCCAACTGTAGCATCAGATTCCTGTTCTTGACTGATAGCACTAGTACCTGATGTGATTATTATTATTTTTTTTTATATTGCAGCCTATCTGCTTCAACATGTGATTGTCCCGAGATGCTTTTCTGTTTACCGCAGAAAGCATAGTAATTTGAGGTGCCACAGCGTTCCTCAAACCAGTGTGAACTAGTCTGACCATTCACATCCAGAACCACTGCTCAGTTGATGTTCCTTCTTTTCCACACCATTCAGTGGCACTAGGGAAATCCCAGGAGTTCAGCTGTTTCTGAACCAGCTCTAAACTTAAATGGAAATAAATACATCTAAAATGGAATGCTCATCAAACTTTTCTGGAGTAGAGAAAAGATCTGTTTAGCTTTTGGTAGGTAGAGATGAAAACTTGCTTTTTTTCCCTAGGTGATAGATGGGACAGAGTGCAGGCCCTACAGCAGCTCTGTGTGTGTGAAAGGGAAGTGTGTGCGCACTGGCTGCGATGGAATAATAGGATCCAAGCTACATTACGACAAATGTGGCATCTGCGGCGGTGACGGCACAGGCTGTGTAAAAGTGGCTGGCAACTTCACTAAAAAGAGGTAGAAAAACACCATGCGCTTTGTGGTCAAATTCATTTGGCAAAGAATGAGTCTAAATGTAGTTAAGATATTTTATGTTTTAATTATTTCATATCTATTTTGAATACTGCCCTAATTTCGGCGGCACGGTTGTGTAGTGGTTAGCACAATCGCCTTGCACATCCAGTGTCCCGTGGGTCTGTGTCCATGGAGTTTGCATGTTCTCCCTGTGTTTGGTGGGTGTTATGCACATTAGGCTAATTGTCATTCCCATAGTGTGTGAATGAGTGTTTGAGTGGATTGACGCCCCATCCAGGGTGTACCACGCCTCGTTCCCTAAGTCTCCTGGGATCTGCTCCAGGCCCCCCGTGACCCTGTATACAGGATAAAGCAGTATACAGTAGATGATGAATGAGTGAGTCAGTGAGTGACATGCAGTAATGTGCTAATTTTCAGCCCCTTTAACTCCCAGGAATCCACAGTGCAGTGCAATACAGACATACAGTGGTGGCTAAAAGTATCAAGACAAAGTATGCCATGTATTATAGTTCTCCCTGTGCACAAAACAGGTGATGCCACAAAATTTTTCTAGTTTAGTTGGTTTAGTTAATGGACAAAACAAATATGTGGCAGGAATTTTACTTTCTGAAGCCAGGGTGTTCATCTCTGCCTAAAAATGGCTAAAACTAGGGAATCCTCAAGTGCAAATTTGTGCGGCACATTTCAGTACATGTATTGAGCGAGTGATACTAGAGTCACTGGCTATGCCCAGCCGGATCCAGCAGGTTTTGAAGAATGAAGGACTTCATTGATGGTTGTATAGCAATTTTATTGCATATAATAACAAATAATTCCTATTATCTTGAGAATGTAATTAAAACATTTAATTTCACTTGTCTCAATACTTTCAGCCACAGCTGTCTATTTCTGACTATTTATAACATAAGGTATCCTGTTAGAATAAGTGGAAATACTGAATAATTCATAGCACTTACAAAGAATGCGTTTTAAGATAAATAATTGAATAATAAGCAGAGACTGTTTCTCAAACTGCACACTCTTGAGAGAATTCCAGATGACTTTCCAGATGGAAAGTCAAAATAACCTCCTACTTGGAAAAGTGTAATGGAATGGCACTCAGACTTCCAGCTGTTCAGGCGAGGTTAGGCAAAAATCAACAGTCCTGACTTCACAGAGAGGGTGAAATATGACATCGCATGGACATGGCAGTGCATAGACAGAAGCACATCGTTAATAGCAATCTTTCCCTTAATATTTTTCAGTGCAGCTGTTTTATAAGACAGTTTTAACACCAGACAATGGAACAATCCATGATTTAATGTTGGAATTATTAACAAGGACAACTTGCTACATCTGATTCTTGTTTAGAGCACATTGTTACAGGATTGAAATCCTTCTTTAAAAAAAAAAAGCTTGATGTTTTCAAAGCTTGAAATGTGCTTCATTTTTAATAAACAACTAGAGAATGTTTTTCTGTTATTTTCTGTTAAAAGTCAGCTAAAGAGCATAGTGCAAGATTAAATCACTGACGCTGCATGGCTAAAAGGCCTCTCAATAGAGTTAACTGTAATGTTAGCGGTTAGACTCTTAGCATCTGATTTTAGCACTGGATGTAGAACACATTGGCAAGAAATCTAAAAGCATTGCCACCATGAGACGTTCTCTCCTGCAAGTAAAAGCTTCTTTCTTTCATACAGTCAAAAATGAAGGCCGCAGGACAGGGAGCGATCAATATCATGTGTGACCAAAACCAAATGATTAGCAGTTCGTCCAATTTTGTGTTTTTCCAGAAAGACAGGATCACAACCAAGCCTTGTTTTTGCTGCCATTGACAGTACGAGATTAACCACCAGTGGAATTCTTAGTTTTCTGTTTCCGTGCACTTTTCCAATTTTCCGAAATTCCCATTTAACTTAAAAGCGAGTAGTCTAACGTTGCTAATTTATATCTGGAACAGACCACCTGACTCAAACAAGAGTGAGTAGAATTGGTTGGACACATTTTCTGTCTTTAACCGGCATATGTTATGTATGTCTCTATTAATTATCTCCATTTTGTATCAAATTTTTCATAATTTCTAATTGCATCCCATTTTCCCTTTTGCGCAGTAAGGGATATACAGATGTTGTGAAGATCCCAGAGGGCTCAACTCACATTAAGGTCCGTCAGTACAAGTCAAAAGGTGAGACTCAATTTAGCGCCTACCTGGCCATGCGTCGGCCTGGTGGAGAGTACCTTCTCAATGGCAAGTTCATGATCTCCACCTCAGAAACCATCATCCCTCTGAACGGCACCATGCTCAACTACAGCGGCTGGAGCCAACATGACGAGGCTCTTCACACCACAGGGCCTGGGGCTCTCCGAGAAAGCCTTGTAGTTCAGGTACTTGCAACTGACCCCAAGAAGTTTCTCGACATACGTTACAGCTTCTTCGTGCCTCGCAAAACGCCTCTCCCACCTCGGACAACATTGGTTTTCTCTGGCACACCTGCAGCGTTGTCCTCGGATGAAGTCCTAACCATGACAACAAAGGTTGTGCCTACAATAAAACCTCTGCCAACGACCCCACCCGGGCCACGATGGGTGACCGGTTCATGGATGACCTGTTCCAGGACTTGTGACACGGGCTGGCAAAGCCGTACTGTCCAGTGCAAGGACCCGCAAGGAAAGCTAGCTAAGGGATGTCCTCTAGGGGACAGACCTTCAGCCTTTAAACACTGTCTGGTTAAAAGGTGCTGAGAGCTCCTGGCGAAAATGTAACTGGGAAGACTTGGGCACAAGTCTCTGTGCTTATTCTTACGGGTCTGTATTGAAAGGTCTCAAAAGGAGACAGGCAGGCGAACTGGAGCACATAGTGTCTTACAGAGCAGAACAGTATGAAGTTCAAACGCTCTTTCATGCCTGAACACTGTCACTGTAGAACTGAATTTTTTATTCTTTAATGCAGTCACTTCAACTGCTGCCTGGAATGGCCGAAGAGTAAACAGTATGTAGCCACTCATCCTATGCCAACCACAATCCCTTTTGTCCAGCCATCCCTCTGTGGGGTTCAGTGCATTCACCTCATTAACTACATCAAATTTTAACTGGATTCTTGAGTTCATCGTAAAGTACTGCTTGTTAATGGAGTCGGAGTTACTCATACATGATTGAACTGTACTAAACACGACTCCAGCTATGGACATACTGGAAACTTTTCGGAAACAAAAGCCTTCTGGATGTACACCATATTCCAGTGCATTCTCGCTCGCTTAATGTACGCACCATCATGTCTGAACAGAGCAGAGCACTCCATCACATTTACGACAGTGTGAGCTCATCTGTGTCTTTATTGCTAATTCTTTGGTTAATAGCTGCCAGTGTTTTTAATCATGTGTTCTGAATTCCTGCTGAAAAAGGAATGGACTGGAAAAAAAAAAAAAATGTTTCTTGAACATGTGTTAATTTAACACATTTTCCATTAGAATATGCGTAAACATTCACAGCAATAATGGAGGACGTGTATGATGTATAAAAAAAGCATGCATTCATACTAAACAGACAAAATCGTTTCTTACACCTTTTCTTAGACAAGTGATCTGTGTTAACAAAACACACACAACACAGAAATACACACTAAAAATTATCCTGACGAATAGCAAATAAAGCTTAATAGAAAAATGTAAAATCAACATAAAAAGGAAGTTTGGTACATTTATTTGCAATAGTTCAACCAACTTGAAAATCCTTTTTTTATCTTAGCACATTTTTGCATTCAGTCAACTGCAGGGAAATGAACTGAATAAACACAGGTGACAAAGACAAAGAAAGAAGTCAAGGTCACATACAACCCAGCTGAACCGCTTCCATGCACCATGACTTTGATTCTTCAAATAGATACAGATTCAGTGGAACATATGAAATACAACTTTTTGACTTTTGCTTGACCCTAACCCCTACCATTATACTATCCCCTAATCCTAATTCGAACCTATATTTGAACCTTAACCCTACCCTATCCCACAGTTTTATCCTAAATCCTAACCCTTATTCTAATCCTAACTCCTATTGTAACCCTACTCCAATCCCCTAATCTTAACGCTAACCCAGATTCTAATCCTTTATCATACTAGACTAGTCATAGTCTTCAGCTTGGTACAGCTAGATAACAAAGTTTTAAACCTACAAACATAAAACAATTATAAAAAAATTTACCAAGAGTTGACACGTATTTCACATCAACTAACAATTTGCTTGGCCATTTTAAGTCAAACTAAAGTGTTAGCAACAGCTTTTGCAGTTTAAAAAAGATCTATAATAATGATAATAATAATATTATTAATAAAAATTAAAATGCTTGCCTTGTAACTGGGTGGTGAGGGTTTTAAACCTGATGGTGCCTTTGTATTCCTTTAGCCTTGAATATTTGGTTTATTCAAATTAATTTACCAAAAATCGAAGAAAGGTTGAAAATATTCATGTTAATGTATAATGAATTTGAGTCTGTCTGACAATAGCACAGTTGAGTTGGGAATACTTAAAAAGGCCACTGCAAATTGTAACGTTAATTTGGTTTGTTTGATGCATTCATATTAAAAACACAAAGTGGAATTGTTTAAAATTAAAATTCCGGTCATGCCAGACAGTTGTCCACTCATGCTGAAACTTAATTGAAGCCCTGAGATTTTAGCTTCTGTTTCTTATATATGCAGTACTGTCTGATTATCGTCATGGAAAAATGCCTTTGCTGAATGACAAAAAACACAGCACTGAAATCATAATTTATTGTGTGTGTAACTGGTATGTAAAAATCTTGATGAATTTATTTATTGTTTTTTTTTTGTATTTGACGAGAACATAAATATATGACTAAGCAGAGAATTTCCTTTTTAATACATTTTGTTGTTTGTTTTCAAGTCTTTTTTCAGAATATGTATATAAAATCTCTATTTAATTTGTTCTTTCTTGGCTTTCTAAAATTCCTTGCACAATCATATTCTATATAGAATCACATTTGTATGCTGTTGCACAACCAAGAATATATTTTTAAAAAGACAAAACCAGTTATTTTCTTCTATCAAATCAATGTGATGTGATAAAATCTCATGACCTGAGTATTTTCTTACTTTGCTGGTCAACGTCATTCGGTTTCATTCCACCCCATTCAACAACAAAAAGAAGTGTTCTGGATGTAGACGCCCTTGTTGAACTCAGCCAGCTGGAATTTATAACTATTTATCTGTCTATAATCACATCCACATTTCACACAATTTAAGCCAGCTGAGACAACTGAAGTACAATAAAGAGTAAATTCAGTTCTATGGTGTTTTATTCTATTGCTATTCTGCTATTCTCAGCATCATCACGCATATTATGTGTGCCATCTCTCATAGTCTTTATATCACACACTGACCCTTCATGAAAAAAGAACTTGAACCATTGAACAGAGGTAGTGAATAACATTTGGTATCTTTTTACAATGGCACCTGTCAAAACTGGGATATATTAGGAAGCGTGAACTAGACGTTCCAGACATCTATGCTTTGGTAGCAGGAAAAGTGGGCAAGCATAAGGATCTGCTTAACTTTGAAATGGCTAGACGGTAAATTGTGGGTAAATTCTGATGGCTAGACGACTGGGTCAGTGCATCTCAAAAAGCAAAATTGCTGAAAAAAATTAACACTGATTATAATAGCATTATAATATAATAGCATTAGAACTGGACCATGAAGCAGTGGAAGAATGTGGCCTGGTCTGATGAATCACATATACTTTTACATCATATGGATGGCCAGGTTAGTACTAGGATGCACTATGAAATGGTGGCAAGCCAGCATGGCAAGGCAGGCCGATGTTTTACTCAATGTTATGCTAGGAAACCTTTAGTCCTGATGTTAATGTGAATGTTACTTTGACATGTACCACCTAACTATACATTATTAGGGACCAAGTACACCCCTTCATGGCAACAGTAATGATTCCCTGATTGCAGGGGTCTCTTCAGCAGCATAATACGCCCTGCCCTACTGCAGAAATCATCACTGAACCACATCAAAAAAAATTATAGCGGAGTATCAG
Source organism: Clarias laeviceps (assembly GCA_030014305.1). Lineage (NCBI taxonomy): Eukaryota > Metazoa > Chordata > Actinopteri > Siluriformes > Clariidae > Clarias > Clarias laeviceps. The sequence goes on along the minus strand of JAQMYJ010000010.1, from coordinate 16,148,049 downwards.
GTGCATTTGTCCTGTATGCCGTCCACTCTGTATTTTTCTTGCGTCCTGTATTTTTCTTGCTGAAGTAAAGCATGACAAAAACGCATAACACATGGCGTCAAGTGTAGTTTCATTGACATCTGGTGAAGTTCACACACTGAACAGATAAAAGCTGAGGTTTTAATAAAAAAAATTTTTGATATAGCATAGATAAGCAGTTTTTCATGATGACAGAGTGGAAAATTTTTTATACCGAACGTGTGGTGTTCATTTCATTCTTTAACTCATTTTATGAAGGGGGCCAATAATTCTGGATGGCACGGTAGGTCAATAAGATAAGTTTTGCATAACATGTATTAACTGTATAACAGCTGTGTGTGTGTGTGTGTATGTGTGCACATACCTTTTCAATGCTGTGAAAATGTATTTGCCCCTTTCTGATTGTTTACATTTTTTTGCATATTCCTCACACTTAAATGTAAATGATTAAGATTAGCAAACACATTTTAATATTACACAAAGACAACATGAGTAATGTTATCAAAAGTACAAAATGCAGTTTTTGAAGAAAGATGATTTCCAAAAAAGCTGTCCAAATCTCTCTGGCTCCTTGTGAAAAAGTAATTGCCCTCCAAACCTAATAACTGGTTGTGCCATCCTAAGTGGCAACAGCTGCAATCAAGCATTTGTGATAACTGGCAATGAGTCTTTCACATGGATGTGGAGGAATTTCGGCCCAATCTTCTCTGCAGAACTGTTTAATTCAGCTATGAACTGATGATTTTGGATCATCATCAGGCTGCATAACCCAAGTATGCTTGAGCTTGAGGTCACAAACTAATGGCCGGACAATCTCCTTCAGCATTTTCTGATGGAGTGCAAAATTCATGGTTCCATTATTTATGGTCGACCAGTTCGACCAGTCCTTTGCACTACCACCACCATGTTTGACTGTTGGTATGGTGATATTTTTATGAAATGCTGTGTTTTACACTAGATGTTACAGGACTCACACACCTTCCAAAAAACTTAAATTTTGTTTCATCAGCGCACAGAATATTTACCCAAAAGTCCTTGGGATGATCAAAGTGTTTTGTTTTGTTTTTTAATGAAAATGAACACCGACCTTAACTAATGCAAGTCAGGCCTGCAGTTCTTTAGATCTTGTTCTGGGTTCTTTTATGAACTCCTGAATGAGTCGTTTTTTTTGTGCTCTTGGAGTAATTTTGGTAGGCTGGCCACTCCTGGGAAGGTTCACCAAGTTCCAAGTTTTCTCTATTTGTGGATAATGACTATCACCATGGTTTATTGGCATCCCAAAGCCTTAGAAATGGATTGGTAACCCTTTCCAGACTGATACATGTCAATTATTTTGTTTCACATCAGTTCTTGAATTTCTTTAGATCGCAGCATGATGTGTTGCTTTTTTGAGATCTTTTAGTATGCTCACTTTGTCAGACAGGTTCTATTTAAGTGACTTCTTGATTGAAGAGGTCTGACAGTAATCAGGCCTGGATGTGGCAAGTGAAATTTAACTCAGCTTTCCGAAAAATGTGGTTAATCACAGTTCATTAATGAGTGAGCAGGTGTGTGTGTGTGTGTGTGTGGGGGGGGGTGGGGGGGGGGGGGTTGTAGCCTGTGGAAGGTTGTGGGGAGGTTACTTTTTACTTTTTAACATAGGGCCAGGCAGGTTTGGACAGCCTTTTCATCTTAATAAATGAAATCATGATTTAAAAAAAATGTTTTTTATCTTTGTATAATATTAAAATGAAGTATGCCAAAAATGCAAATACTTTTTCACAGCACTATATATTGTATTGAAATATATATTCGAATATGCATCGACAGATTTAAGGTACTGTATATATAAATTTAAGGACAAATATACTTTCTGTGGATCTTTCTTTTGTGCTCTTCATTCCAGCATAGAAATAAGTTCTGACTTCAGCCAAATCCATTAAGAATTTTACATAAAGTGTCTCAAACACCATAATACACACTGTGTACTACGTATTGTATACTAAAATGTGTAATCACTTAGTAATCATGATTTTTGTTTGGTGATAACACCTCTGATCAAACACAAACATGTTTTGTACTGAATGAAAATTATATTTCCTATAAGGCACATTGCATCATGGACCAGACACCAGTTCTGGCAGTTCTGACATACAGCCATCATTTTAGACAGAAGGGACTGCAATATTTGCTTAACAAATAGAGAAAATACTGCACTGTACAAATCTAATGTTGAAATCATATCAGGATGGGCTCATAAGAGGAAACACCTTTCACACCTTGTTGTTGGTGCATCTTTTAATGTGGATGAAAATAACTCAGTCTACAGACAACAACAATAGACCTGGCCATGCTATATTATATTATTATGTTATAATATTATATTATAAATATTCATTTGTGGCATAAGTTCATTGAACTCTACTGTAATAAACTCATGAAGTAAATAGTTATAATGTTGCCTAAAGTTGGGATTGAAGACAACTATTGTTGTCATCTTGCACAAGACCCTTAAGCCTTGAACTGCTCAGCTGTATGCTTACCTTTTTTAGGTCACTTAAGAATATCTGTAAAATTTAATGTAAAATATAGTGTAACTGATGACCTAGTTATCATTACTTTGACTGGGTTAAGAAAATAGTATTGCACCTCAATGACACAACAAGTTCAAGTTCATACATTCAGCATTTTTAAGGTTAAAAAGCACTTGTTTTCTCTTGTATGTCTTGTTTAAATACTCTGCAGGAATAAACTTTTTCCTGTTCAAAAAAATAAGTATTTTCAGTGACTAAACACTCTACCAGTGACTCTACCAGCATTATTTCTTCCTACACAACTTTAAGCACACAAATGGTGTTAGGCCATGAACACTGTGGAACATATGTGAAGAAACATATGTGAAGTAGTAGTGCCATCTTGTGGATCTTCAAGATTCAATTCAAGATTCAAGATTCAAAGAACTTTATTAATCCCAGAGGGAAATTGCTTATGCTCGGTTACAGGTGCTCACAG
>JAQMYJ010000010.1:16127649-16144940 GCA_030014305.1 Clarias laeviceps | reverse complement strand
ACGTTAAAAGACCTGAGCCTTCGAAGAAAGTACAACCGACTCTGTCCTTTCTTGTAGAGTGCCGTTGTGTTGAGTGATCTTGTGGATCTCTGATGCCTTGTAGCTGTGGTTGTGGCCCCCAGTGCAGTCATGAACCTTGGTATACTTGTAATATCTAATTTCTTATAAGTTACCTGAACAGTTTAAAATGATTCAAATCTGTCTGTATTCCAACAGGCCCATTGTGGCAAGTTCTAGCATTATTTTTAGTGACTACTAATTCATTATATTTTCATCTTAGAAATAAGGGTTTAAACTTTTAAGGGCAACCCTTCCTGTATGTTGGACCTTTATGTAGAAACCTTAGATGTAGACCAACAAGTGAGAGTTTATAAATAATTATGTTATATTAAATATACATAATTATTAAATGTTAAATGTTCGATTTAACTCATTTAAAACAGTTTATGCTCAAAGCCAAAACAAATTACAGTTGAGACAGGTTGCACAGTTGCATTTTTAAAAGCAGTGATACTCAACCCTGGTCCTGGATTTCTTAAATTCCAGCACACTTGATTTGACTAATCGGCTAATTAACAGCCTATTTTGAGCGAAAGTGGATGTGATAAAGCAGGTAAAACACTAAAACGTACAGAAAAGGTCTTCTGCAGGACCAGGGTTGATAACCACTATTTTACAGGGTTTTGCTCAATGTCCCAGCAGTAGCAGCTTGGTGATGGAAAAGGTTGGAAATGGTTCCACACAGAGCAAATTTAGGCAGCTCCATCCATCCAGCTAGGAAACTCTGTAGCCCAACTAGGCAAAATTGAGTCCAGCAATGTATTTCTTCCCATTTCACCACCATGATGGGACCAACATTCACACGCTCATTCACACAGTACAGGCAATTTGGGAACAGCCCTTAAAAAAAATTGTGCATTGCTGTCGAGTTAGTTAATAATATGTAATACAAATATATTGGCGCCAAATGAGACGTCCCTGATACGACACATTATTGCATGACCACCGAGTGCCATCTGGTGGCCAGTTAAAGAATAGACTAGAACATGAGCGCGACTGAACTGGCGCTTTTAAGGTGGACCTGACATTCTTAAAGCTGTTGGGCAATACCGGGACAGCTGTTAGGATGTCTTTTTGCTTTCACAGGCACAAAAACAAATCGTATAGTTTACAATTTCATGACTCTTAGAGACACTTCCGTAAATTTAAGCAAAATATATGATCTTATTTGCTTTAGGGTTTCTGGGTGCATGCGCATACAGTGCGCGCGTGATCATAGCCTTGGTACGGCACAGGTTAAAAAAAAGAAGTTCTCTCGTATATAACTTTCATCAGATGGAACAGAAGAGTGAGGTGTGATTCATTGTGCGTTTTTAAGGTACGGTGTGTTCTGCCCTGGAGAGCACTGGGGACATTTTGACACCTTCAATCTCTATTTAAATTTATGTTTCCTTTAAGACATTTTGTTCTTGCCTGTGCTACGGCTTTCTCCATTCTGTGTCCATCACCCATTATGTTCATTACTTAATTCAGTCAGTTCTGTTATAATTGGGAAGGTGAGAGATTATCTCTGCGTAATTGCATAATTTTTACGCAGGACGAGGTGGAGGATGGGGGAGAGGCGTGGAGGAGAAAAAAAAAAGAAAGAGAAGCTCATTTGAAAGGTTCAGCAAAGCGATTCCACCTTAACTGCTTGGCAGCTGCACTGACTGCAGAGCCCTTCTGTTCCAGTCTGCACGTAGAGAGGAAAGAAAGACCTGACCTCAGCTGTCCTGACAAACCCTGTTTAACTTCAAAAATGTGAAGTGCTATGACATAACCTTTCATAACTGATTAAAAATGTATATGGCAACCTATTAAATATATAGACATATATACAATATAGAATAAATGGTCAAATCCCAAAAGCTAAATATGCTTGAAAGAGGGGAGGGAGAGTGTGTATGTGTGTGGGAAGTAGGAGAGTGTTCTAGGTTCTAGGCCAGCATCGTCCTACTCTACTGTGATTAATTATTGTGGCTGACAGCCAGGCCTCTGCTGCGTTTGGTTGCGCACGAGATTTCGTAGCCGCCAGATCAAAAGGACTCCAGGAAAGGGGTGGTCCTGCTGGGGGATATATAGCCAGCCGGGGCTCTGCTCGAACCTGAGAGAAAAGGAGAGAGGAGAGAGAGACAGGGTGAGAAAGTGTCCCGTCCGGGAGAAGAGACTCTGAAATGCTGAATAGGAACTAATCTGCATCTTCTTTAAAAAAGCAAGAAAACTCACCAGGCGCATATTTTGGCTATTTATTTTTCACATTGGTACTAATATAGAGTTTGCACTGGATTTTTATTATTATTATTACTAGTAGTAGTATCTATAGTAGATTTCTGTGAAATTCAGTTTACGCACCAGGACTTTGACAGTTCGTGAAAGTATTCCTTTCTTGAAGGATTATGATGTTTTTTCTGCGTGTTGCGCTGAGTTTAACCGCTGCCCTGTGCGCCACCGCGGCGCAAAGCGCGTGGGAAGAAACCACGGTGATACCGGTTCAACTCCAAGCGCCTGGAACTTCTGAAGAGGCTTCAGGGAAGCTTTTCTATCGCTTGGACATCTTTGGGAAACGGATGGTGCTGGAGGTGGTGCCGGATCAGACTTTCCTGGCGCCTGGGTTTGTGTTCCATGTGGTGGGGAAGCCAGAGGGCCGGCGGAGTTTTGACAGCTCGGCGGAGGCGCGCTGCTTTTACACGGGAACCGTGAACCGAGACAAGAGCTCTGCGGTCGCTCTGAACGTCTGTCATGGACTGAGGGGTGGCTTCAGCTATGGTGGTGAAGAGTATTTCATTCAGCCCGCGAATGTCACCGGTGAAAGCGGTTTGTCTAGCAGGGACATGCACACCATCCGCCGGAGAAACCGGCAGTTCCATGGAGAGGTCGGTGGCTCTAAGTGCGGTGTCAGCGAGGACGAGGAGAAAATCCCTGAGCACCATGAGACGAAGCCGGTCTCAACTCCTAATGAGTCCCAAGGTAGGTGTAAAAACTTTCACACTTTAAATATTTCTTCCACTGACATTATAAACTTGCATATATCGAACCAATGCCCAAGTTAAGGCAAAAGCACTACTGCGCTTCAACAGGGCATCACGATGTAGCATGTGCATTAAAATCCAAGAGGTCATTTGGTTAAGGGAACTAAGCCAACATGCTACAGGTAATGTTAGGGTTAAATGGTAGAGAGGGGGGGAAAAGAGGAGGGTGGGTAGAGCTCACTGGTTGCGTAGGAGGGAGGGTCTGAGAGCGGGTGGTGAAACGTGGAAACTCGCCTCCCGATTGCGCGCGTTGCGCAGGTCAGCGTCCGCACGCTTCTCCCGGGGGAGGACTGCGGATGGCGTAGATTGTGGTAAAAGGCGTCAGTGTACCTTATGACGTAGTTTTACTCGAATGTAAGCAATTAAAAGAGGACACCGCGCGCGCGCAGTCTGCTACTCTTACGCCATAGACAAATTCTTCGATAATGTAAGAATTTAGGCGTTTGGCAGATGCGCTTATTAAGAGCGACTTTCAAAAGTGCTCTGAAGTTTCCGTCATTGGATAGATCCTTACACTGGGTTACTAGGGTTATAAGTACCATCAGTCAAACAATGTTGAGAAGTTTTTGTTTGTTTGCTTGCTTTTTGTTTTCTGATTAATCCAAATAACCTATTAGTTATTTTTACCTGTGTGAAGATTCTGAAAAAGAAGCAATTGCCACTGATCAATCAATCAAGTTCTGCTTTTTTTTAACAATAAGTATCCATATCCTCTCCTTGTTTCAGCACATCATCGGTCCCGTCGATTTGTGTCCATCCCACGATATTTGGAAATCATGATTGTGGCAGATGTCTCAATGTATGAGTTTCATGGAAATAATGTGGAATCTTACCTGCTAACCCTAATGGCAGTAGCTTCCCGCATTTACCGCCATCCCACTATTCACAACTCTATTACACTCTCTGTGGTAAAACTTATGGTGATAAAAATTAAAGAACATGGACCAAATGTGTCAGAAAATGCCGCCCTCACCTTGAGGAACTTCTGCCAGTGGCAAAAGCAACATAATCCTCCCAGCGATCGTCACCCAGAACATTATGACACGGCTATCCTGGTCACTAGACGAGTAAGAATCCAGTCTACAAAATATATATTCAGTAATAACTGAATTTAAGAAATTAGATGTTGAAATGGCATTTTTTTATATTGTTCACTCTCTCTTCTTTAGGATCTATGTGGTGCTCACTCTTGTGACACATTAGGAATGGCTGACGTTGGCACAGTGTGTGATCCAGAGCGAAGTTGCTCCATCGTACAGGATGATGGACTGCAGGCAGCTTTCACTATTGCACACGAGCTTGGTATGATGTCTTCTTAATGTCTTGCCAATAAGTCACTGACAACAAAAAGGTGCTAATTATACTGTAAAACATTGCAAATCTCATATAGATGATTTCATTGTCCTGTAGGTCATGTGTTCAACATTCCCCATGATGATGCCAAGCAGTGTACTATTAATGCTGAAACCTTCAACTCCCACCTGATGGCATCGACTCTTTGCAATCTGAACCAGTTGCATCCCTGGTCTCCATGCAGTGCACTGATGATCACAACCTTCCTGGATAACGGCCACGGTCAGTGTCTGCTTGACAAGCCACAGAAGCCTCAGGAATTACCACAAGCCCTGCCAGGATCAGAGTACAGTGCTGACGATCAGTGTCGTCTCACATTTGGTAATGAGTCACTGCATTGCCCTGACCCGGGCACCACCTGTGCAGCTCTCTGGTGCACTGCCACTAATGCAAATGGTCTTCTTGTGTGCCAAACCAAGAACTGTCCATGGGCTGATGGAACTCCATGTGGGCTTGACAGATACTGTGTGGCAGGCCACTGTTTGAGCAGTGGTGAAGCAAACCGTCATAAGGTAAGGACCATTTGGTGGAGTGTTTACATTAGAAACAAGATGACAGTTAGATGTCTAACAGTTTCTCCCTCTGGTATTCACAGACCTCTGTCAATGGTGGATGGGGAATTTGGGGAGATTGGGGTGAGTGCTCACGTACCTGCGGTGGTGGTGTGCAGTACTCTTTTAGGAAATGTGACAACCCTGTGCCCAAGAATGAAGGCAAATACTGCGAGGGTAAAAGAGTCCAGTATCGATCCTGCAATACAGAAGCCTGTCCTGACAGCAATGGTGAGAGTTCTAATTCAATAATTTGACATGATTGTTTATGATAGATTGTCTTTTTGACCTGTTAATTTAATTACTTTTTGATCCTCTGTTCAGGTTTAACTTTCCGTGAAGAGCAGTGTTTGGCCCACAACGATATTTCCTCCCACATGACATTTGGCTCAAGTGAGGGTGTTGAATGGGTACCAAAATATGCTGGTGTATCACCCAAGGACCGCTGTAAGCTGGTTTGCAGAGCAAAGGGCACAGGATACTTCTTTATTCTTAAGCCAAAGGTATGTATGAATGCTTTGAATATTAAAAATAACTTAAAAAATCCGGCTTGTAACTGAAGGTCAGAAACAAGGTATAATACTTGACTCTCTACTGCCCTCAGGTGGAAGATGGAACTCCCTGCACCCCCGACTCCACCTCTGTTTGTGTTCAAGGCCAATGCGTTAAGGCTGGATGTGACCGTGTCATTGGCTCAGATAAACATTTTGATAAATGTGGTGTGTGTGGAGGGAATGGATCAACTTGCAAGAAAGTCTCTGGATCCTTGGAGTATGCAAGGTAAGCAAGCAGTTATAAATAAGTTTCCTTGTTTATTTACCAAACCCCAAGCTCCAAAAATGACCTGTATATTTTATGTTTTTAGACCCGGCTATCAGGATGTTGTGACAATCCCTGCAGGTGCCACCCACCTCGATGTCAAGCAGCGAGCCAATGGTCCCCGTCAACCTGACAACAGTTACCTGGCTGTTCGACGGCAAGATGGTACCTACCTACTAAATGGTGACTACAAGCTTACAACTTTGGAGCATGACATCTTCCTTAAAGGGTCACTTCTGCGCTACAGCGGTTCTTTAGCCTCCCTTGAGCGCCTCCGTAGCTTTGCTCCTCTTCCAGAGCCACTGACAGTCCAGGTTCTATCTGTAGGCAACTCCCCCCGGCCCCGTGTAAAATACAGCTACTTTGCCCCGCGTCCTACTTCCACAAACCGCCGTCCCATCAATGCCATCGGAGAAGCAGGAGGAGCAGAGTGGACACTAGGTGAATGGGGACCCTGCTCACAGACCTGTGGTGAAGGTGTTCAGAAGAGGGACATCCTCTGTCAAGACACCCAGGGTCGACCATCACAAGACTGTCCCGAGGAACTGCGTCCTCCTTCCTCTCAGCCTTGTACCATACACGCCTGCCCATCCTGGGTAGTTGGTGAGTGGTCAGCCTGCTCACAGAGCTGTGGTGAAGGTGTTCAGGAGAGGGATGTCCTCTGTCAAGATACCCAAGGTCGACCATCACAAGACTGTCCCGAGAAACTGCATCCTCCTTCCTCTCAGCCTTGTAACATACACGCCTGCCCATCCTGGGTAGTTGGTGAGTGGTCAGCCTGCTCACAGACCTGTGGTGAAGGTGTTCAGAAGAGGCACGTCCTCTGTCAATACACTCAGGGTCGACCATCACAGGACTGTCCGGAGAAACTGCGTCCTCCTTCCTCTCAGCCTTGTACCATAAACGCCTGCCAATCCTGGGTAGTTGGTCCGTGGTCAGCCTGTTCTAAGACTTGTGGCCGAGGCTTTCGGAAACGTATGCTGCGCTGTGTGGGTCATGACGGCTATGTTTTGCCCCATGACCGCTGTCACACAAAAGATCGGCCACGACCCTTGATAGACATGTGCGTCCAGGGTGCCTGTTAAGACTGGCTTCGACTAGAAGCAAGCTTTGACTGTAATTTCAGTTATTCATTGTCTGAAGCAAGGCAATGCAGGTTTGGGATCCAAAGTGCCCCTTATGACGGTGACTGCAATGAACCTTGAACCAGCACAACAGTTCCCACTCCTCCAACACTGGGTCCAGGACACAAAGCTGGCACACTGTGTACCTGTCTGAAAAGCTGGGCTAGAAGATGAGTTAAAAAAAAAATAAAACTACAAAGACACCTTTGCTGCATTAGGTGCTGTGACATGCATACAAGTCATTGGTGTGAGTGTTTTAGAGTGAATGACTTATAAAATGTTCTTGTTTATGTATTTGTACCATCTGTCTGAGCTGGACTGGACAGAAAGTTTTTATATGAGAGGAAACTATATGAGAGCATCTATAGAATAAATAAAAAGCTACTTAGATGTGAATATATTGGAATCTATTAGTATTTGGCTGGGACAGATTGAAACAGTGACTCAGTAAGTGAGCCCATATTAAAACCTATTCAATTCATTCATCATTCATTCATCTCAGATCACCAGGACACACAAGCTGCTATAATACTCAGCAGGTTTTAAGTATGCTTTTATAACTTTAGCTGCACAGTTAGTATACAGGTTGATTTATATGCAAGTTTTCAATGCACTCCCCATCATTAATCAACCAAGAGTCAAGAAATGTCAAAGAACATGGTTTTCTATATTGGAGTGGTGTGTGTGTGTGTGTGTGTGTGTGTGTGTGTGTGTGTATGTGTGACGAGGCCGGGTGAGGTTAGCATGGAGGGTGAGGGACTTCTCTCCTACTACTACTTCATAAGTAAGTCTCTCGTGCCTTCCGAGAAGGTGTCATCTTTTTTTTTTTTTTTTTTTTTGTACAGAATATCCAAACGTTATTTATTTTTGTACAGCCTTTAAAATATAATCTTGTGGCTTTTATAATTATTGTTGTATTTTTATTTGTTATTATTGTTATTATTATTAAAATAACAGAAGGATGTAGATTATATTGGAGTATTTATACAGTATTATATATGGTCTTAGGTTTATGAATAAAGTATCACATTGACTTGTGAACCAAAATCATTTATGTATGTGTGTGTTATTATGGACTTTAATGGGGTTTGGAGGGAAAGCGTAAGGACAGACTGTTCGATAGGTCTCCAAAGGACACAGCCACTATGACACATTTACATTTATTATATTTACTTTGATGACTATACTTGTTTTGATATACATGGTGTGTTATCCAGGAATGGGTTCTTTTTATCAGTCTTGCTAACTTTAAGAAAGAAAATTAGAGGCTGATGAGCAACGGACTGTATAACAGCATAATAGCATAATAGTAATTAAACACTCATGAACTTATGAACTTGCGTTCATAAAAAAGTTGGTTAATAATTCATCTGCTGGCTGTCCAAAAATCAGGAGCCTCGAGCAAAGTGTTGAGCAACAGTTGCGACATGACACAGTAGTTTAGAAAATGCCTAGAACATAAGCTCACAGCATAAATGCAATTTTTGTTGATTTTCATACATTCTATGTAAACTTTAGAAACTGCTGTGTGTGTGTGACAACCCTGGGAGATAGGCAGAGTAACTGAAATACAAACCATAATCTGTATAAACAGGGCTACTGGTGTTCCTATTAAAGTGGCCAGTAAGGTTATATCAGGACTTAAAACTGATGTTCTGGCCTGCTTACCGGAATCATACAGTGCATACAATGTTCATCAATAAACAGACATCCTGATAATATCTAAACACAAAGTACATTGCTGTCTGTATATTAAACATATAGCCTATGTATATTAAAATATTGTGTGAGTCATGTTGCTGAAAAGCAATATTTATTAATTCCATAATTTGGATGCGTTTAAGATTACTGCAAGAGCAAGAGCTTTTTGGGGAAGATTTCGCTTTGCCTTTCAAACACATGTACAAACAGTGGGATGGGAAAGTATTCATACTATATCGATTATTGCACACTTTTATTTATAACCAAACTGAGGTAATTGAAGTTACATTTGTGTTAAATGCTTTAACTTGCTTTTTATGACATCAATCAACACACAATAACGAATGATGACAAAGCAAAAAGACTTATTAGAATAAAGTATTTAGACGCTAACCCTTATTTATAAAAGTAATTACAGCTAACCCCAACCCTAATTCTTTGTACACCTGGATTTGGGCAATTGTTCCCATTCTTCCTGACAGATCCACTCAAGCACAATCAGATTGGATGAGGAAAGTTTATGACCAGCCCTCTTCAGCTATTTCCATACCTCTTTTCCACCAAAGTGAACCAGGTGCTAGTTTATATCTGGTGCTAATGCCGAGTCAGAGCCGCTTCAATAGTGGACCATCAAAGAACTGGCTTTGTTGTTTCATTGGCTAGAGAGTCATTACATCACTGTATACAGCTGTGTACATATCTACTTTCCCAGCAACACTAGCCGGAAGCCAAACAACAACAATGGTGAACTTTTGTTCTGCTTTTTGTGTTTACTATGGACAGCAAGTACATTCAAGAAGAAAGCGAGTTACATAAACAAAAATTTTTTTTTTTTACCACTTAATGAAAGATATTAGTCTTTATTAGCCTAGTTGAGCTTCGTTGGCCTTTAACAGGTTCGCAGCTGCTATTCAGCTGATATCAAACTCAGTGCCATAAAACTAATAAATGGATGAATAGAACATTTTTATTTTTACAGTTTGTCTTGATGATGAAGGAAAAACAGAGATCACCTGTTGTCTGAGCACAGCCTCCTTCTTACTACTGGTTAGATGCAATTGTTCCAGATTTCAGCCGACAAGACTTTGTGAGGAATTTCCATGTGGTCCCAGGACTCCTTTAAGTACATCTTTGGTTGGGTCAGGCATTTTATAGAGAAAAGGAACGAGTTATCATTTTTGTGTCCCAATTGGAAATCAGGTTGCAATTGTTATCTGGAAGCTGGCTACCAGTGAGGAATACAGGACATCAGCCATCATTTGAGGTAGGCCTGTGCAATGTGTTCAACTGTGTTCAGGAATTCTGCAATAGAGTGATCATCCAGCTGCTTAATAACCACATTGAATTTCCTGATGCTGCCAAGCTGGCAGAAATGGCTACTATAAATGGGCAAAATAAAGGCAAAACAAAGTCATCATATCTGGGTTTGATGTTGGACGTTAGATGGTCGGCGACCCAGTTTACCCCATGCAGAAGTGGCTTATGAAGCTCTTTTTAGACAACGGCAGACTTAACCCTGAACAACACACCTACAACTACAGACTGAACAGTTCGTGATCGGTTGTGGAGATGTGGTTTAAGAGACGAAAATGAATAACTGCATGCTGGTGATGAGCAAGAAGATGGTGGTGACCTATTGTGTGCTGCGTAACATTTGAGAGGAACATGTCACGAGAACGTGCAGCCTTCTGTTCAGCATGGTAATCCAGAAGAGGTTAAAATGAGAGTGTTAATTAATTACTTGTGCATTAATTCATTACTTTAACAGAGGGGAAACATGACTTATTGTTCTTTAACTACAGCACAACGGCTACAGTTTGGTAAAATCTGTTCTATTTACTGGCATGTATTGACATATAAAATGAAAAATATTTTTTCTCTGCAAATAAAGAATACTGAAGCGGACATATCTACTCAAGAAATCTGTTTATTTTGAAAAGCTATAAAACATTTGTAAAGGTGCATGGAAAATGTGCATTGAAGTGAAATGTGCATTGAACATGACTGCACTGTAACAAATCTAAATAAATAAAAACATTTTTAGTTCAAAAAGCACAATGTTCAATTATTTTACTTCCATTATTGCCACCATGCACACCAGAATTCCAAGTAAGTCAGTTTCCATTCTCCGCAGAAAGGTATTATTCACCTCCTTACTGTGATGTAAAATCCTCTCACCAGCATCTCTGCATTCTTGTCTCTCTTCCTTTTCACCTATGACCTATGATTATAAATTTAAATTAACACAGATCTCCATTGTTATGTGAAAAAAGGAATTGAATGAACGTTTTTTTTTTTTTAGATTTTGGACACACCTTCTAATTCCAAGGTCTTTCCTGATTTTAATTTCTTTCTACATTGTAAAACAATACTGAAGGCATTTAAAACATGCAATAATCTCCTTTGAACAAGTTGATATTGAGATGTGTCTGCTACGTACAATATGCTCTGTAAATCCTTCATTTACAATCTGATTGGTGATTTCTGAGGCTGGTGACTCTAAATGAGCTTCTCCTCTGCAGCAGAGGTAAGTTTTGGTCTCGCTTTCCAGTCATGGTCTTCATGAGAGCCAGTTTCATCATGGTGCTTGATGGGTTTTGCAAACACACTCAGACAATACCGTTCTTAGATCAGTTCCAGAACAGCTAATCTTTGTGCTTCAAAATAACAGCTAACTGTAGTTGTTGTTGCTGTTACTTAATTAGCTTATGCCATACTGTACGTGTCATTTCTTATTTTTGAAAAAAATCCAATATTGTTATAGAATGTAGCAAATAAATTACTATACAAAAAACACTGAATTTTATACTGTATACCAAGACCACATCCACTAAAATACCACAACCATGTCAGTGTCATTGATTAATAAAAATCAATTATTAAAAGTAATAAAAAATAATAAAAACAAATTGCACACACATTGCGTTATAATTATTAATATTGTCCATCTTATCATTGCTATATTGATTCAGTAAAATAAAAGTGTAACCCAAAATCTTAAATTTATTAATATATGTTGATGATTGTAGAACACCGGGGATGTGGAGTGATACATATAGATAAAGTGATAAAATAAAGTCACTATAGCTAATACAATGTGTTGTGTAAACATTGAAATAATTGAACATAGATAATTTTAATCCTGTACACGCCTATCTTTGGCAGATGGTAATGAATATTAACGTGTATGCAAATACAACAGTCACATGTCAAAACAAACAAGATGTCGGAAACCCAAACAAGTAAAGATTTTTCTTGGCAAATTCCGTAAAAAGTTTTTTGGAAAATGGAAAATTGAGAAAAGGAGGATGGAAAATTGAGGAGGGATTTTTGATATCTTAAATGAGTCAGCCATGAAAGTGGTTAATAACTTTCTGTGTGACATAATATTGAGTGACATCATAGTGTGGTGTTTTTTCCAGCACCTGGGTCTTTTTATTAGAGGTGTTAACATTAAATTCCTCCTTTTTTTTTTTATTATGTCATAATGGTATCGGTATGTCCCCTTTAAATGCATGTGCCCACTGTGCCCAATATATGACGGAGGATGATGGCGCAGGGTGTTTGGGCCCGCTTATCATATATTTCAACTTGTAACTTTACTTGTAATTCAAATATTTTAGTCAGCTCAAGTAGTATTGGTTGTGGGCTCAATTAATTATATTTCTCTAGGGTTGACTTAGCTTAACTTTACATCTACTCAAAAAAGTTAGTTGTCTCCCATTGTAGCCTATTGATGTAGTTGGCTCAAGTGACTGTTTTTCTATAAAAATAAAAAAAAAGTTGGCCTGTTAATACTCCAACAATTACCCACAAACATTATTGAAAACACTTTATTCTTTCAAAACAAATAAAAAAAAGTTAAAAAGGGGTATCTATGAAACAGGAGAATAACAGGTTCTTGGCAAGAGATGTACTGAATGTATTGTTCCAATTTTAGTATATGCGAGGCCTGAATGTCTTTTTTTATGATGACATCACAGAGACACTATTATGACTCATGGAAGGTTAATGCGAGTTTTTCGGCGCAGCTGCTACAGAATGTTCTCCGATGAGCCCCCTGGAGTTCCTGCTCAAGGCTGCAGACGCGCCTGACGGTGTTCACAGTAAAGAGGGAGGAAATCAACCTCAACTGTAGCCGAAGGTACATTTATTTCTCTGTGAATAACCTCCTGTATTTTACAAACAATTAGTTTGACTAGATTAGATCAGGACTTTATCACAGGGGCGGATTCAGTCTCTGGAAACATTAGGGTCTCGGCCCAAACCAAGGAAATTTAACTTTTTTCTTTTTTTTCTTTTTGGTGTACTCTATTTCTTTTATTTATTATTTTGCACATTGTTGTTGAGTTTGCTTATATTGTATTGTGAAATTGTAATTTGTAAATCTTATTTATTAGAAAAATAAAATAAATAGAGGTATAACACACTCTTCAGTATCCTGAGCTATAACAAAAGCCCTAACAATTGAAGAGCACTGAACGAGTCTTTAACGTGACTTTGGAGAACAAGTAGTCTCAGAGAGTAATTTGTATAAAAACCTCCATAGGTTATGTACGGGAAACAAGTAGAAATGAGTAGTTTCCTCTTTCGAGTCTTTTGGTCCGAATCGTTCGTTCTTTTGTCACGTCACTCTCATAAATGCTATGCAGTGCAATAGTTTCAAAAGAACGAACGACTTGGACCTGAAGACACATGAAAAGAACCGTTCAATTCTGTTTCCTGTGTAATGCACTGCATAGTAGTGATTCTGGGTATTTTTCCAACCCGCGGGTCCCACTTTTATGGAATTATCTAGCCCGCCCCAGCCCGCCCCGCACCACTGTATCTATTTTTACAAACCGCCCCGCCCCGCCCCGCACCCGCGACCATTAAATAGACATACTCTCGTGTTTGTATATTTTTTCACACGAATTGCACTTCACGTAGCCGATACTGCTGTTGTCTCCTGCTGCAACTATTTCTGAGAACCGGTCCCAAACATTAGATTTAGCAGCCTGACCTTTTTTCCTTTTAATGATGTAAATTCCCGACCTCAATTTCTCCCGCACCTCGTCTTCCATCTTCACTTTTATTTCTTTGTTTTTGTTGTGACCTTATCAAAGAACTTAATAAAATATGAAAATAGATATTCCCAAATATTTATTATAGGCTATAGGGAATTGCACGCAACATACATGGATTTTTTATTTTATTTAGTTTTTAATGACCCGCCCCGCAAATAAAGGGACAATTTCTTTACCCGCCCCAACCCGACCCGCGGGTTACCTGCGCATCACTACTGCATAGGGATTATGAGAGTCACGTGACAAAAGAACGAATGATTCGGACTAGAAGATATAAGAGATGAGCTACTCATTCTGTTTATTATAATATGTCCTTAGTTGCATTGTAATATTTTCATTACTGGAACTTATATTACAATGCAGCTAAGGACATACAGTATTATAATAAACAGGTAAAATGTGTGTACTGTATGTAGACGTGCTGGGGGTCTGTTTATTGGAAATGTAACATTTTATCTTATTTCTGATCAAAAGAACGAAATTAGCTAAATGACTTAAAAAAAATATTCGTTGATTTTTGATGAACGAGATTCAAAGAACTGAGTCACTGAAATGATCCAAACTTCCCAGCACTAGTTTGCACGACAAAATACTTTCTTTTAGTTAAAAGTTGGTTTCTATAATAAAATATTTAAGCTGAACTTTCTCTGTTATCTCTAAGTTATTATTTTCTAAGTATAATACCTACTATAAAAAATATTAGTTTATAATTTTGAAAACAAATAAATTATTATTAATTCAAAATCAACAAGCACTTACGTTATCGAGTGGCAGCAACCCGTTATGCAGGTCACATGACCAACTCACTGCCTAACAGTTGCTAATTCACAAACCTGAAACACCTTCCCATCTGAAGCTACTGAAACAGAACCACTTTCTTCTAAATGCCGGATGAGGTTGAATCTTCTTGACAAACGTTCTCATGACCACCGTTATTTAGTTAGCGAGTTATTATCAAACTTACTCCATGACAGCAATCCCAAATGATAATGCCAGTGAAGACCTGTAGATGGCGACATTTCCCAGGGAATACATGATTATATTATTAGCTCCATCCTGGCAGAACAGTCGTTTCTGTGGCACTTAACTTTAGCTCGACGCCTGATGGTATCTGAGCACTTGGGGATGAAGGACCTTGCTCTAATGTCCAACAGTGGCAGCCCGGCAGCATGGGGGCTCGAACTACTGACCTCTTGATCAGTCCTTTAAAGACTGAAACTGAAAGTGGCTCCCTTTTCTTCTTGCTGTCTTTCTTGCTAACATTCTTGGGACACATGATGCTATTTCTTCACTAAATCTTGCACAAAATGCAAAAAAAAAACACACACACAAAAAAAAATATGCTTGGCTTTCCACTGACATTTTGAATGGCTTCCGGACATACCATCAATTTAGCCAGTGTTTTGTTCTTCTCGGGTCTTTTACTCATATGCCGAAAATGCACCGTATACTGAGGCAAATTTCTTGCAAAATTTCAATTCTTAAGGTGAAAAGGTACACCATTGCTGCTTGGAGCTCAGCTTGCCTGGCTGCACTGTATTTATACAACAGTGGCGTCATCGTGGCTTCTTGGTTAGTTCAGTCACCTCATGGTCTGTGTGCATGGAGTTTGCATGTTCTCCCTGTGCTTGGTGGGCTTCCTTCAGGTACTCCAGTTTCGTTCCACAGTCCAAAAACACGCAGATTAGGCTAATTGGCATTCCCAAGGTAGTGTGTTGTAGGGAGGTCTCACCACGGTCATAAAATAGGGAATAAATACAATGGTAATCACCATTGTAATCCACGGTAGCTAGTTGACCTACTGTACAGGTTCCTAGGTTCATAGATATATGGATGGAATAACAATAGTATGTTATTAACCCATCATAATAAAAATATACCCGTGTTTTGTTTTGTTTTTTTTACATATCCACGATAGACAATTATTTACTTTCACAGTAAATTTGTCATAAATTTGATGTACAATAGTTGGACAATAATGTGACTTATTATATAAAAAATCTTATAAAAATCTGGTAAATAATCCAATTTACAATTAAAAACATAATAGTAACATTATTAATCTTTCATTTTTCCACTTTTTTTTTCATGTCAGCAATTTATGTGTGAAATTTATGACAAACTTACAGCAGAATTTAATTTTGCAGCGGAGCTTTAAAAACGAGCTGATAGCAATGATTTGTTAAACGGTATGGCTGCCAGACTTTGCTCCTGGCTTCAGCCACTTATAGGCAAACATGCCATGATTTTGTCTTCCAGTCTTCAGACCTCCAGCAGGAAAATGACACTAAGTTAATGGTTTTGAAAGTGCTTTTTCTGTGCTTTTTAAAAAATCTCCAAGGCTTGAAGTGGAAAATATTGCTTGGCTGGAAATAAAAACATAAATAATATGATAATGTGTGATGGCTTTATTTATTATTGTTTTGCATATAGACCCAGTGTGTGTCCAGGCAACAGAACCGGCTCTGGTCCAACCCAGTTTCCCCAGGAACAGGTCATGGTAAGTTTATTCTGCTTCTGACTTTGGGTTTAGGAAAATCCAAAAATCCACTTTTCCATTACATGAACATTTTAAAGCACTGGACTGAGGCTAAGGAAAGCAATCCAGAATTGAAGTTACGCTAGTTTTTGTCAGGATAAAAATGCATTAAAATTTTGCCAGAAGTCTGATGAATAGAAGGATTCTGTACCATGTACTGCTTTGTAGCTGTATGGCCCTTTGTGATGATGTTTGGGCTGAATGCTAGTGCTCCTGTGTGCTACAAAAACCTAACACGTACAACATTTGGATGGTGAATTTCAGGATTTTGTGAATGAGGCTGAGGAGAAATTTGAAATGCTTATGGTGTCCTACGCTCAGCTGGAGGACAGAGTGAAGGAGCTGGAGCATCTGCTCTCTGAAGCCAGCAGAGACTGTGACATGAAAAGCAAGGTATGTGAGATAATCTTTGTATTTAAAAGCACTTCTTAAATTAAAATTAGCACCACATATACTTTTATACTGAACTTCCAGCCTCCTAACACACAGTAGGACTGCAGATCAATTCTTGCTATCCTTTATCGCCCAAATGAGGATGGGCTCCCTGTTGAGTCTGGTTCCTCTCAAGGTTTCTTCCTATTGACATTTCCCTTTGTTTTTCCCAAGGTTTTTCCCTTACCACGTCATCCTCGGACAGGGACTCGTCATCAGGGACAATCTGATCATTTTGATTTATGCATATTTTCTCACATATTTCATACTCATTTCAATAATTTTCTTTTGGTTCTGTAAAGCTGCTTTGTGACAATAACCATTGTTAAATATGCTATATAAATAAAATTGAATTGAATTGAACTATTACACACACACACACACACACACACACACACACACACACATAATTTAGTTTCCTCTAAATTATTAAATTAGATTGCATAAGTGACCTATTTACAATAAATAACAATATAGTAAATGAGGTTATGGGTCCATACGTACAGGAATTAGAGTGATTAATGTACAGAGGTTGCAGTAGGTAATAAGCATATGGTATACAGTGTATATATATATATATATATATATATATATATATATATATATATAAGCCCGGAATTATACATACCCCAGAACCC
>JAQMYJ010000010.1:16055470-16119327 GCA_030014305.1 Clarias laeviceps | reverse complement strand
TTTCATTCAAATTCAGAGCAAATAGGAAAAGCACTCATGTAAATAACAATATCCCTAACTTATTGTGAGTAGTGTAATTTCCTACTAATAACATGATCAATACTGCATAGGAAAAGAATCAAATATTATTTAATAATACTCATAATAATTTCTATTATACCTTGTAGTGTGTCAGGAACAGAATACAAATCTAATACAAATAGGTTATTTTCAGGAAACAGAAGTAGGTCAGGACTATTCGAGTCAGTATAAAAGGGATATTTTATACAAATGCACCAGAAGCAGTGATATAATTGAACTAGTCACTGTCTCACAGAATGCTGTGCACTTATACACACACGCTAATACATACTAATAGCAAGACAACAGTCACCCCAGGGATGAGCATAGTGACATATTTCTCACAATGTGAAAGACAGATTGTGTGGTTGTGACAGACTCACTGGCGGTGTGTGTAGAAGAAAATAAAGCTAATAAGCATTATCTGTTTTAATTTCATGTCACACTGGCAGAAAAAACAGCAGATGGCTGTAGGGTCTATTGTTAATCTGGAGGCTGAGACGTTTGACCTGCTCGTCGAATTGTTCATCAGGGACAAAGTAATAATACATATTTGCACATACTTTTCAAACTCATTTCCATTATCTTTCGATTCTGTAAAGCTGCTTTTCAACACCAATGACCATTTGTGTTAAAAGCGCTATATAAAGAAAGTTGAATTGAATTCCAGACACTGCAGAGCACAGTCGAGAACTTGTAGAGCTGCTGCATAAAATCAATCAGAATCATTGATATACTCTTGATCCCCTCAGGAAAATTGTTAAGTTGCAGTTGCTCCCAGTACCCATCGTAAAATATAAAAGTCACAGTAAAGTATAAGAGTCATAACATCATTGCACTATAAAGTTATTGTACATAAATTGACCAAAGTGTTGACATTTTATAAACGTTGCATAAAAAAATCTATATACTGTGAATCCAGAGTTACATAGTTTGATGGCCACAGATATGATCTTCTGTAGCACTCTTTAGTGCACCATGGTTGTATGAATCTATCACTGAAGGTGCTCCTCAGACTGACCAGCATGTTATGGAGAGGGTGGGAGAAGATATCTAGGATGGAATGTACTTTGGATAGCAACCTCCTCTCTGACACTGTCGTTAGAGGGTCCAGCTCCTCCCTGACAATATTACCGGATCAGTTTTCACACCTGCTTGCCACGACATATTGGAGAGCACAGGGTATCTTCTTGGAGTTCGAAATGTCATTAATCTCTCTTCTTTTATCTCATTAGTGTTTCATTTAATATATTTGGTTTGATTTGAAGCATGATCTTTAAAAATATATTGTCTGCAGAAGTGACGTATGATATGAGACGTTGCATAAGCCGCACTGTTGCTTAAAGTATTATTAATGTAGAATCACGTGTGTAAGATATATTTTTATATTAATATCCATACTATTGGCACATCTGTTGGCACATTGAAAAAGGGCTGCAAAATGTTTGTGCTTAAAATAAATGTAAATTTCCTATAGACTGCTATTCTTTTTATGATACAAAGGTGGCGGAATCCACAGTGTATCGGAGCTTTGCTCTGTATGGTGCTGTGTAGCCACTGATTGGTCAGAAAACTATTTAAGAATGTTTTGATGAACATGACAATCTCAAAGCGATGGAGGATCAGTGGGATGTGATGGACTAACAAGTCTAATCCATCTTGCACTCATGCTACAACTTGTACACTGTGTATACAAAATAATTCACAAGACATGTTCATCTAAAAAGATAATTGTTTTTTATATATTTTAAATATTTTATATATTTTTGTGGCTTAGTGGTTAGCACTATCTCCTTGCTCCCCACAATCAGATTGTACTTCTCTACATCACTTCTGGCACCTCCAGGGTCCGGGTCCGATTCCCGTCTCTGTGTGCATGGAGTTTGCATGTTCTCGCTGTGCTTGGTGGGTTTCCTCCAGGTTCTCTGGTTTCCTCCCACAGTTCAAAGACCTGCAAAGTAGGTTAATTGGCGGTCCCAAATTGCCCATAGTGTGTATGTGTGTTTGTGTGCCCTATGATAGATTGGCACTCTGTCCAGGGTGTACCCCGCCTCATGCCCGAAGTCTCCTGGGACAGGCTCCAGGCCCCCCGCGACCCTAAATACAGAATAAAGTGGTATAGACGATGAGTGAGTGAGTGAGAAAGAATGAGAAATAAATATACCTTGCTGGCTGCACACATCCAAGAGGGAACGAGTTCACTTGTTGAAATAAAATGTACAGAACAAACAATGTTCAACATCACATTCAAAACTCTTTCACTCTTCAAGCAGCATATAAATCGTTTCGTATGTCTTCTTGGCAGAAATCGCAATGACTAAATGTGTCCATGCACAATATTAACATTCTCGTTTCTACTTATTATTAATTCAAAGCAAAATAATATGGATAAAATATGTAAACAAAACATATCAAAGACAGACATAAATAACATTTATGTTATTTAAACTGGAATTTGATTTTATTATTTTGTGATGAGATTTAAAGATATATACATATGTATAGTAGTATATGCTAGTATATGGTAATATCAGCCTGTATGAATGAAGTCTGGTACAACACTTTCACACCTTGAAAGAACAGTCAAAAAAATCAGTCAAATGTTTATCGGTTTCTGTGAGGGTTAATTAACACTGTGTACACAAGATCAGGTTCAGTTCCAACCATGGGGTGGAAGCTATACCACCCAAAACTAAAAGGCGAGTATATCGCTGAACTGAAAGCATAGATAAACAAATATTTTTGGTAAGGCAGCAAACATCAACCACCAGTATCACTTGATGACAGAGCACGAGTGGGGCAGAAAGTATTAGGGCCAATATGGGATAAAAAAGAGTTGGAAGGGGAGGGGCAGGAATTTTCCGAGTTTAAAGCTCAAAAGTTGCAAGTCGAAATTTTTTAGAAAAAAACTAAAAAAAAAAAAAAAAACGTTAAATGTTTTGTCTTTAAAACTCAAATATCTGTGTTTTTTTTTTTTCTATGAATGAAGGTATCCGCATATATTCTTTGCAAGGTTGGGCAGACATCACTTGTTTTGCATTACATCTGGAGTGGAAGATCTAATCAAACTTTACTTTTCCTTTGGATTGAGTAACAAGGAATATACTTGTTCATTTAGCCCAGAATCACCAGAGCTTAATTTGAGTGAGTTTTTCCTTTTTGAGATTGAGATTTTTTTTTCTCGAAATGTTTGAGTTTTTTCCTTGAAAATTTTAAGCTTTTCTCTAGAGAAATTTTTTTTTTTATTATTATTCTAGAAATTTTTCTGCCCTCCTATCCCAAATTGGCCCTAATACTCCATCATAGGACTCGTTGAGACTTATGCGTCAAAAGCACAGACTTTGCCGTTGTATAGTCATTACATACTGATAAGAGATTAGGATAGTATGTTGTAGCCCAGTAATTCCGGGGGGACCAGAGCACTGTGGTATCTGTATCTGTAGTGGTTTGCGGATTCCTGGTAATGTAATGGGTCTTTACATTAATTACAAAGCATATGTAATGTATTATATGTTATTGAAATGTTAGATCCAACTTTTAATTTAATGCAAATAATTAAGTCACATTAAAGAAATGGTTAATTACTTTTATATTTCTCAATCTATATGCAGTAAATGACTTATTATTCCTGAATTTATTTTAAAAGAATGTCTTTAATCACAGATGTCCAAAAAATATACTTAACTTGTTGTTACCATGGTAACCAAGGTAGCCACATCTGGAGTGGTTGGTACAGGCAGTCCAGGAGAGTCTGGAAAAGGCACTTTAGTTAATATAACATATATCACAAGTGCACTTTTGATTTCACGGACACTACAAAATGCTACAAGATGAATTTAACCAAACAGAGTAAAATCATTATGCGTTCAATTAGTTATCTAAGCCATTTCATACAAGTGCTGTTGTACTGAATACCAGCAAAGCTGTTATGTGGCCGAAGGCATGAGGTAGCAAAAAGGTGAGGATAATTCATGGATGTGGGGGGCAAGACTTATGTTATATTTTCACTTATTTTCACTTATTCCACTTTAGAATGTCAGGTAACTTCTGGGGTTCAGGGGTTCTCATTATATTGTTTGTGTATGGAAATTCTCTTACTTTCACTATTAATCATAACTATGGTTTTTACTGTAAATTTTTTATCATGCAACTTCATCAAGTGTCAAAGCATTTCGATTGACAATGTTTTTCTGACCAATTTTCTACCACAAAGCTGACGGTTCAGCGCTATCCTTTCAGCTTTTGAAAGGCTCTTAACCCAGTTATTTCAAATCTCTTTAGTTGTTTTCTTTGCTTGATGCGGCCCAACAATTTCTGGAATGGCATTTTTTTGGGGGGGGGTCAGGCAGTGTGTGACGATTTTACAGAAAACAATGCAAAAGTGGACATAACTTTTTTTCTTTAACTGGCATAGGCCTTTCTGAACTACAGAATGTTTACAGAGAGGACACTATTGACAAGAGCAATGTGCGCAGACGGATTAAGAAGTTTAAGGAATGGGAAACCAGCATTGAAGACAAACCACACAATAGGAGACCATCCACTGCAACAAAGGGGATTCATGAGTTCTGTGATGGCACAAGTGCATCACTGGTGATCAAGGATATGTTGGGTAGTACCTTTGTATAGATACTATACACATAAAAAGTGGTAAACAACCCAGAATATGTTTTATATTTTAGATTGTCCAAAGTAGCTACATTTAGCTTTGATGACAGCTTGGTACACTCATGGCATTCTGTCTTCAGGTTCACAAGGTAGTCACTTAAAATATTTTTTACTTCACAGGTGTGCCTTGTCAAAAGTTAATTTCTGGCATTTTATGGCTTCTTAATGTTGTCTTGAGCAGAGAAAGGAAAACAATAGTTAATAGTTCTATACATGCTTTTACAACTACTGTACAAATCCATATTATGGCAAAAACACACAGTTAAGTAAAGCAAATAGACAGTTTATCATTGCTTTTAAAAAAATGAAGGTCAGTCAATCTGAAAAATCTCAAGAACGTTGAATATATTCCCAAGAGAAAAATCGAGGCATCTTATTAGAATAGTCCATGACTTTTGTAATGGCAGTGACAATTAAAAAACAAATTTTTCTTTGCTTTCCACATTCTTCAAATGTCCCTCAAATGCATTTAGTTCATTTATGACAGTCACGATTTTGTAGATAAAAGCAAACCAATCTATTTTTTTGTTTGTTCCATTTTATTATGTGATGCAGTCGTTTAATGTTGTGTTTTGCAAAAAAACATGTCATTTTAAAACTTCTAAAATATGAATGTACTGTGCCTTGCAAAAAACTGTGTTGTTAAAGATGACTTTGTGTCCCAGAGGAAACTAATTTGTCACGTTTGATAGAAATCACGTTTGGCAATAAAAACCATTATAACCTCTATGAAAATCTAACTTCTTCTAATTGCTTCTAATTGACAAAATTTTTATTACGAAACATGAAATGCATACTTATAGCAACAAAAATATTCAGAAACATTACAATATTACATTTTGTGACCATAGTATTATAAATGTCTATCTGGGTCAAGAATGACTTTATAATGCTAAGATTGTGGATTATACCTTTATATTATATAAAGTGTGGCAACTATTCCTTAGCTTTAGTATCTAACCTTCTGCAACCTTAAATATTTTCCAATCTAAGAAGGAGGTGATGAGACAATGAGTACATTGATATTGAGTTATTGATAACACTAACATATTGTGTTACTTTCTGGTCCAACTGAAATGCTGGTTACAATCTCTTGCACTCAAGAAGAAATACTAGGCCTTCTGTCCAGTTCTGGTTTGTCAACATTTGCTCAACCTTAAGACCACATGCAGAAGCATCAGTATAATATTACATGCATAGCAGGCTGCCATGCCAGTGAGACCCCCAGCATGCATACACAACAGGTTATTTTTTTCTAATATCATCTAACTTCTTCTTCTTCTTTGTCTTTTGGCTGTTCCTTTCCAGGGGTCGCAACAGCAAATCATCTGCCTCCATTTAACCCTGTCCTCTGCATCCTCTTCTCTCACGCCAACTAATATCATCTAACATACTGTACTGGAATTGTGAGATCCACAGTATGTAGCTACACGGTAATACTAAATAACGCCACAAGGTGACACTTTCTTTTTATTGTGGCACACTGGAGCTAAAACCTTTTTTTTTTTTTTTTTTAACAACCAGTTAAAATACAATACAGTACAAAATCTCGCAGAGGATAAAAACAAATCAACATTCAAAGACTACAATACTATAACAAAAGAACGAAAGGAACGAAAGGGGGCTAAAAAGATTCACAGTAATATAAATTGAGTGCAAAATAACAGAGAGCACGGCACTGGAGGCATGAATCAAAACAGTAATAAATGAGAAATGTCATCACAGATCCTTACTGATTTGCTTGATTTCAGTTTCTTAAGTGACATGAAGTATTGTTGAAAGTCATTTAAGAGCCATATGAAAGACATATTTCGCCACTTACTACAATGTATATGGTGTTTACCTAAAAGGATGATAATGTTAATCTCAATAGAAACAGAGGGGTGTAGGTTATCCATGTAGAAGATAACATCAGATATGTCAAACTGTGGAATATCATTGATCTTGAGTGATAACCAGGTGTGTATTTCTAACCAAAAACGAGCTGACACAAGACATAGAAAAAACAGGTGTTGTAACGTTTCACAGGCTGAATCACAAAAAGAACACAGGTCCACCTCAAATTTAAACCTTCTCTTTAGAAATTCAGACACTGGGTATATATTATTAATTATCTTGAAATGAGTTTCTTTAACTTTTGGGGAAACAGGCCACTTAACACATTTAGAAAACGCCTTTTCCATGAGTGACTGATCCCCATGAAAAGCCTGCAAATGCCTACCTGAGTCAAACTCGTGGAAAAGAATTAATTTAAAGTTCACACTAATAACCTTATTGTTACATTTGCTATCGTTTAGATTACAATTTCCAATTTTTTAATTTGGCAACACTGGTTTGACTTCTGTATATAATATTATGTTGCATATTAGCTGCCTTAAAGCCAATGGGATAGCACGACACACCGTCCTGTATTCTTTCTGCGGACAACCTAAATTATATTTCTTCAAAAAAGATACGTAATCCAACAGAATACCATCTGAGTCCAACAAGTCAGTCACAAACAAAATACCACTCTCAAACCAGTTTCTAAAAAACAATGACTTCCTGTTAACAGTTATCACTCTATTGTTCCATAGTGTTGACATGTGGGGAGAAAAGTTGTGCGTAAACATCATTTTCCAGAAAGAAAGGATCTCTTTGTGAAAACTAGATAATTTAACAGGAATTTTACTGATCTCAAAGTCACATTTTAATAAAAAATCAATTCCTCCTAATTCCTTAAATATAGATCTGGGTATATGAAACCACATGGAATCAGATTGAGATGAACAAGCTCTGAGCCAGTTAATCTTAAAAGTTACTACCATTGATTCAAAGTCTAAGGCTCTAACACCACCCTTAACATAATCTTTCACCAACTGTGATCTTTTAATATAGTGGGTTTTGTTTTTCCACAGGAATTAAAAAATAACTGAGTTGGCTTTCTTAATGTTTTGGGGAGAAACATACAGAGAATGACACGGGTAAATTAATTTAGACAGACCCTCGGCTTTGGAAAGAATGACTCTACCAAATATAGTGATATCCCTAGTCAGCCAACGACTTAGAGATCTCTTCATGTCAACAATACGACTACAGATGTTGGTGTCTTCTCTTCTAATCATGTTTTTAGATATCACTATACCTAAATACTTCACTTCTGGTTCCTCTCTTATTGAAGCTATATTAGAATCAGAACATGTGTGAATAGATAACAATTCACATTTTTTTTATATTCAGACACAACAGTCCTGAAGCCTGGGAGAAGGAGGAGATAGTGTTGAGAGCCTTAACTACCATGGATTTGTCTCTTAAAAACAGAGCTGTATCATCCGCAAATTGACTTATTTTGAATTCTTTATCAAAAATGTTTATACCTTGCAGATCAGGGTCATTCTGGATGATCAGCGCCAGCAATTGAGTGGTCAAGATGAACAGTTTAGGGGAAATAGGGCATCCCTGACGAATACCTCGCTGCACCTCAAACCTAGGTGTCATTCCAGGGTTAAGAGAAACAGAGCTATAGATGTTGCTGTAAAACATTTTGATCACATTACAAAAGTTTATCCCAAAACCCAAGTGATGTAAGGCTTTAAGCAAAAAGGGATGTTCAACAGTATCAAAGGCCTTATAAAAGTCCTAAAACAACACCAAACTTTCAAGTCTTGATTAAGTGACGATAATCAAGCATATCAAGAATCAGTCCAATATGATTGTGTATTTCTTCCTTTTATAAAAGCCGACTGACACTCATCCACTAAATGTGTTAAACACTCATTTAAACGGTTCACATAAACATGAGCCAATAATTTATAATCATTGCACAGAATGGTTATGGGTCTCCAATTATCCAACAGAAGTTTGTCTTTGTTGGGTTTTGGGATTAAAGTGATGAGACCTTGTTTCATTGTGGGTGAAAGATTAGTCGATGAGATACATTCTAGATACGCATTGAAGAGCATTACTGGAGCTAAATCTGTGTAACTAAGAAAGTTTTGCTAAATCTGATTAGCTAACTCACTGAACTTATTCTCCTCAGTAATAAGCAGAGCAGTGTATGACTGCTATATTCCACAGTTTGTGTATGACTAATGAATATAGTGTCGTGGAGAACTGGCTTGTATAGTGAATGTTTAATTCTGTGGAAATAAAGCTACAGCGTGGAATTCCCCATCCACACCAGTTTTTTGGCTCCATAAGCTAACTTCTTATCTTGGAGCTAATGCTAACAACAGGCTTCGGGTCTACGATGGAGTCGGATAAATATTCACTATTTGCTTGATATTCAAATTTTTTTATGTCCGTATGAACCAATCGAACAGAAAAATGACCAGACAATCCTCATTCATATTTTATATACCAAATGTAATGTGAGAACATAATATCATGGTGTGTTTTAAAAGAAGACGCTGAAACGAATCACTGTTTTATCAGAATACATGTTTATCTTTTACGAGAGAAGCGTAGAGATGTTCAGCCTGTCAGCATGTCGAAATAAAAACCAGTTAGGTGTCTTAAGAATAAGTTGCTAAACCAATCATAAGCAGCAAAATCAACTCTTTCAAACAGAAGGCATCACTCTTTCAAATCACTCCATCCATCACCTGTACAACTTATCCTGTGCAGTGTCACTAGACCTGGAACACAGCTCAGGAAACTTAGGGCAAAAGACAGGCTACATCCAAGATAGACCCATCACAGGCTCACACAATCACAAAAACAGTATATAAATGTGTTCGGGTATTTGTTTTATTAGTAGTATTATTTTAACTAATGAAACAAGAAAGAGGTGGCATAGTGGTTAGCACTGTGGCCTCACACCTCCGTGGTCCAGGTTCGATTCCCACCTCGGGTCCGTGAGCATGGAGTTTGCATGTTCTCATTGAGCTTGGTGGGTTTTCTCCAGTTACCGTCCAAAGACATGCAGATTAGGTTAATTGATGTTCCCAAATTGCTCATAGCGTGTGTGTGTTTGCACTATGACTTATTGCCACCCTGTCCAGTGTGTACTGCACCTCATGCCCTGGTCCCCTGGGATAGGTTCCAGGTCCCCTCAACCCTGATGGTTTTCTGATAAACGAGAATAATTAACATACCAGTAATCTTGAGGGCATGTAAAATACCTGAACTGAGAGCCCTGTATGACCAAGCAACCAGAGTCTTTTCACATCCATTTACAGCCTAGCAGTGTGCAAATGAATATTCACTAAAGAATGATGTGATATTTCAATACAAATACATGTAAATATACAAGCCATCAACGTTTAAACTGTTTATATTTTTAACATAGTTACTGAAAAATGACAATAAATGATATTTAAAATTCTATGGAAATTTTTAACTGCTAATTTTTCATAGACTTACAAAGACTGCATATATAGAGATCCGAATCCTAACACAAATATAAAATTCAGACCTCGGCTTGTACAAAAAATTTATTGACCGGACCTTTTTAAATTTTAATTTAGTTATGCTGCTGTATAGGGCCAGCGGTGTAGAAGATGAATCAAAAACAAGAAAGGTTGGATGAATTGGAAACTGAAAAACTTAATTCATCCTAAGTAGTAGACATAGCTAGCAAATGAAGAATCACTTGCTGTTCATCTCAGCAATACATTAAAAAACTAGATATAGTACAAACAAACTCCTAAAGTTCTGAGACACAAGAGTGAGATACTATGTGCTGTAAACAAGCCTTATTTTATCGTGTTCCCGGAAGGGTCGTGAGGTTATTTACTGTTCTCTCAACAGGTCTAATTGAGCATTTATTTGTGTTTTCTTTCATGGTGGAGCTGCACGTCGTGACTCTGAGGCGCCCACAATCCAGACGGGGTTCTGTCAGGAATCTGTCAACTGCTCTCTCTCTCTCTTCCTCCTCTTTCTCTCTCACCTTCTCTCTCTTTTTTTTGCCTCTCATTTTCTCTCTCACTCTCTCTCTTCCTCCTCTTTCTCTCTCTCTCACCTTCTCTCTCTCCTTTTTTGCCTCTCACTCTCTCTCTTTCCTTTCTCACTCTTTCCTTATCTCTCTCACTCCTTTTTCATTCTCTCTTTTTTTCCTCTCTCTCTCTCTCTCTCTCTCTCCTTTTTCACTCTCTCTTATATTCTCTCTCTCTTCCTCCTCTTTCTCTCTCTCTCTCACCTTTTTCTCTCTCTCCTTTTCTCATTTTCTTTCTCACTCTCTCTCTTTCCTTTCTCACTCTTTCCTTATCTCTCTCACTCCTTTTCACTCTCTCTTATTTTCTCTCTCTCTCACTCTCTCACCTTTCTCACTCTCTCTCCTCTCTCTCTCCTTTTTCACTCTCTCTTTTATTCTCTCTCTCTCACCTTTTTCTCTCTCTCCTTTTCTGCCTATCATTTTCTCTCTCACTCTCTCTCTTTTTCCTTTCCCACTCTTTCCTTATCTCTCTCACTCCTTTTTCACTCTCTCTTATTTTCTCTCTCTCTTTCTCTACTTTCTCTCCCTCTCTTATTTTTATCCCTCTCTCTTTTTCGATTTCTATTTCTCTCTTCTTCTCTCTCTCTTTCTCCCCCCTTTCTCCTGTTTTTAAAATTCAAGGTTCAAAGGTGCTTTATTGGTAGGACAAATATTTGCATTCGTGTTGCAAAAGCTGAGAAATAAGTTACAAGAAAATAACATGAGTAGATAGTTTAAATAAAGAATAGTATCGAAAAAGTAATGATAAATACGTGTATATAAAATAAAAGAGTACAGACATTTAGTTAGTGTTTCCTCTCTCTCTCTCTCTCTCTCATCCTGCCTGCCTCCACGAGTCACAGGGGGAGGGGAGGGAGCTGAGAGCATGGCAAAAAAGGAGGAAGGAGGCAAAAAACAAAGAGGAAGAGAGAAGTCAAGGGACAGTTTGTGTATGTGTGTGTGTGTGTGCGCGCGTGCGTGCGTGTGTGGAGCAGGAACACGTGGGCCTCGGGTTTAAAATCTTCTTCTGGATCCGAGCTTCATTTCTTACTCACTTCAATGAGCATCACGTTTATTGTTGCCTGTTATGTTTTTTTTTTTTACTTGCGTTAACTCGCGTTAAACCGCCTTGCTGTCTGATGTGCGGTGTTGGGATAACGGTGCTACAAATCCCCATCTGATTGAGGGAGAAAAAAAACAACTTAAAAAAAACGATGGAAATCCCCAGGACGAGTTCGAATAGCGGGTGGAAACTGTTCAAAGAGTCGCTGCTTCTCTGTCTGTTTGCCGGTAAGCTTTGATTCATTCAAATATTCATCGTAGAGCGCGAGGGAATCTGTAAACAGCAGTTCTATTAAGCTTTGAAGATTCTCCACTACTGTCCTCAAATACAGAGGAAAACATTACTGTGATCACTGTAGTTGCTCCACATGTAGCCATCATTTATTTATTTTTTGGTTGTGTTTCTACATTATACTGTATATAGATGTACTGTATTTGTTGTTTCATCTATATATATATATATATATATATATATATAATGTGTGATATGAAGAAAAACTTCTGACGCTGTGATCCTAAACCTGCTTGAAACTCTTCCATCATTAATATCTCAATAAAGCATCCATTAGTCAGTCTGTAATGCCAGCACATTACTAAACCCCCATTCACACTACACAATCACAAGGGTGGGGGTTACTCTGGGTGGTAACATTTAAAAAAAAAAAAGGTGCCTGAAGCTCTATAGGCTCTTTTGTCCTGATCCTGTTGGCTGACAGGACCCAGTGGAATGAGTAGGACCTCCTGGGGACCACACACAGTGGTAAACACACACACACACACACACACACACAAATTAAACTGAAGGGGGGTTCCACATGTAAACTGGGGCCACCTACATAAGGATCAGTACAAGGTTTACGGTTTTCCTTTTAGGGGTTCATTATGCCCATGGCAACAATTCAGATTATTTAGACGTGTCAGCAAACATGTAGGTTGGGACATGTGATCTCAAGAGAAGTTTGCAAGCATGTCTAATTAGTCTGATCTCATTTCAGAAGAAAAAAGGGCTAAACTTTCATGTAGCCCTTAAAACCAGCCATTTTTTGTTTAGCTGATATTTAATAAACATAAATAGGGCTCGGGATTGCGGAGTATAGAGTGACATATCCTTTCTTTCAGCGCAACATAGGCAATATGATGAACTGAATTTTTTATTTTTTTTAACCACGTTTAATTTTAAACATGACTGAGGAAATAAATGTAAAAATGGGTCACACAGGCAAAGAAATAGAAAAAATACACATGATCACATGTTTATCTGGTTATTTTCTGTTGTTTCTATGAAAAAAAAATAGTAATAACAGTAATGATAATAATAATAATATGCTCATTTGGAGAGTTCTACATTTTTGCGACGTCATTCCCATATTCAGGTAGTGGTAAAATGTATATATTATAAATGTAATGATAGTTCTACCTGACATATCCAAAACCCAAATGCACAGTTTAATGTCTGAAGTAATCACACTCCGGCAAGGCTTCCATATAAGTACATACATATTTTTTTAATCAGCATTGACCTATGTTGTGTTGCTGCTTGGGTTTGGGAAATACTCCAAATTTGAGACTTGTTTAGGCTGGGACGTTAATTTTAGCGAAATCCTAAAGCTCTCCAGAAACGCTCCAGGAGATCTTTCTCTCCAATCCAACCACACTGATCCAGCTAATTATAAAGATTCACTCAGAATCCTAAAAACAAATATATTAACACATTAAATAGTGTTAAGTCTCCAAGCCAAGCAAGGCCTAATGAAGCTAGCAACTCATTTAAATAAATACTAACCATATAATCGGTCATCTTTCGGCCAGTTTTACCAAAACTGTGTATCTGGCAAAAGATCTTATACAGTTAACATGACAACCATCCAAGGATAATTAACGTCAATGGCATTAATTGGAATACACCAAAGACACTGCAATAAACAAGTGTAAATATCCAAGTACACAAAATGATTTAAGATCTTATAACAGAATGAACCCAGAATTGAAGCTGAACATATGTGACAGGCAAGAAAACTGTACTTTTTGTGAATACAACTGATTTCCACTTATCAATTATATCAAGTGTCTCCGTCATTGGATATAAAATGTAAAAAAAAAAAAAAACTCAAGCTACAGTCTTTGGTGGTTATTTCAAGTAAAGTCTGATGTCATTATGAAACGCGATTGCAGTCTTTATTACATGAAACTTTAATCTTTGTTACAGAATGTTCCCTCACTGGCAGAGAGTTCAGGCCTGCCCATGTGGACCCTTTTTTCCCTTTTTTTTTTATCCCAAAATGCAATGTGCCCACAATGCTATGTTTATTTCAGTGGATTTAATGATTTTCTTTTGGTTGCTGGGGTTATTTTTGTTTGTAAGTATACTGGTATTTATCTTTGTGTTTGAATGCAATTACAGGCCATGGAGAGGCTCAGTGCAGTGGCTGTGTTGAGTACTGCTGTGACGGCGTGCCTCCTTTCTGCTGCTCATACTACGCCTATGTGGGAGACGTACTCTCGTAAGTACCCAGTGAAAGCGTCTCCCGTCTCCTCTGCCATTTTTATCCTGTCCTGCTATCACCATTAGGTTGAACTTAGATCTTAACTAGCAGCAGTTTTTTCTTTAATCAATATTGTCATACTGATGATGATTAAAATTCCAGACTAGCTCTTTACTACATCATACTGTCTGTAGGGAGTTCTGTTAGTGCTCTGTAATAAGTCTGTACATGCCTATTAACTTCATAGCAGGAAGATCCATTAAAGCTTCTGTGAAGAATCATACAACCAAATGTTTTCCTATTAGAAAGGAAAACGAGTGAATACACTTAGCAAGCCAGAAGCTCTTAAGTATTCTTGAAAGGTTTGTGTTTTCTCTAATAACTTTGGTGGAAGTCTAGAACTTACAGCCTGAAGTTCTTTGTTCGACACGTCAGACATGTTTGGTCAGGTGTGTCAACCATGTTTTTTTTTCTTTCCTATCCTCCTTTGGCTTGTGTCTCAACATTTTTTATTTTTTTTTACAAGTGCTTCATCTTTCTTCTGAAAGAAAAGTGTTGACTCGGCCTCCTGCTCACAATAACGAAGGATTTATCCCTTTCAAACCGCAAATAAATTTCAACAACTTGGGTGGCCGTGTTTGACGTTGCAAAAGTGCTGATTGACTTGGGGAATAGAAAAACCCAGAAAAATCACTAACGTTATTTTACATTTGCCAGGTTATGAGACAATAGTGCGCCAGCTGAACCTGAAATAGAGTCAGTACCAGAATTATTGGCAGCTTTACTAGATCTGTTTCACACTGGGCATTGTTTTTCTCAACCACTGGCACATGCTCTGTCTATATAAATAAAAGAGGTTTTGTCTGTACAGTGGTCAGCACTCGCTCTTTTAATGCTATCTTTACGTTTCATACATTGGAGAACCCGAAACCAGTCTCAGAATGTTTTCTGTCTGTATGTATGTATGTCTGTCTGTCCAGCCAGATTTTGTCACAGCATCATGTAAATCTGGCTGGACAGATTTTAATGAAACTTTGCCGGTCCTTAGGTATTTGCCGGTTAGGTTAAACCTAACCCATAAATGAAATTTAAAATGTTGAAGTAAAGTCATGAGCAGTTTTGTGCCAGATTAGAAACCGCAAGTGTGGGCGCGTCTTAAATCAATCACTGGACAGAATGTTTTAAAACTTTTGCATTAGTTACATTCGGCCTGAATTTTAACCTGCACCATAAGTGAAATCAAAATGTTAATAAAAGTGCTGTTATTGGCAGTTATTTAATAATCCACTTTCGGGATTAGTTTATATTTTCACCACTGAAATAACAGCGCTGAAGTGAAATAAATGATGTTAACCGGTTGGATTTGTTTCAAGACAAAACTTAATCTTTATCTGATCATTTCTCATCTGTGATTCACTATCCGATTACCGAACAGGGAGTGCATTCACAGGACGTAAGATACTCAACCTTACAACATTTTATTTCTTTGTATTAATAAGTTAAGCAGTACAAGTTCTGCAGTACAGAAAGACAAGCAGACATGTACGTGGGCTGCAACCTGAAATAATCATAATAATAATAGTATCACTGATTACATTAAAGCTGATCAGCTAATTTTTAGCTTTAATATTTTAACTATTTCTACACACTCTTTAACCACCAACGACGGGTATTAATGAGAGTAATCCTATAAAAAGCTACCACAAGACAGGTGTACATCTTATCTAAGTTTGTTCTAAATCTTAATTTCCTGTCTCCTAATCCTTTAGACCAAGTGCTTTCATACTTGGGCATTTTTTACAGAAATACTCTGAACTCTTACCAGTCCAGCTTGTATTGGCTAACATAGCCTGCGATTTAGATAAGATTATGTATTATCATCAGAAATAAAGTTTCCATAAAGTTAGATTAGTTCAACTCTGTGAGGTCGTTGCCTTTGATGTCACTTTGTGCTCAGTTTCAGCTTTGTTCGTGCTTCACTGTCACACTAAACACGATGTCAGTGCTTCCTAAAGGCAATGTGTGTCTGCTTCACTTAGACATATATGTAAGATGTGCATATTGGGCTCATTGACGTTCCTAAATTGCCCATAGTGTGTTAATGAGTGTGTGTCTGTGTGTGCGCCCTGTGATGGATTGGCACCCTGTCCAGGATGTACCCCGCCTCGTGCCCCAAGTCTCCTGGGATAGGGTCCAGGCCCCCCGCCACCCTGAATACAGGATAAAGCCGTATAGATGATGAGACAGTGATGATTTTGTATAATTTTGAATAATTTTTTTGTTATATACTTAACTGAAATTATGACACGTAACTAAAAGTCACATAGAGTATGTCACACTCATTGCCACTCTTGCATTTAGCACTTTGTGACAACAATGCTGTGTCGTTTCTGGTAAAGCTGGGTGAGAACACAGAGCAAAGAAATCGAAGATCATTCCTTAGTATACAGTCTCTCCAGATGTAAACATCTGTTTTAAGTCATTAAAATCAAACAGACCATAGTTTGAGACAGACATTGTCCTGGTGTCTCATACAGTCCATGACGCCATGTGTCTAAACAAGGCGCTTAGGTCTTTTTAAGGAAAAACAGCTCCAAACATACTTAACAGTAGGGATTAGATTCTTTCCTGTATAATTCTCCTTGTCTTTTTGCCAAAGTTAAGACTAAGATGATGTGGCCTCTGTAACCTCTTATTTATGCTTCAGCAGAGCAAGAAGTTATAAATGAGCACTTACACTAAGAGTTTCTATATGCTTTACTTTGAGTGTGTAATATTGTCTAATACAATCATTACAAATGTTATTATTGACATTATGAAGATTTATATGAATTTCAGCATTCCAACAGAGAAACCCTGATTGGGGAGATTAGTACAGCTTGAAAGAAAATCCAAGATGAAGGTTTTTATTGGAAAAAAATTAATATATAAACAAAGTGCAATTTGAAGTCCCACCACCTGGGTGTCAGGAGAGTGAAATGTTTTGACGCCTGTCTTGATGCAAGGCAAGTTAGATTCAAGCGACATTGGTGTTGCATGGTATACCAGTACTAAAAAATCCAATTCTACTATTGTTTTGGAGGTGGTACTATATCGGGAGTTTAAAATAATCAATACTATTACCATGAGTATATACTGTAAATTTTGCTTCTAGGAATCTGGCTCTTTAAGCATGACGCTAACAGCAGTGACGTGTGTGTGTGTGTGTGTGTGTGTGTGTGAGATGTAGTGGGAAAAAATTCGTACTGAGATTGTAATATGAGTCCTCAGGAAGCATTAGGTGAGTCGTGAATGGTAGACAGAGCTTATATTTATTTTTTCCTTGTGTATCTTGGGTTAGATGACCACGAGGAGCCAATTTTCATTTATAAAGTGGACAAAAAGATGAGCCCCTAAACACTGCTGTTCATACACTGTGTTAAAGCGTGGTAGAGTTGGTCTTATACGATTTAAATTTACGGTTTATACTGGGACATACAGTACGCTGTCAAGATTCTCTCTTTTATTTCTAACCAAATTAACACACAAAAGAACAAAATGTGTATTGTGTTACTGTGGAGTGGACAGAGAACCAAGTAGAACTGAAAATATTTTTTACATTTTCTGCTGTTGAAACCAGCTGAATCTAATCTCTCAGAAACGCAGGTTACTGGAAACAGTAAGGGAGTGTCTAAAAATGACACGACCTGGACAACTGTGTAAGATTCTGTAAAGATCAAAGTCATCTACTTTTTAGGAAGCCTATCTAGCAGACATGTTTTATTAGTGATCATTAATGATTAGTAATTATTAATGATACACGTTATTAAATGAGTGATTACACATTAACTACAGTATTTGTGCATTGAAGTGCATAGTCTTAGCCCCTACAGCAAGCTGTTTTGTGCCTGTGTATACATATATATATGTGTGTGTGTGTGTGTGTGTGTGTATATGTGCAGTTTTTTTCTGCAAAAAAATAAAACAATGTGAAAACAAAGCACAATGTGATAATATGTCATAATCTAGTCCTAGATTAAGATGTATGATAAGATAAATATTTATTAATCTTGAGGGAAATTGCAATTCTGCAGTAGTATTAAATAACACAGCAACAGACAGTAGACAGTAGTGAAGCTAAAGCATACGGTAGTACTTGGGGTTATACATAAAAATAAAATCAACCATAATTTCAGGTATGGTATTTACCAAAATGCCCTCTGCTATAACATATTTATTTGACCCATTTTATACTACAAAAGCTATAAAATTCTAGTGCATCTGGCTCAGAGAGAAAGTACATAAAAGTATTAAAAAGCATTTAAATTCATGAGGGTATCGAAACAAAAATATTGGTATCGTGACAACACTGACATACGTGTAAATGTCAATAATGTCACTAACACAATTGCTTGGTTTACTAACTAGGCAAGAAAAAAACTTGAGCCTCTTCAGATATTTAACGTTAAATACTTTAAAGCTCAAAATAAAAATGTAAGAAGTGAGATTTGTCATTTCTTTGAGTAAAAGGATCTATCCATGCCTACGTCCAATGTATTTCCCACTTATCCTTGTAGGGTTGCAAGGTCCTGGAGCCTATGACAGGAAACTTAAGACAACACAGGGGACAAGCACACACTCAAACATACAGTACACTGTTGTAAACACCAATCCACCTACAGTACACCGCATGTCTTTGGAATATGGGACTAAACAGGAGAGAAAACCCACCAAGCACACGGAGAACATGCCTGCCAAGGCTGCCACTAAGCCACGATGATGCCACACAAAAGAATTTAGTTTAAGGAAACAGATTTTCCAAAATAGTGCTTGTGTGCAATGATGAAGTACAGTTATTTATGTATTGTCCACCCCGGGCACTTTTTGAAATTAATCTAAAAACAACACTCAGCACTAACTATAATTTTGTTTGTCAAGTCGAGTCAGCTAAGAACTATAAAAAAATTAAAAAAAGACAGCAAAAAACAAGACTAATAACACGATATATGCTCTAATAAATATTTCCCATGTAATAAAGATATTCAGAATTTACTTTCTGTTTAAATGCATGTTTATTATGCACTGGTGACATGCCTCTCCTCCCCTATTCCAGTGGCACAGCTATTTCAGGGATCGTGTTCGGGGTAGTCTTTCTGATGGGAGCCGTGGCAGCCATATTTTTGTGCATTTGCATGTGCGTGAAGAATGGCCGTGGAGCGAGAGTGGGCGTCTTCAACACATCGTACATCAACACTGTGACTCAGGGCTATCCAGGTAACAAAACATCGCGCTTTATCACACTCTTTACAGAACTAAATCACTTAGCCCACAGCCTTTCCTGTTATACTCCTACTCCTCTGTATTTGGCACCTTAATTTTGTCATGTTTTTTTTTTTGCTGTCTGTCACACACAGGTCCGCCACCTCCTTACAGCTTTGACTATGAGATGTATCCGACAGATCTTCAACCTCCTCCATATACCCCAATGCCTCCCAGAACAGCAAACTACTCCCCACCCCCACCCTACCCTGGCTACAATCAAAAATAGACGTCCCTCATGCTCTCACCCGAGAAGTGGGTACGAGCTGTGTCGGATGGAACGACAGTGTTACAAAATATTCCATTTTGCTTCTGGTACATTGTGAGGAAGAAAAATACCTGAACTCTGTATGTCCGGTATATTCTGTGCGTTCTAATGACCTTTAATACGATTTATATTATCGGGGATGTGGATCATTCCCAGTGTTTGTACTTGTGTTTGAGTTTTTGTGTGTTTTTTAATGCTTTGTGTGGACATTTTGAAAGACACTTGGATTACTCTTTGATACAAAACGTAGCCAAAAGCCATGCTCCTGTTTAGGATTGTGACTTGAACACTATTTTTTTGTTTGTTTGTTTGTTTCATGATGATTGTTTACTTGCAGGAATATGTGCTTTCATCTATGAAAAGAAACTATGGAAAGTGATGATGTCTACAGAGTATGAGCCCATGAAATTCCATGACTGCGGTTCAGTGGTGACTCAGTGGTTAAGGATTTGAGTTACCGATTGAAAGCGTGAGCAAGACTCTTAACCCTCAACTGCTCGGTGGTGTCTTATCTTAAATGCTAGTTGCATTTTATAAAAGTTCAATATTTGATAAGGTTACTGGGCCACATAAATGTACATTGAATTCTGGCATATTGACATCCACGATCATAAAAAAAAAGAAAAAATTTTTGGATGTTTATCTTCTGCTGAACTTACATATGATCATGTAAGTTAATGTTATTTAAAGAAAAAGAATAAACTCTGTTTAAAACTTTATGAATAGAATGTATTATCCTTGTACAGTATTCTCATCCATATTTAAACTCATCATGCTTTTCAAATAATATGTCTTTTTGGATTGAACAGGTTTACAGTTATGTGTAATTCCAGATTTCATGCCATTCTGTCACAAGCTGTTTTTGAATTGTTTGGGGTTGCACTGGAGCATGAATATGGCATGCACTTTGTCTTTTTTAAACTTCATCCACATTCTGTTGCAAGTTCTGCAACTTTGCTGTAATAGTTAAAAGACTTATAAGTTTAGCTTGCAGATGAACTAACTATTTTCCTTCATCTCTGCACTTTGCTCTCTTGCACTCTTGCCTTATCCACTGCCTTCTCTGTTTTGCTTCCGATTCGGTAAAAGCATTTATTCGTCTTCGACTTCTGTAAGTCTAGTCAGCTGAGTCTTCTCTTCCTGCAGCTGCAATGCAGAGGAAAACTTTCTGTCTTCCCAGTGGGCTCTGCTTCCATACCTGCTGCTCAATTCACTCCTCGCTACAGCCGCACTGGAAGAAGATGCACAGCCAGCAGTATTTCCATAGCCTGCCAGGCGTGCTTCCTGTGTCTCTAATGGCATTATATTGCAGTTACGGCTAGGCTCTGTTAGTTCAGGTTGCAAACGTTCGGGTCCAAAACAATTTTATGTATTGACCATGTCCATCATCCAGCTACATCAGGGGAAAACAGCTCTCAAAACAACCTGGAAATAAACCAAAGCCCTGGGATATTTTAAAGCTTACATCAAACATCAGAATGGGAAACAACTATGATTTCTGATTGTTTAACCTTGTCATGGATATTTATAGAATATAGGCTGGTTTGAATATTTCAGAAACTTAATGCTACTCACAATCATGTCATGAAAAGAGTCACTTTTTCTTTATTCTTATAATTGATGTGAACATTAATGGGAGCTTCTGACCAGGTATGTGTATGATAACAGCATGGATGTGCAGGCATTCCTAATAAAGTGGACGGTAAGTTAATGTGCGTGAAAGATGAAGATTAAAGATGAATTATTCAACCCCCTCACCTCAATAGAAAATATAGTGATATGAACGATAATGAAATTATCGAAATCGTTCAGAAAATTAACGATTTCGATAATTTCATTATCGTAAATGAAAAATAAATGAAAAAAAAAAACTTGTGAAATAACAAACAATATTTATTGATACATATTTGAGTTATTTTGACAACAGAAGTTGACTTAACTGTATGTGAGCAATGCCAGCAGGCCACAAAAAATGTGTCAACATTTGCAATATTATGTGCAACATTATATTTATTTAATTTGATCTATTTTCGATGTTTTTTTTTATTGACCACGTTAAATTAGAAAATGCACACTTAAAAACTATACACTTATGAAATTAGTTTCAATATTAGTACTTTTTGCAGTTGTTTTTCAAGTGATGATGTGTTGGCAACACATTTTTGCATGAGAGTTTGCAAGACTCAAAGGCCTACAAACGTTCACTGGACAATGCATAAACTCTTTTTTTTTTTTTTTTTTTTTTGCAATTGTTATCCTTTTAAGCCATTTGACAAAATATTTTAGATAAACACAAAAATAGCAACAACAAAAAAAGGGGCAAGTACTTGCTTACTTACTCATTGTCTATACTGCTTATCCTGTACAGGATCACAGGAGGCTTGGAGCACAAGATGGGATACACCCTTGAACAGGGTACCAATAAATTTCTAGGCGCACTGGCACACACTCACTCACATACTATGGGGAATACAGAAATGCCAATTAGTCTATCCTGCATGTCTCTGGACCCGGGAGGTGCGAGGCCACAGTGCTAACCACAATGACACAACCGCAAATGAAGTTATGCATATTTTTATACAGTGTGGTGGTTAGCACTGTGGCCTCTCGCCTCCAGGTTTGAGGGTTCGGTTCCTGTCTCCTGTCTGTGTGTGTGGACTTTGCATGTTCTTCCCATGTATCCTCCCACAGTCCAAAGACATGAAGTTTAGAGTAATTGGCGTTCCCAAATTGCCCGTAGTGTGTCTGTATGTGTGTATA
The DNA here is from genome assembly GCA_030014305.1 of Clarias laeviceps. Lineage (NCBI taxonomy): Eukaryota > Metazoa > Chordata > Actinopteri > Siluriformes > Clariidae > Clarias > Clarias laeviceps. The sequence goes on along the minus strand of JAQMYJ010000010.1, from coordinate 16,096,835 downwards.
CCCTATGATGTGTTGGCACCCTGTGGCTCCATTTCTTTAGTGACTTTACTGAATTGGAATGAAGACTTACATACATATTTTTATCCAAAGATAAATGCAATTAAAGTTACACTATTAATAAGCCTTTAATACATAGCCTATTTGCCAGAGTAAATATTGGATTAGTCCAACATGCAGTATAAAGACGATTATTCTGTACTATGACTCAGTGAACATCCTATATCCTATGCAGCATTTAAATGCAAGATCCTGGGAGTAAAATGTCTTCTTTATAGCAAACAAGCTTTTAAGATTTGAAGTCACAACTCTTTTTCGTAAAATGTCTGCCGAAAAGATTTTTTCAGGGAGGTTGAAGGTTGGACCTATACATTTTAGACCAGGCCGTCTAGCCTGAAAAGCCATTTAAGTGGATTTATAAGTGGATTTCATTCGAGAAAAACCTGGATTTACCAGCCAGGAGAATATAACCTTGTCATATCAGCAAAAGTCCCCAGAGAAATCATGCTTATTGGAGCAGATAGTTGGTGCAGCAGCTTTTCTCTGATGGATCACCGCACAGTGGCAGCACATACCAGCAAAGAGTTTTTCACACACTGGACAGACATGTGTTTTCATCATGTGAAATGCTTTTATAAAAGCATAAAATCCTTAAACAGCTGTGCCAGCAGTTGAAGGAAGAGAGAGAGAGAGAGAGAGAGAGAGCGATCTAAGTGAGTTAATGATCTTCTGTAGGTTAGCCAGCTTCACCTAGGGCCCATAAAACACCCCCACCCACGACTAAACACACACACACACACACACACACACACGCTTTGGCTTGGTAGTCTGTTCAATTCCACAAATTTTGGCGTCGACTCGAATTCAGATTCTAATGGTTGCTGAATCAAATGACTCACTGGATCCGATTCAAAGAGTCGATTCTTCATAATATGTTTAGGCTGGGTGTGTATGATAATGAACTCAATGAACTTTTACGCTTCAGTACTAATGTTATAATGTAACAGTACAGTGATTCAAACATCATTTTCAAATGTTCAGTAAATTAACAGTTAAAATTTCACATCTAGATAAATGTACCCACTTGGCTATGAAGAAGTATTTTCTTATTTTTATGCCAATTTCTTAAAAATTTAAAGACTTATATTTTACTTCAGAATCAAAATAAATGTTTGATAAGTTTAATGAATGTTTTAAATGATGATTAAATATTCATTCACTTAAAAAGATTCATTTAATATAGACAAATCTCCCCAAAACTTAAAAAAAAAAAGGGTTATTGTAAAATGCTAAATTTTCACAAACGATTCCAAAGATACAGTATATAGATCATAAAAATCATATAGACTATGATCATTATGATATTTGGGAAAACCAACACTGACGAAGAGATGAAAAATTAATTTCAAGGAAACAGTGAGAGATTGTGCAAAGAAGATACATAAAGTGGCACAAGGCATTTAGTCAAAGTGGAGTGCACATATGACAGCAGGTTAAAAATATAGCTATTGCATAATTTCACATAAATTTGCACAAATTTCTCTTCAACAATACTTCCAGTTTTATGCAATGCCGCAAGTCATACACATTTCGAAAAGAAAAAAAACGCATATGTGTCTGTGTCTTATCTACTTTGGTATATTTACAATCCAAAAAAAGCATCATATGTGCCTTATTTCATGTAGTCTATGCATGCAAAAATCTAAAAAGATAAACCTAGTGATAAAAAGATAAAAATAGTTTTCATCAAATTTTATTCAGCCTAGACAATTATCCCGAAATTTACTCACTCACTCATTGTCTATACTGCTTTATTCTGTTTACAGGGTCACAGGGGGCCTGGATCCTAACCCAGGTACACAGGACAGGCCATCGCACATACACACACTCACACACTCATTCACACACTACGGGCAATTTGGGAACACCAATTATGCCTTTGGCGGCACGATGGCTTAGTGGTTAGCACTGTCATCCAGGTACTCTGGTTTCCTCCCGCAGTACAAAGACATGCAGGTTAGGCTAATTGGTGTTCCCAGATTATCCGTAGCATGTAAATGTTGACCAGAGGTCCTACCACGGTAATAAAAATGGGAATAAATACAATGGTCACAACCCTAGTTAGGTCCTAGATGGATGGAATGAATTACACCTTTGGACTGTGTGAGGAAACCCACCGGAAACAGGGAGAACATGCAAACTCCACGCACACAGACCTGAGGGGGGGAATCAAACCCAGACCCTGGAGGTGCAAGGCCACAGTGCTAACCATTACATGACCACAAACCCAAAAATATACTTTTTTTTTTTTTTTAACAGTGACGACGGGATCTGGTGTGAAATCGAGTTCGCTCGCATGGAATCGATTCTTATGCTTAAGAGCCGAATGATAAGATTCAGAGACTCGACTCTTTCGGGACACACTCCCTCCCTCCCAGTCCAGTCCTCCACTCAAGTGACGCTGTGTGCCGTCTCGCTCTTCACACTCTTCCTTTTAAGAGCACGGATTTTAAACCCCCTGTAACTGACGATCGCTGAGTATTCTAGAATCGCCTGGAGGATCTCTAGGAGAATGTGGGATCATCGGATTCTCTTGCTGTTGATGGTCGCGAGCTCGGCTCGCGCCGTGGAGGTAAGCACGCGATAGACTTATATAGATAGGGTTGTGTTTCTGGGTGCGCCGTGTGTTACAGTGCGCGCGCACACACACACACACAAACACAATAGTCCTAAATTAACCATTATAGGAGTATAATACGCGCATCATTTATTCAGTGATGGTCTTTAAACCGAATACTGATCTTATATGGCATAAATAATCCTCTGGACAAAGATTAGTTCAAATAAAAACATGGGGTTCAGTAAAGATCACTGAGGATTGTGGTGATATATAGTTGAGATTAAAAAGATTTTAAAGAAAAATGTGTTAATCGGAAATGGCGTGTTAATAATACTAATAAAAAAATATATAATAAAACGTTTTTTCCCTCCTAAGCATTTCTCCCAGATGTTGGGGAAATGAAAATTCGGAAATGATTGCATCGAGCGAGACGATATTAAACCTCCACGCTTCATTTAGGATAATGATTTTCCAAAATAAAAAAACAAACAAATAAATAAATAAATCACCACATAACTAGCTGATCTTGTCGTAAAAACGTGTTGTATGAATAATATAACCAATAATAAAACATGCTCTCTTCAGAAACTGGGTTTATTTCGAGATTGCTGTGTCCTTTAACAATTGCGCATTTATAAATAGCAGCGCTGTTAAGAGTGTGAGGTGAGGGGAGGGAAAGCCGTGTGTATGCTGTGAGAGGACATTCTAAAGGCATACCGACGTGTCATGTACTTGTATTTGTATGTTTCCTGAAGAACATGTTACACACACACACACACACAGCCTAAGCCGGACTGCCAGAGTTACATTGTAACATCCAGAAGCAAAGATGGCGGCGCTTTGGCAAACTGCAGTAAGCTGTGCCTTTCAATTCACTGAGACTCTGAGAAAGAGAACAATAGTAGCCTATTTACGCCCAAGGTGGAAGGTCTTGTAACTGTAACAAGCCACACCACACACAGTTACTCATCATTGTTAACTAAACAAGCCACCAAGACACAAGAAGCTCTGTTATGTCTGTGGCCACAAATTTAACCTTATTTTTATCAGCATACTTACATTTTTGACTTTAATTTACACTCACTAAACCATGAAGTGAAACAACATAGATAAAATGAGGTTATTTTCATTTCTACCAACCGTGTACCCTGTACTGAATAGACTAGAGCAAACAATCAATGAATTTGCAGCTTTATTTTAAGGGAACCTATTCACTTTTAAGTCAATTTTAGCTATTCAGATGGGTCTTACAAATTTTAAACATAAGAAAATAAAACATTCTCTTTCTTTAGTCTGGTTCCCCCCCATGTTCCATAGCTTAAACAAGCCACGTTGATTTTTCCCCTCTAATATATATATATACACACACATACACAAGGTGATACAAAAATCCAATAAAACTAGAAGTGATAAAAGAAATAAATTTTATTCATAGTAATTGAAACCTAAAACTTGTAGAAATACTAAAGTATATTTAGCTAAATGTGCTACCACCTGCTAATGGCTACCAATACGCATTTCAAAAATTCCTGTTATTCTGTGTCACCTTGTGTATACGCACTATACAGATAAAAATATTTAGCCAAGCCTGTTAATTATTGAATTTAGTTGTTTTAATCAGGGCAATCTTCAGCATACCAAAGACATCTTGGACAATGCTTTGTTTCCAACTTTGTGGCAACAGTTTGGAGAAAGGCCCTTTTCTATTCCAACATGACTGGCCCACACAGAACCCTGATCCTAACCCCATCAAGCACCTTTGGGATGAATTGGTACGGAGATTGCGAGCCAGACCTTCTTGTCCAACATCAGCGTCTGACCTCATTAATGCTTTAGAGAATGAATTGGTACCAATTTCTACAGAAACACTCCAAAATCTCATACAAAGATCCCTTCGATCTGCTATTCTTTACTGTGATGGATCTCCACAGTAGATAAATTGCATAGACACTAAAATGGCCTGTTTAATAAAGAGGATTATATTAATGAGAGCTTGAGATATTTAAAAAATGCATTACCTGAGGGGTATTTCAGCCGGTGCATTAAAAGACACTTAGGGAGACTGCTGAGCCATGTTAACTTGTTGAAAATAGGCAAAATATGGGAACTTTATAATGTAGTAAAATTTCCATGATCTTTAAAATTAATACATGCATATTTTGGCCAAGGCAATGGCCAGCCTATCATGTCTCTTTTCCAGGCACAAAATCTACTCATTTAATTCATTGTGCTCGTAATTAGTTATAATAAGCCAAGCTTAGCTGTCAGCATATGGGTTAAAGGGGCAATCTGTATACATAGGCTATCGTCTGTGTTAGCCTAAATCATCCCTAATCCTGATTGCTGTGTAATGTCCTGCTACGAGAAGAAGCACTAAGCCTTCGACAAATGTCAGTAATGAAAGAAGTGGGAGTCGTGTTGAAGGTCAGGGAACTAGATTGGGTGCCTTGATTGATCTCTCCACTTTGTTATAAAATCATTCATGGAACAACAAGGTGTACATTTCTCATCAGACAGCTCTCGTAACAAAATGTTTCATTTTGTAACAATGAAAATGTTATTCAGACTGTTTGCTAGAATCAGGTGGCATGCCTTTGTTGTTAAGGTGTAGTATAATGCTAAGAATGATTATTTATAGAAATCCTCATATTTAAACTTTGGATTTGTTTTTGCGTACGTTTAGTCTTGTCTGTCTGGTGACTGTTATTGGTTTCAAATCCTCGTCATAGAAATGACAACCTTTTGTTGCTATTCATCAGAAAGCACCATAAAAATGGTCATTGCAACATTTACTTTCAATAACAAATTGTGGCATTGTTCTGTCTGATCTGCCTCCGCTTCATGTGTTTTCTTTTCAATTACCCATGCGGTGTACTGCTGTTCATCTGCTTTATTCACTGCTGTAGCTCTGGAAAAGGTCACATTACCTACAATGGAATGGAAAGCATTCAGAGCTGGTCAGTGAAAAAGCTCGGTGTTGAATAGGCAGCTTTGTTTGGCCGCAACTCGCCTTGTCAGCAGGTGAGGAATGTTGTGTCTGGAGGGAAGAACAGAACCATGGCCTCCTGCATAATAGTTATCACCAGCTGGCTCTGATCTAATACACCAATAATTATTTTATCTATTGTGTTATAAAAAATCATATATTATCATCCTGTACACCTTTTCGTACCCCTTTGCCACATTTTGTAGGGAATGTTTGTGCTTTTCTAAGATATTTGCTATCTTGCTGGTGAAAGTTAAACATTTTGTTGTTGTTGTTGCTGAACATGACTAGCTAACTAACTACTCGCGTACTGTACCTAGTTGTTAGTCAGCTAGTAAGGTAGGCAAAACCTTCAGTAGCTAGATCTGGATCTGGATGCAGGCGTGGCTCTATTTAGATGCCCTGGAGAAAAACCCTGCAGCCTCCAGCTGGCACATGTGGTAGATGATGAGATCCAGGGCTAATGTGGATCCTCCAGCGGTCCTGCAACCGAGCTGCCACCAAATGCAATCAACTGTGCAGACATATCGCGACAGATGTTTAATCTGTGGTCAAATGACCTTTGACCTTCACAGTCAGCTGTGAACAGGAAATGGGATTAGTGCACAGCTCAAAAACCCCCTAGGGGGCCATATTCCGTATGGAAGCCACAGATGGAGTAACAGGTAGCAAAAATATTGCATTTGAGGTTTTTTTTTTTTACATTTATTTACAGTGTAATGTGAATAAAATAAGGTTGATGGATGCTACAAGAAGAGTCGACATGTTTTCTTGTTGATCATAGGTTTATGAAGACTGGCTTTAGAGATATTTGGATAAGATAATTATGGATAAAATATAAATTCAACCCATTTATATATTTACACTGTTTTTATTCTGTATCCTAAATAGCCGTGGTTGTGTGCAGGCTCCTCCCTTCTTCTCTGCAAAGCCTGGTTGTTGTAGCACCCAGGCCTCCCTCGGTGCCCATCTCTATAATTAGTGGTCCCTCGGGTAGAAACGATGGAGTTGGAGTGCTGCGTGATGTTCATCTGCCATTTCATCTTTCTGCTGCTGCGTTTTTATTTCCCCACCCTTTGTTTGATAAATTAACCACAAAAGTGTGGTTTCTTTTGTCGTATTCTATTTCGATTGTTTCAAGTGCATCATCTTTAGAATTTGCTCATGCAGTGTGATGTTTCTGTATGATTTAAGACATGTTTTTTTTCTATACGACTTCAGAGCAGCAGCTCGTAAGTGTACCTAATTTTAGGAGACTGGTGAAAGGGTGGAGCGGAGGCCACTTGCTACCCATGCAACGCTATTCCTGTTTCTCTTTCCTGTTATGTGCCTTGGGAAGTTCCTCTGTTGTTTGACTCCCCCAGTAGTGCAAAGACAAAAGGTGTTAGTCATTCTCTGATGTGTGTGTGTGTGTGTGTGTTACGTGCTAGGACTACATTCTCAAAATGGCGAACTGTGTTGTAGATCAAACCAACTACTGTGTTAATTGAAAGACAGAAAAATACTACTATGGATTTACTTAAACTAGAGATGGGGTCGAAATCAATTCAGTTAAATATCACAATTCTTTTATTTGGCAATTTATGTATAGAAAAATTTATTTATTTATTTATTTATTTTTATTTATTGATATATGCATTGGAGGTGGAGGTCTTTGTTGCTGTTCCTCTATAATCCTGCAGGTGGTGCCCTTTAAAGTAGAACAGATTATTGACGCATTTTGTTTAGAATTGTAACAAAGTTTGAATCAGGATACAGCAGAACCTCGGCATACGAATGCCCTCCCTTATGAATTTTCGCCTTAAGAATTTAAATTTCGCAAGGAATTTGCTTCGGCATGCAAACGAATGAATTAAACCGAACGCTGGCTAAGTTGCACCTAAAGTTGGGAGCCGTGAAAAACTTGTTTGAGTCAGGGGAAAGCCAAGGGAATTGAGTTTAAGAATTAAAAATTTTTTTTAGTCAGCGAAAGCTGTTTCAAAAAGGTCAACCCACGATACCAAAAAGTATCAAAGATACGTGATTTTTCACGTTTTTCTTTTGTTTGTTTGTTTTTGTAATATTGGTAATATTTTTGGGTAGCTGGAATAGATTATCTGCATTTACATTATTTCTTATGAGAAAATTTGTATCGCAATACGGACTTGGAAAGAATTAAATTTGTATGTCGAGTTTCCGCTGTATTTATAAGATCGTGATACTAACAGAATCGCAATACAAATCGATTAGGTATCGTGATGATAATCCCAAATTTAAAGTGGCAATGTGATATTTTTATGGTGATGTGGAAGTCTAAGGTGACATGACTTGCATGCTGAATTCTGAGTCCTGACCTTTGTGAGTTGGAAGCTTTAGTCAAACGTAGCAGTTATGCTCTTCAGTGGGAATGAAACAGGAAGTAGCTGAGCTAATTTAAGTACTTTCTGTCTTACACAGTTGTTTTTCACTACACTACAAGAACCTGAAGGCATTTCATTGTTTTATATATTTAAATAAGGTGTTTTTGACCGAATTACTCAATGTAATGTCTGCTGTGTTGCCATGCCGACAAAAAAATAAATACATATAAAAGCTAAGGTATTGTGCCAGCGCTCCAGGTTAAAAGCATTCAATTCAAAGATGAGTTTTTAGTTAAGTGCCAAAGCAGACGAGGCCCCCGTCTCTATCCACCTCTCTGCACTACAACACTAAATATCTTGACTCCTGTTTCACCACAGTGACCGTGGAGGTCAGACAGCAGGCACTGTAGCAGTTCTGGGAAATGGTCACTGGTGCAGTATTAGGATCCGTCTTCTCTTATCTGCCCTTGGATGGATAGAAAGGAACACAGATTTCTTTACACAGTGTTTTTGTATCTTTGTGTGTGTGTAATCTTTATTTCGGCACATCTGCTCATTATGTTCATAGTGCGGTAAGCTAAAATTAATTATGTGGGATAAAATGTACCAGCACGCTGATAAATATGCACCTTTCCTGGGAGCAAAGTATTTATAGGATCTTGAGTGGGTACAATCTCAGCAGTTGGCTAAATAAACTTTGTATAAACAGAAGGCCGGATTCATGCAGGCGAAATCTAACAGACTAGATCGTGCAACCTAGTGCAATGTCATACTGGCGTTTTTCTGTCTCTATAGCAGCAGTATGGAGGACAATTCACATGTGGAAATGATTCCTCATCCTTTTACTATTTGAGTCCTGGAATATGCCAGTGACATCATGGAAGAAAAGCGTCATATATGTGATAACCTGGTCGTTCAGGTCGTCAGCTGACTTAAATTTTTATATATTTTTTTTTGGGCACATGACGTTGTTGAGCCTAGACCTAAGGCAACTGAAGCAACCCCAGATCATAACAGTGCTTCAGGAGGCTTGTCTCATAGTACGCCCATCACTCTGGAATAGGGTCAATCAGGACTCTTCAGACCACATCACTTTTTTTTTCCCCCATTGCTTCAAAGTCTAATCTTTATGCACCAAAGTAGATTAAACCTTTTTTTATATTCAATTATTCTTACTAACAAGTGGTTTTCTTATGGTCACACAGGTGTCTAGTCCCATTATGTTGAGTTATTGTCACATTGTATGCATATGGAAATGCTTATTATTTTCAATATTGAACATGGCTCTAATTTCTACATTCATTTTCTTATGATGGACTTTTACAAAGAGTTTACATGATCTCCATTTGTGATTTCACATCAACTGACCTTGTTTTTCACAAAATGGCTGGTTCGGCACTATACTTCCAGGTTTTAATAATGAATTGGTAATTTCAAATCTCCTTAGTTGAAAAAAAAAATTTGACCTCCTTTTTTGTCACTGTGCCTTTTTTTTTTTTTTTGGCCAGGCAGCTTATCCTCCATTCAACAGCATACAGTTCTGCTCTTTCTCAGTCTTTTTCCTTTTTCAACATATACACTCACATTTATTATTCACCCACCATTTTAAAACCACATATATTACCTTGAGTGGCTATTTTAAGCCGACTGCATAACACTGTAGAACAGGAGGGGAAAAAAAAAAAAAAACAAATGCTCCAGCATTTAAAAGCAGCGGTGTTGAGTGTTAACTTGTTTTTATGATTAAAAATTTAGCACAGTCCTGTACTTGGTCTAGATTTAATGCTATCTAGAATACCCCAGATTTTTTCAGACTTCATTAAGGGGAAATACTAACCTGACTGCAGATCAGTGCAATACAAATAGCCATAAAAAAAAAAACCCGGACAGTGAGGGGCGGAACAATAGATTGATTGTGCAGCACTGCCATGACATTTAGTTGGGGGTTGGTCGGATGACAAGCAGTGTCTGCGGCAGCTCACAGCCCCACCGTCTTTGTTAGGTTAGTTCACATGGTGTGTGTCGGTGGGACGGTGAAGCACCGAGTGGAATGTTGGCAAGTGGGGCGAAAAGGAAACGAGTGACTGATCACCCTGTAATCACCGCACCGCACACCCACCTTCGGGATCCGGTCACGGCAACTAGGAGCGGATATGATTTTGCTCACGCACGTATACTCACAAAGAAAGCTTATCAGAGCCGCGAGTGTGATTTTTATTATCTGCCTCAAACAGACCCATCCCTCCCTCAGTGTTCATCATTTGTTTATGTCTAGCTGAGAGCTTTATTACGCACTTTCTTTATCTTGAACAGTTTACTTTCCTATGCACATATAACGTCCTTCTTATTTATTTTTTTTGGTCGCTTATCAGCTTTTGACCAGCTGAGACAATTCGATTCCTTAACAGCACCATCACGCTGGCAGCCACTGGGATTCCTTTACTCTTCCATTCTCTCAGAATAATCCTGAAAAACCACCAGCTTTCAAGTTCACAGTTAAATGTGACCCTGCTCTCTGAAGCTGTAGCAGGGGATTACGCTCTAGGGCTTTAGCATGCAAATGTGATAAGCAGATGGTAGAGAATTTCAGCATGATTGTGGATGAGGAAGTGTCCCTCACCCCCGACAGTCACCAATGTGTGACACAGTTGTCCTTTAAACTCTCGGTGAATCAGCAGTGCCTGTCGTGTTCAAGGACACACTTACAGTGCAATGGGTAATATTTGTAATGGATTAAAATACATAAAACAAATACGGTAATGAATGAAAACCTTATAGTAGATTTGTAGTTCATGCCATTCGTCAGAATGCTGTTCCTTCTGAAAGGGACAGCGTGCAGGAGCTTGGAGAAGTCTGAAACCAGCGGAAACTTCACCGCAATTATCAAATACATAAACGAACAGATTTGTAAATGGATGGCAGATGCAAATCCATGGGAGGTCCGACAGATTGTCTCGCATGTCCCTCTCGCCAATCGCAGAAAGTGGTGACCTTTTAATCCTTGATAGTGAATCTGTTTAGTGGGATGGAGTGGAGAGAAATGCTACATCATTTTTCATGTACGTTAAATTATGGCATTTGGCAGACACCCTTACCTAAGGCAACTTGTGTTTTAATCTTGGTGCATCTAAGCAGTTGAGGTTTAAGACCCTTGCTCAAGGGCTCAACGGTGGTGGTGGGGTTTTAACCTAAGACCTTCCGAGCTGTAGTCCAAATTACTAACCACTGAGCTACCCCTGCCCAGTAAATTTTTTTTTAAACGGATGCGTAAGACTATGGTAGTAGACGAAGTAAGAAGGGCTGGGGTGCAGTCGGGTTTCCCAATTGTTCCAAAAAGTAGAGTGCAATAGAGATTGAGGTGTAGGCAAGGAGCAACCTCTGGTTCTGAAGAACGAGTCCAACACGGAAGTGCCAAAACATGTAGTTCCTTTAATGAAACACTTTGTTTGGCATTGTTGTTCCACCCATTTATGGATTAACCAAGGTTTAGCTCCTTCTAAGATGGTGATGGCCAGAGCTCTGGCAGTTGGGCTTCAAAGGAGCTCTTCAGAAAATGTACAGGTGACATCATGTAGGGTCTGTCCTGTTATCTTCAGCCTGTGGGTTCAGGCCGCTTAAGTCCTTCTGTCCACAAACGTTTGGTTGTATATTTAACAAGCTTATGTATGTCTGTATGTAGATTGAGCTAGACGAAATACTAGAGGAAATGTATGTCATAAATGGAAAAAGTTTCACTTCGTTGAGATGTTTATGCTTAAAACAGCCATGTTATTATCATGTCATGGGCTGAACTAGGAGCTAGGAAGACCTTCTTTACTCTTGAGATGGAATTCTGAGTTAAAGAAGATGTTTTACTGCAGGTTGTGGGTAAAATAACCGAGAACAATTTCCTGGAAGATAAGGTGTGTTGTGGTTAAAACTAGCAACACTTTAACCAGGAGACATTGGCTTTTTACATGGTCTTATGAACAAGGAAATTTTGCACTTATTAATTATTACCTTAAACCCGATGACCCATGATTTCAAGCTTTTGTTCTTATTATCAATAAAAGAATGCACTTATCCAAAGATCCTTGATTAAGTCTTTATTTATTCAGGTGCAAGATTAAGACAAGTACAGTTAAACCTCTTTCATTTTATTATGGGGATTTTTTATTTATTTATTTTATCCATGCACTTTGCCTGAACACAGCTGACTGGTTCACTCACATCAGCGTTATGATCAAAAGCCAACCACCGTTTAACCTCCAGCAAACATAAATGAACAAACCTTTGTACAGTACAAGGGCTGTACTGGACGTAAAGCAAAAGCAGGCATAATGTTTGACATTGGTCGTTCATATTGTACATATTGGTAGAGTGACTCTTCTGTATAAAAGTCTCCATCACAAGCGATGCATTTGCACCATTGTTGAACCCTCTCGAACTCTCGAATCCTGTTTGAAAATCCACTTTGTCAAGGTTGATGATCTCCCACTGCATGGATTCTCCTTCTTTAAAGTTCTTCTTCCTCCATCGCTGCACGTTACTGTTGTCAATGGTGACATCTCCGTAAAACATTCAGTGAGAGACCACTAACTGTGACGAAGGGTATTTTCAAAGATGATCTGTTCAACGATGGCGCAAGTGCGTCGCTTGTGATGGAGACATACAGTTTGATTGACCTGTTTTACCTCCTCTTTGACATTACTTTCGGTACAGCCCTCATAGTTTCTCCCATTTTGTCCTGATGGAGGTGTCCGTGCCAATATCGGAGTCCTGTGCTATCAGAATCCTTCATCAGTGTGGACGTTGGCCTGAGCCTGTAATCTTTATCTGATTGCCCACTAAGAACAGCGTGATTGGCTCCACAGTGACACAGAGCAGAGAGGGGAAAAGGGAATTAGCAGGGAAAAAAAAGTAAGCAGATGGTTGAGACTGAATCTTAAGCCTCTTTCACACAGCATGTTCAAGTGGGAATATTACGCCTCCAGAGTGAAACAATATCTGTGACCTGAAGGATTGGCAGAGATTCAGACTGATCGGCAGTGCGAGTCATTATTTTAGGATCACATGAATCATTTGTAAGTGTTTCAAAATATAATCAACAGAACTGGGTGCATTTAAGCATTAATAGGTGTAGAAACATGTACATTGGTTACAAGACATTGGTCTCGTCTACAATGGGTTAGATCTTCACTGTTTGTGAAATTTGACTGAAACTCAAGCAGCTTGCACAGTGAAGGACCATATCGGTCAGAAATGGCAGCAAATAAGGAAGACTGAAAGGTCTTATCATGGGCTATAATGTGTAGTTTGAGCATGATGGTGCCAGCAGAAACTTTGCTTCAATGTAGTGCTGCACAATTAATAACCTAAGAAATCGAAATCACAGTATGAACCCATGCAATTATCTAATCAGAAAAAGGTGCTATTTATTACCGATAATGAATGCATAGGCAGAAATTCATGTGAAATTTTGTCTCAAATGTACTCAATATGACCTTGGAACTGTTCAATCAAAAGCCTCATTCATCAGTGAATTAAAAAACTAGTTTGAAACAAGTCGCATGTTTGTGGTTCTGGTGATTTTTGAATATGAATATAAAGAATTAATACGAAACATTTCCAGGCACTATGTTGAATGAGAAAAAGAAAATCACAGATGCCATCAAATATTACCTTCCGAAGGTCATGGTGGCCAATTGTGAGTAGTATGTTTAATAGTTACATTTACGTAGCTACGCAATCACAATACGTGTCAGAATAACCGCAATGTGAGTTTTCAATCAAATCTCTACATGTATGATGTGTGGGAATATTTTGAATGCATGGCTATTTAAAAGAAAAAGTATATGCTATGTGTTTAAAATAATAAAATGGCAAGGTTTAACCTCTACAGCATTTGCTACGATACTTTAGTTTATCTGCAAAGACCACAAAAGGCTTAGCTTTAGCAACAACAGCAAGGCTTCAAATGTTGCAGATTTCACATATGCTCAAAAAGGAGAAACCTGATCAGTCAACTGAAATGGATACTGAATATGGAGATTCATTTAGAGATAATGAGCCAACTTTGCAGGAAAGTACTACTAACTCTCAAGCTCGAATTCCATCGCCTGCATCCTGCCAGAATAAGAGAGTTTAATTGCAGTTTAAATGGTACAGCGCGTACCTAGACAAGTCGGGTCTCGCCAGCCGGCATCAAACACACATTCATAAATCAGGCAGAAAATCATTACACGGTCTGCATGAAACAATGATGTAAGCTAAAACTAAATATAATTTTAAACTAAATGAGTACAACTGCCTTCCAAATCGGAATTTAGGAATAAGGGCTGTCAATATTGACGCATTCATGTGAATAATCCAGAAATTTTAACGCATTAATATATATAACGCAGTTTAGTCGTATGGTCCATTACCCATGGTATCCATGTTTAACCTGGATAATAAGATGAGTGAGGAAACATCACCAGGTCTGCTGAATGGCTAAAGTTTCATTATGCAACTTGTAAAGGCTGTGAAAGTGAGGCAACTGGCAAAAGCTACTTTTATTGCATTTACTGGAGACCACTGGACACCAGTAAGAACCATAACTACCTCAGTGTAACAGCACACCTAATCGATGACAACTGGCAACTGCACTCATTCACTCTGGGTGTGTTAAAAACATAAGAGACACGTTGCTTGTGCTAGGCATGTGCTAGGCAATTACAATAGCCAAGAGAAAAAGGAGATGACCGACATAGTCACCACTATAGGACCAGACAGGGCTCACAATATGAGTGCCGCTGCAAGGGGATTAACATTTAAGAGACTTTAATTGTCATGGTTGTTGTTATTGTTACTTGTTAAATGTTAATATTTGAGACATTATAAAACTGCATTATTATTAAACGCAATAATTAAATGCATTCCTTTATTCCAACATTACACATTTATAATACAAGTAAATCTAAGTATTTTAAAATTGTTACTCTGACTGTGATTAACTAGTTAAAAATATGTTAATCGATTGACAGCACTATTAAAAATGTAATACCATTTAAGCCGAGTTGAAAATGTAATAAAATAAAATCATGTAATAATGTAATGTAATAAAAGTACCAAGTCACCCAGTCATGAAAAGTCATCCACACAATGAAATCTATCTTTTCGGAGCTTTTAAGACTTAGCTATTTTTGCTTCTTTAAAAACTGGGTTTATAAAAACGACAACTGAATGAATCAGAAAGGAAAATGTGCTGATATTACACCATACTTGCACCAGTTTGGAGTCAGGCGGTTTCATCCGAGTGCATCATTTCCACTTCACTGCACGATCCTTTACTCAGTTCACCGGAGATCAAAGTATAGAGTTCCTTTCTTCAAGTACAGCTTCCCTGTGTGAAGTGCAAGGTATCGACTTGCCTGGTTCACGGACCTCTATCAAGTGAAGTTAGTTATAGATTAGCGCATGAATGTGTTAGGAATGTTTCTTTGGGTTGACTGTGCCACTATAGGCCTGCACAACTCTTTATATGTTGGCTTAAAATACTGGAATTGGGAGCTCTATGTTTTAGAGCTGTGAACCAGAGCTAAACCGTGGAATTTTGAACAGTATGATTTTTGCGGCAACTCTGATTTGACTTAAGACCGTAAATTTCTTGCAGGTTTTGACGTATTAAAAACTACGAAAAGTACTTAAACATCTAGATGCTTTGTAACTTTTGTTAATTTGCTTAAACATCATGCCTCAGACAAAGCGATAAATCGTCTGCTTTGCGCTCCAGCCCACTGGGTGGCAGTATTACAAAAAGAGGTCTTAAAGGAATCTGTCAGTTTTCGAGCACTTTCCGTTTGTAGGTTTACCTAAATTATGTTAACATTGTGAACTGATTCTGAATCAAAATTTATTCTTTGATTCAGTGAATTGAATCGATCGACAAAAGATCATTTTTCAACAAAAATTATTTAATTACGCAGTACTTGTACATCACCTGTAGTACAATGTATACAGATGTATTCTTTAAAGGGCATGTATTGTGCAAAATTCACTTTTAAGTCATTTTAATCAGTCAGTCTGTGTGTTCAAACAAAAACTGTGTGAAAACGTTCCCTGCTTTGTCCTTTTTCCATGTTTGTATTGGCCAGGAATTAAACAAGCCAGTTAGATTTTTCCACTATTGTGATGTCATACAAGATGATCTCCAGCATGTTACTCAGATTTGATGTTCTCTGGAGGGTGTGGCTCAGCAGTAGCTCATTTGCATAGAGATGAAATCTATGTAAAAAACATACGAATTTAATCCGGAGGCGAGTTCTTGAGGCAAAATTTCATATTCGAAACATGTTTTCCCACAGGAAATAATGTAAATGCAGATAATCCGTTCCAGTCACTCAAAAATATTACCAGTATGCCTGTATTGTAACTATAGAGTTAAAGGTACGGTACAAACACACTTTGAGGAGTCCTGTGTTAATGTTAACTCACAGTATAACATGGGACCTTTAAAATACCAATCCTACCAACTTAAATCAGAGCAACTCTGATCAGAATAAAGTAACTTTTGTTGTTGATGCTTTGTGTGTGTGTGTGTGTGTGTGTGTGTGTGTGTGTGTGAGAACTCTAAAGGATTTTCAGCTGTGTAGTCTTGAATGACCTTGAAGGACTTTAGCTTCCAAATCCTAATAAATCTGATTGTCCATGTTTCTGCCTGCGTGTGTGTGTGTGTCACATGGTCCACTCTTTTCCTAACATAGACTATTAACAAAAGACCTGTTGTTCTCTTGCCAGCACATTCAGTCTTCTAAAATGATTAAGTAGCAATTACCTTCCTCTCCTCTTCCCATCTTCACCTTCCCTCTCGTGTTGTTCTTTCCTCTAACACACAATGCTGTCTTTGAGCAGCATTCTTTCTTTTCACCCTGCCGTTCACACAAACAAAAAAAAAACATTCTCATCTCTCACAGGAGTTACAATAGGAATATTAGAGCCGGTGAGAAACATGTGAGTTTAGGTTTGTAGCCTGTGGCTGCACTTTAGCTTTGATGGTGGACAGTTTGGCGATGTGTTACAGAAAGCTTTGTGTGTGTGTGTGTGTGTGTGTGTGTGTGTGTGTGTGTGTGTGTGTGTGTGTGTGTGTGTCGGTCCTGCCCTACGTAGCCGAGTAGCAGCTTGTACTAAGCTGGTACAGGCATTAATCCTATTGAAAGCAGGATTTCCCTACCTTTCTTAATCACATCAGTGTTTCCTAATCCAGCCCGACTGACATACAGACACACAAGTAGCCCCTGTAGCCCATTAGGGCTCCGCATGGGAACACGTCCTAATGAAATTCTAATGATATGTACACCATCTGTAAGTAGGTACTCGTATCGTCTTGGCACCATGTGGAATTTGGTCTTCGTTTCAGGCTTCCCTTTCGAGACTATTGAGGCGTTAGAAGAGTGTTTACATGTTAAACAAGCCTCAAAGGAAAAAAAGTCTTTGCTAGAGAAAAGTGTGTGAGTTACGAAATGACCTTGTAATATTTTATCATTAAATAATGCAATGGAAAATGTAAGCAAACCTTTCCCAAGGATGATGACGTACACAAGGCTAGGATCTGGGCCCCTTCTGGTTTAAAACAGTCTGCGAATCCGAGGTGCTTGATTTGTGTCTGATTCATTGAGCTGTAGTGAACAGTATCAGACCTCCAAATTACATACCGCAATAATAATAATAATCTTGCTTTCTATCATAGGACATAACGTATTCCTGACTAGCGTTAGTACGTGTCGTTGGCAGGAAAAGTTTTTTTAGAAATGGGTTAAAGCTTTAAAAGGTTAAAGCTAAAAATTTTTTTGTATTTCTTTCATCATCAGACAAATATACGTCCTGTTCCGTAAGTTTCTTTTTTTTTTTTTCTCTTAAAATGACTCTAGTGTGTTAAAATATACTTATACCACTTTTCTAATTAAGATCTATTGGTGCAGGTCTTTGTTTACATTGAGCAAGTAGCTTATTTTAAAGTAGATTATTAAATTCAATTAAATTTTATTTGTATAGCGCTTTTAACAATAGTCTTTGTCGCTAAGCAGCTTTACACAATCAAAAGAATTATTTAAGTTTGCATGAAATATGAATTTGTATAAATCAAAATGATAAGATTGTCCCTGATGAGCAAGCCGAGGACGACGGCGACAGTGGCGAAGAAAATCTCCCTCAGATGGCAATAGGAAGAAACCTTGAGAGGAACCAGACTCAATCAGGAACCCATCCTCAATTGGGTGATAACGGAGAGCAGGGATTTGATCTACAGTCATACTGTGTGTTAGGAGGCTGAAAATCCGACTCATTACTGTTCATAACATGGCTTTTACTCAACATTTTACTTTCATTTATGGTACAGGTTAAGCCTCAGGCAGATATCCAAGTGCGGCAAAAGTTTCACTAAATTCTATCCACAGTTTGACTCATGCGCAGTTCGCTTTCAAAACTTGCGTTCCATAATCTTTCTTTTATTTATATAGATATTCCTGAGCCGAAGCTAGCTTAAAACGAATAATTGTGAGCTGGGTGTAGCTTTATCGATTCTTCTTTCAGCTTAGTGCTTCTTTGGATGAGTTGTTGAGACCGCATTATATTTCTCCAGCACTCAAGTTCATATCAAGTGTTACATTATATTATATTATGTTATGGTTTGTTTCTTACACCTGGGCTGAATTACACTTCATTCGATCAGCACATAGAAATGGAACATTGAGAACTTCACCTCAGGTAGGAACAACATGCAGGTTGGATCGAGCCGAGAGCACAGTTCACCGCTGGGTTTGTTGGCAGGACTTTATGTTCAGTGATGATGAATCGAGTGCCAGAGGGCTGATGTGGACTGCTGCGAAACAAAACTTGATTTGAAGCCTTGCACATCCACTGATCACTTGGACATGATTGAGGAAGGAAGGGAAAGGATTCTGATGTTGTGATAAGATGGGTGGGTGGAGCGTATGATCATGAGTTAACAGCGATGTTTATCCGGCTTGTCCCAGTTTTCCTCACTGTTACGCAATCGAGTATTATCAGATAGATGGGTGTGCTCTGAGTAATGCACGCACTCCTACACGTTTCCTTTCCGCTCACCTATGAATCCAGCCGGTGGCATGTGTCGACATGTAACGTCTACAGAGCACGCACGTGGATCATTTCTGATGGCAGTTAGGGAGGGTCAGATTGAATAAAATCACCATAGGATATGTTTCCTGGCAACTTCATAAAAGTACAAAATAAAAGCGCAGAACTATTTCATAATAGGTGAATAACACAGTCTTTAAATCATGCAACCCGTACTGTATATTTCAACCATCATTGTTTCTATGGATTAAAAATTTAAGATTTCTAATTTAGTTGATCTATTTTTTTGTTTCCAGATGCCATCAGAAGATGGACCAGGCTCACTTGCCGAGCCTCAAGTAGCCATGTTTTGCGAAAAACTCAATATGCACATGAACATCCAGACTGGCAAGTGGGAGCCGGACCCCTCAGGCACCAAAAGCTGCGTGAACACTAAGGAGGGCATCCTCCAGTACTGCCAGGAGGTAAGAGCCAAAGCCTAAAGATTGATCTTTAGAAAAGAGAGAGATAAAAAAATAGATAAAGGAAAGTATAAATGACTAAGTATGGAAATGGGTGGTGATGCAAAAGCCTAAGGAATGAAAAGGATATGGGTGGGGATGTGGTTTTCACCTGGTCACACACCTGAGTCAGTAGAAGCTCAATAACCAGCTGTGTGAGTCAGGCATGATGGATTTTAAAAAATAAATCCCCGGATAAAGGAATAGGATAAGAGGTGTAGTCAGACAGCGGAGGTGTAATTAGTGCTAGAATTATTAGGTTTGTCATATTGAACAACAATCAACGTCTGTGTGATTTCCTGTCCTGTGTTATGATTTTCCTGCCCTCAATGACCCCTGATGGTTTGCTGTTCCCTCAGGTCTACCCAGATCTGCAGATCACCAACGTGGTGGAAGCCAATCAGCCTGTCAGCATCCAGAACTGGTGCAAGAAGGGGCGGAAGCAGTGCCGCAGTCATGTGCATGTGGTAGTGCCTTACCGCTGCCTCGGTGTGTACTCCTTTATAAATCAAATTTACAATTATATTCAGAGATGGCTTTTTAATTAATGAATTTATTTTTTATATCTAAGTGAAATCGACTGGTTCTGAAGTCTAACTTACATACGTGATTTATAAATCTATTTAACAAATCATGGAAAGTGTTTCATTTTTCCTGTTTCCATAATTGTTTTTATTGCTTGTAATTGGTTGATGATAAGCCTTTGTTGTCATAAAGTAACTGATAACATCTGCACTGCGTGAGCATGAAGGCTTTTGGTCAGGGAGTTCATAATCCTGTTCACCCTGTATTGACACTCATTAGATCCAATATGTGTGTTGCATATTTGTATACATTCGGGTTTAATGTTTGTGTTTTTGTTTCGATGATGTGCAGTGGGGGAATTTGTGAGTGACGCTTTGTTGGTACCGGATAAGTGCAAGTTCCTGCACCAGGAGCGGATGGACATGTGTGAGAGTCACCTGCACTGGCACACTGTGGCCAAAGAGGTGAGTGCACTCGACATTCGTTCAGACTGTCCGGTTCTACACAGAACTGACATATTGAGTTTAAGTCTATAGGAGATTCTGGAAGTCTCCTACCAACAGCTTTAAAAAAATATATTATTTAATAAGAAGCTGGAATAGGGAAAATATATGGTGGCCAGTTCATGTGTGAAAATAATCCCTTATGCTCCCAGAACCACTCTTTCACAATTTGAGTCCTGGTATATGGCCGTGCGATCATGGAAGAAAAACTCCATAGATGTGATAATCTGGTCATTCAGGTCATCAGCTGACTTCATTTTATTGCCACATAACGTTGCTGAGCAACTGAAGCAACCCCAGATCATAACACTCCCTCCAGAGGTTTGTACAGTGGACACTATGCATTGCTTCATGCATTCCCCTTCTTACCCTGACACGCCCTTCACTCTGGAATAAAGTCATTCTGGATTAATAAGACCTTTTTCTAATGCTCCCTATTATAATATATTATTATTATTATTATTATTATGGCTCACATGGTTAAGGTTTAGGTTATTTCCTTACTGACCGGAAGGGCTTGGGTTCCAGCCCCAGCAATGCGTGAGCCCTTGATCAAGGCCCCGCTCCAAGGGAGCCTTATAATTGAATCTTCATCTATTTATTATGCTCCCTGTCAAATTAAAGCCTTTTTCCTCATCATTCGCACTAACAAGTGGTTCTCTTCTGGCCATACAGCTGTTTAGTCCCAGTCCTGGAAATTTTCATCACACTGTTTGTGGAGATGCTCTTACTTTCCTATTAAACAAACAGTAGCTTTGTGTTGTTTTTTTGTTTTGTTTTTCCCACAAATGAAACTTTTAACTGTTTGAAGTCTCTCCGGTTCTTTTCCTTATTTTCTCAGATCCCTTCTTGATCCAGGGAAATAATTTGACCCTAATGAAGCAGTGACTTTTTTTCTTTTTTTTTTTTGTCCAGGCTGTCCATATCCTCCCACATCCTGAACCTGACCTGTGTTAGGAGTTAAAACATATGGAATTTTATCATATCTAGCTTAAAGTTTAGTGAAAACTCTTTTCCTTGTGTTCCTGCTAGATATCTTTATGCCGCCTTCCCTGCTATGTTGGAATCCTGCTGAACATTCATACGTTTCATTGTGTTGAATGCAAGGAAAAAAGGACATGGTATTACAAAACGTACTGCAAAGAAAATCGTATGATAAGCATCACTCATGCCGACTAGAGCTCGCCGACACCCGTCTCTTCTTCTAAATGGATTTTTGCCGAATTATCCCAGTAATTGTTATTGAGCATCTCTAATAAACAAAATCATCCAATTACACTCATTAGATCAGTGCCACGGATAAGCGGTGATCATTTTCATAACCTGTCTAGATCAGATCCAGGCTTATTGCTGCTGCAGGCCTGCATTTACACATCCCATATTAAAGATTTGAATGAATTAGAATGATCTTGAAGAGAGTTAAATGGTATTGTATAGTCTGTCATACTTGGTATTCTCTATCATTTTTCATTCTCTCTCTCCAGTCTTGTAGCGATCATACCATGAACCTGCACGATTACGGGATGCTGTTACCATGTGCCATCGACCGTTTCCGTGGCGTGGAGTTCGTGTGCTGCCCAGTGGAGACGGAGGAAGAGAAGGATGACGCAGAAGCACAGGAGGATGACGATTCAGACGTCTGGTGGGGAGGAGCCGAGACAGACTATTCCGACAACAGGTGCTCACGCACACGCGCTGAATCACTGCAACTCAATAATTGTTTTTTATTTCTTTCTTTTCAATCCTTAAAATGACTATTTTCCAATATTCAAGTTAATACAATTAATTCAACTTGTAGCATGACTCGGGAGGTGGAGCCTGTCGAGCAGAAGGCGGAGGTGGAGGAAGATGACAAGGCTACTGAGTTTGAGGATGATGACATCATCGACGATTTCGAGGAAATTGTAGATAATGACCAGGATGGTGATGGAGAAGAAGAAGAAGAGGAGGAGGACGACGAGGATGAGGACACTGACGCGATTGAAGGACACATTGAGAACGAGCAGACCACAAGCGTCGCCATGACCACCACGACAACCACCACGACCGAGTCCGTCGAAGAAGTGGTCCGAGGTAAGGAACTCAAGGAGTGTCTCAATGTGTGTGTGTGTGTGTGTGTGTGTGTGTGTGTGTGTGTGTGTGTGTGTGTGCTGCATATGCAAACATTGATAGCCACCGGTTGTGTATGTGTGCTCTCTCAGAAGTGTGTTGGGCGAACGCAGAGACCGGGCCGTGCAGGGCCATGTTGCCCCGCTGGTATTTTGTGAAGGAGGAGGGTCGCTGCGCTCCCTTCATCTATGGGGGCTGCGGAGGCAACCGTAATAACTTTGACTCGGAGGAATACTGCCTGTCTGTCTGCGGTGGTGCGTGTAAGTCATGAGTGTATACGGACCAACAAGCTCTCTCTCTCTAACTGCCTGGCTAATCCTCCTCATCCTCCTCGCTCACACACTTCTGTGTGTCTTCTTTATGGTATTTACTGTTTGCGTGGTGTGGAGTTTGAATTGTTCCTTCAACACACACACACACACACACACACACACACACACACACGCGCTGAGTCGGCATCCACGCACCATATGTCACCCGCCGTGTCTTTCTTGCTTTCTCACACCCGCGCAATACCACCCTCCTGCTGTGCGCGCCCGAGGGATCTGAGATGACACACTAGCACCACAATCACTGTATATTTCACACTCACTCAGTCACAGCTTGTATAATCGATGACAAAGATGCTTGGCCCGTTCTCGGTCTAACACGAGCTGAAGCTCAACGGTGAATGTGTGTTGTTGGGTTTTTTTTGTTGGTTTTTTTGCATCTCAGGCGTCTGTGATTGTAATTATGATCAGTTACTCATCACTTATCTAAGTACAGTAAGCTGTTGTTTAGAGTTGATCAGAGATAGGTGCGCCTTAAAGCCTTAAGAATTGACCTCTATATGGTTTAATCTCCATTACCTGGAAGTTTTGAAAAAGCAGGGATGAGTGCTTTACTCATTCTATTATTAAATATTTTTAATGCTTTCATTATTTTAATGCAATGACAAAATGTTTAGAACCTGGATGTGTTCGGACTGAAGGTACAACAGTATGGATATTGTTTATAGTTTCATAATATTTGCAAAGTCTTCAAAACGTAGTAATCTATGCGGTGCATTCAAGAATAACAACACGGTTATGAGAATAAAATCTCTCTTTATTTCTCTATATAATCCCCGGCTACACTTATGCACTTATCCCAGTGTTTCACTAGTGCTTGGACACCGTCAAGGTAGAACATTTTCTCAGTACGCCAGAGCCGTGATCGGACTGGTTGTGTCACGTCTGAAACGCTGGCGTCCCAAGAACTCCTTTAATGTCCCAAACATGTGGAAATGGCTTGTAATGAAACCAGGACTGTATAACTCCTAGTCGCGATCCTCTAATGTGCGAGTGGTGTTGGTGAATGATTGTGTGTATAGTTCCTACAGACAGATGCGTCTCTTCTGCACGTTTGCGACACGTTATCAGGTGTTCGACTTGCTGAATGTTCATGGCAACGACTGCAGAGGGCTCTGTGCCACCACGGCCTGGAAAGGTCGTTCATGGACTTACTGCACCATCCGAAAGTGTTACCGTGGCTCAAAGTCTCCTAACCGCGCTGTGCTTAAACCCTTTTCTAAATGTCAGTTGGTTTAAGCCTTCATTCATGAGAAATCTCATCGCACGTCCCAGTTTGACGCAACATTGGCGATGATACAAATAACTTTATTATACTTTAGATTATATGCATCGTGCCAAACACAATATATACTCATTAAGTATATATACTGCATATACAACAGTTTTCATAGTGTCTTACGTAGGTACCTTTCAGCACCATTATATTATACCCTATAAACAGGAACACGAATTAAAGGAGAAATGTCCAGTATGAAGGTTGGGCCACCAGAACAGCTTCAGTGCTGCTTAGAGTTCTCACTTATCTAGAACTGTACTGTAGGATAAAGGTGATCAGTCAGAGGTAGAACTTTGTATTGTTTGCAGTTGTGCATCCAAGGGCATGGCTGGTACTTGGTACGAATCTTGCATACAGTGCACGGTTTTGTGTGGTGATTGTGGCAGAGTGCGAATCGATTCACACTTTTTTAAAATTATGGTCTAAAATTTAAAAATAAATAATAATAATTATATTATATTTTATGTTTTTTTTAATTATTATTTGTCAAAATGATAAATTTTTCTTCTTTGAAAGTTTATGCACGGTTAACACTACTGCCACCTACTGGACTGGAGTGTGACGCTAAAAAGCAGCAGCACAAAATGATTATCGCTTTGTACGCAACATGCCATTTAAACAATTAACAACACAGGTTATTCAGCATGTCAGTGTTTTATTAAATGCTTTAATAGTTTTCAGTTTTCTATAATCGCTGCTAGACACTCAAGAGGAAGTGTGTGTCGACATTAGACCAGTAAAGTAAACATGCACTGTGTTGTTGTTTGATTTTAACTTATTAGATATGTTAATGAGGCACATTTTAAATAAATGACCAGGATATTTACAGGATTCTGTAAAGTAGAGGTTCGTTTCTCTCATTAGCATTAATCTGCTGGGCTATGAATCACTAATGAAAGCGCTGTCGCTTTAAGCTTTCTTGGATTCCGCTTTGCTTTGGCACTTTTCAAAGTGAGGGATCTCATTCCTTCGGGGCTGTTTTTTCAGACTAACTTTCCTGTTTCCTCTTCTTTTTTTAACCCTTCTCTTTCACTAAGAGACTAAATGATTACAGCCGGACGTGTGACATCAACAAGCTCTCGTATTCGTATTCTTAACTAATCACCTTAATGCTCTTTTGTCTCCATTTCCTCCATTTCCGCCCCATTCTCTTCCCACCTGTAGTGCCCACCGTTTCTCCAAGCTCTCCGGACGCAGTAGACCAGTACCTGGAGACACCAGCGGATGAGAACGAGCACACACACTTCCAGAAGGCCAAGGAGAGCCTGGAAGCCAAACATCGCGAGAGAATGTCTCAGGTAAGAGAGAGGGAGAGATTTATAGTACCCAGATTCTTGATGCCACTTTATTTAATTCATCAAGATAATTTCATTTGCTCATGTATAAACTATTTATTGCTGATAAGATGCTCTATTACTGCTCTATAGCCTCCAGGAAAGATGTCTGGGTCCAAGATTAAGTCATGATAAAGGCACTGGGATTGGGTTTATAAGCGAAACGTGTGCCAGTGAGCTCGGCTTGTGTGTGCATATAGTATAGATTAATCGACTGATTTCGCATGCACTTTGTGGTTACACCTCATGTGGGAAAAATGCTATAAAGTAGCACGTGTAATGCCGTATCTTACAAGAGGAGCTTTTTTTCCATCACTTATCAACTGCACGTGAAACTTTTATTCCATTCATGCTATAAATAACATGAACCTGGTGGCATGCTTTTAGGGAGTCCGAGATTCTCTTTAAGGTTTTGGTGAAAGTTTGTGCGATTTAAAAAGAATTGTTTTTGTAAAATTAAATCAATTCAAATAGAGTTAAGGTCAAATGTAAGAGATTTTTTTTCTTTCATCAGTTCCTCATTGGTCAAAGACTAGATTACTTGACCTTAAAAGGGGACCTATTATGCAAAATTCACTTTTTAGTCATTTTTAGGTTTATGTACAGTACATGGGGCTTCCCTTATGTGACCTCATTATAAGAGCCCCTCCATAGTTTGTTGGTTGAAATTGCGCATTTGGAGGAGGATAAAGGGAGTCTACATCAGCTGGAGCACTAACAGACACTTTTTTGTTTTGTTTTGTTACTTGTTATAGTAAAATATGGGACCTTTAATTACTGTTAATGGTGTCCAGGTTATTGCCATTGAGATTCCTTTTCATTCTCTTAATGTGCAGTTAATCTAAATTAGAAATAATTTTATTCATAAGTGGAGTGTTATTCATGGAGTTTCTCTTGGCAGTTGCTGAGCAGCAGGTTAAAAATAAATGAAATGGAAAAATTGAATTGAAAAAATATAAATGTATAAGTGGAATAGCACGACGTTGCTGCTTCACAGCTCCAAGGTCTGTCTGTATTGACACTCACATGTCCTTCTCATGTCTGTCTGTGGGGATTTCCCATCTCTTAAAGACATGTCTGTTGGTGGATCTATGACACTAAATTGCCCCTGGGAGTGAAAGAGTATGTAGAGATGTTCTTAAAGTGGATAAAAAGGGTGTCGCATGTCAGTATTTTCATGAAGCTGTCAAGTGATGGAAAACAAATCCAAGGCACTAAACCAGACATTGTTGTGCAGGTGATGAGAGAGTGGGAGGAGGCTGAGCGTCAGTCGAAGAGTCTGCCACGTGCCGACAAGAAGGCAGTCATCCAGGTGAGTTCCACCCAGCTGAGATTTCATCATATGGAAATTTCCACTGCAGGCAATCTGGATCGCGTGTAATGGAAATGTTGTCTCTGGTGTATCGTTAAAATTAGAATCAGATTTCAGTTTGTTTGTTTTTTTGTTTTCTCTGCCCCTGTCGTTTTTTTTTTTCCCCTGCATTTTTTTCTCTTGTCACGTTTCTCATTGCTTCCTTGTCCCCTTCTCACTTGTTTTCTATGCAGCACTTTCAGGAGAAGGTGGAGGCTCTGGAGAAGGAGGCAGCCAGCGAGAGGCAGCAGCTAGTGGAAACTCATATGGCTCGCGTGGAGGCGCTTCTGAACGACCGCCGGCGCCTTGCGCTTGAGAGTTTTCTGAGCGCCCTGCAGGCAGACGAGCCACGGGTATGCACGCACACACACACGCGTGGTGACACACCCTGTGTGTTTGAATACGTTTGACCTCGACTTGCCGCTTTTAAACCCTAGCGTGCCAAATGACCAAACAAATGCGAAGTAAATCTCGAGTGAGCGAGTAAGCAGACATTGCTAAAATTAACCACACATATTTTCACATACTTCCAGCTTCCAGTGATAACCTTCTCACCATCTGTGCCCTCCATATGACACCTCCATCCATTTGCTGTCTTTCTGCTCCAGCGCTCCTCTGACACCTCTCTCCTTTTACGCTCGTTCGTTCTCCCTCCAGCCGTGCTCTGCAACCCATTTTCGTTTTTCCATTATCTAGCCTGTTGTGGTTAAAAATTTGACACGGAAGCATCAAGCGGAGCAGAAATTGAATTGGATTAATCTCAGGCACTTGCATCTGGGACCCTGTGTTTAGATAGTGAAAACAGCACGCATACTCTAGCATGTCGAGACGGGATGATATAAATAACATTAAAAAAAGCGAGCATTGTTTGGTTTGTGTGAATCTGCATGTTTAATACTGCATGTGCTGTTTTTTTTTTTTTTTATAATAAAACCCAGTTGAAACATTAAAAAAAAGCACATAGCATTCTGTTTGCTCAGCCTCCACATGTAGGGCAATAAATATTTCTGTTCCCAGCCCAAGGCTAGCTCATTTAAAGTCCCTCTGACCATTAAACATCAAAGCTTCTCCTCTTCTTTTACTTCTTCTTCATGTCTACATCTTCGGCTGCTGTTAATCTGCTAATATATCAGCTTCACAATATGGAATGAAGCGATGGTGGTTGAACTACTGAAATCCCTGTGATGAATGGAGCTTTATGGAATGGAGTTTGAACCGTGTGGTTTAATCGATTACTCAATTCAGTTAATCTTTTTCAATTAATTGAATCGCAGAAAATGTAATCCACTTCCATGTTATGCAAATACAGCAGAACCTCATACATGAGTTCCTTAAGTCTTTGTCACATATACATTACAGCACATGGAAAATCTTTGTTTGCATATCCCAGCTTTGTTTTAGTGGCCTGGGGTCAGAGCGCAGGGTCAGACGTCATACGGCACCCCTGGAGCAGACAGGGTTAAGGGCCTTGCTCAAGGGTCCAACAACGGCAACCTAGCGGAGCTGGGGCTCGAACCGCCGATCAGTATCTCAGAGCTTTAACCCACTGAGTCACCACTACTCTTTTTGTCATCCCCTTATTTTCCGTAAGAAATGATGAAATATTCGTTCTAGCCTCCCAAAAATATTACCAATATTATCAATGTCCAACACTATAATAATTTTTTTTGCATATAAAACTATCAAAACATTTAAAAAACATATCTAAATGAATTAAAAATATACATTAAATCTTACTTAACCTTAATTTATTAAATAAATTAAATAAATTGTTAAATAAACTCTCTTTGCCTGGCTTTCTACAGATGCCAACAAGATTGGAACTTGTTGGTATCAGTAGAAATGCTTTGTATGCCGATGCAAAATCTAAATTCTTAAGGCCTAAATCCGTAAAGGAGGGCATCATATGCCGAGGTTCTGCTGTACTCACATTTTGAGAGACTATAGCGTCTTCTTCTTTTGATATTATGTTCATTTGGTGCAATACCGCCATCTATTGGACTGGAGTGTGGAGCCGAAGACTGGTTAAATGTCTAGGGTCATACAAAGGGATAAAAGTTTTTCCAATCAACGCACATTACCTGATATTTTAACATTTATTAAATACTTTTAGTATTTTAAAACTTCAAACCCTGTAAGGAATATAGCTGTTTCAGACAAATTAAACAATAAACATTAGTGATGTTGCATTAAAATGAAAATCGCAATGTCCAAAAATGAACTGAATCAACAGTCTAGCTCTGATTCACAACCTCATTAAATGTTCTCCAGATACAGTAGTTTGTTGGCTATCTATAGTATGTTTATGTACAGTATATGGATAGATGGATAGTTTTATCTCACTTAGAGATAATGAAGATAAAAGTAAAGCTGAAGCTGTTTATTGCTCTACATGTCTACAGGCTTTAAAATGACATGTTTCAAGGTCATCCTAAATAGTTCTCTATCAAATACATTCCTTAGATATCAAACATGTCAACACGTATCAACATGCAGCAGGTTCACATTAACATATTAATGCATATTAATAGCACTAACTCTTGCCATATGGCTCCTTTTATCCCTTTCAGCTCTCAGTGCTCATTCCTAAAGCAGTGACAGGTTGACGGGTAATGGCTGGCCATTTGGTTGATTTATTTTTATTTCCACCGAGATGAATGACTCCTTGTTCTCTCTCTATCTCATTCTCTCATTAGCCACGTCATGTGTTCAGTCTGCTGAAGAAGTATGTTCGTGCTGAGCAAAAAGACAGGCAGCACACCCTGAAACACTTCGAGCATGTCCGCGTCGTGGACCCCAAGAAAGCTGCTCAGATTCGTCCTCAGGTACAAAACCGCACGTTATGAAGTATGATACGATACGAAAATGTCCTGATTATGATTACGAATAAGTCCATTTTTATTGAATGTGTACTATATTTTCCTAGTTAATATTCTTATTAATAATTAATTCTTTTGATTGTGTTCAGCTGCTTTGGGACAATGCCAATTGTTAAAGGCGCTATACGAATAAAATTGAGTTGAATATGGTTTACTGCGATGCTAATGCACCGAATATTAATAATAAAGTTTAATAATTATGTTATGCTATCAGGATTGAAATAATTTTAACAGGTTAATAAAGAATAAATGTGGCCTGGTGGCTTAGTGTTTACTTGGTGGTTTCCTTCTGGGCGCTCCGGTTACCTCCCACAGTCCAAAGACATGCAGATTAGGCTAATTGGCGTTCCCAAATTCACCGTAGTGTGTGTGTGTGTGTCCGTGTTCATGCGTGCCCTGTGATGGATTGGCACCCTGTCCAGTGGGTACTCCACCTTGTGCACTAAGTCTCTGGCCCGCCGCGACCCTGTATACAGGATAAAGCGGTATAGACGATGAATGAGTGACATGGTGAAGTTTGTCCACCAAAAAAATCTAACCATCATAATCGCTAGTTACACTTGTACTATTTTAATCCTGTAAGTCTACAGTGTCGAATAATATTTTAATAAAGTTTTCTCTAATATACTGCCTGGCCCAAAAAAAAAAAAAAAAAAAAGTCTCACAGTCTAATATTTCATTCAGTTGCCTTTAGCTTTGAGTCCTGGAATATGGCCGTGCCATCAGGGAAGCATAGATGTGATACCCTGGTCATTCAGTACATTCAGGTCGTCAGCTGACTTTATTTTATTGCCACATAACGTGTGGAAGACCTAGACCTAGACCTCACCTAGACCTGAGCAACTGAAGTAACCCCAGGTCATAACCCTGCCTCCAGAGACTTGTACAGTGATTTTGTGTGCATCGCTGAATGCGTTACCCTTCTTACCCTGACACGCCCATCGCTCTGGAATAGGGTCAATCCGGACTCATAAGACCACATGACATTTTTCCATTGCCCAAAAGTCCAATCTTTTTGCTTCCTAGAAAATTAAGTCTTATTTTGATTAGTCTTACAGACACAGCTGTTTAGTTCCAATGTTGTGAGTTGGAAATGCTCTTACTTTCCCTATTATCAGCCCTATAATTTGAGCCCTGGAAAGGATTAAAAATTTTTTTTTGCTAGCAGTGTTAAGTTTAGTTAAGCTCGAAAAACTAGTGTTAAATTTGATACAAAGCAGATTACCAGGTGTCTTCTATAACCACCTGCTTTATTTACATTACACCACTGTGACTGACCAGAATGAGGCACCAGGCTGTGAAAAATGCAGCTGAATATCTAGACACCCATCAGAATGTGAGAAAGTGGATTGGAGGGGGGAAGAAAAGAAAAAAAAGCTCCTTTGATTCTCCTTTAGTTTGACTGCTTTGCGCGGTTGCTACGGTGACGAGAAAAACATCTCGAATGTCATCCAGTGGATTGCGGTTTGGGAATAACTACTGTAGGTTTGCTCGGCCTATTCGCTACTGTTTTATTGTTCATATTGTGGTGCAGTACATCTTTCTAAACATCTTTTTCTTTATTTTTAACAATGTCGCTGTTCTTTATAAAAAATAAAATAAAAAAAAAGCCAGCTCATGTGAACAGTTCGGCTTAAACTTAATAACAGCTTTATTTTCAAACTGAAATCCAATACTGAGGGGGAAAATATCCAGTGAGGTTCATAAGAATGGATTTGTTCCTGCAGGAGAGTGTCTTTTATAAGAGAGAAATCCACTTTAGGGGATAAAGGGATCAAAGTTCCAGACATAAGGCCCTCTGGCTTTTTTCTTCTCAGGTGTTGACCCACTTGCGCGTGATCGAGGAGAGGATGAACCAGTCTCTGGCTCTCCTGTACAAAGTTCCAGGCGTGTTGGATGATATCCAGGACCAAGTTGGTGAGTGTTGGTGCTTTTTGAGGGCGCAAACAGGAAGTCGAGAGATGGGTTATTTTTCCATTTACAGCATGTCGCAAAGTGTTTAAGGCTGTGTTCACATTACAAGCTGCATTGCATTTATTTTGATGTTTTTAGTCAGATCAGATTTGCATTCATAATTACCTCTGACTTTTATCTGACGCCGATGTGGATGCGTCTGTCCTCTGAAAAGGCATGAACGCATCGATACGTCTTTGTTCGCATCATTTTACTATTTGTGAGATCACTCATTCATTTCAAACAATAGATGCGATTTTAGCAAAAATATGTTTCGGATAATGATCTAGAGGGACGGCAAGCAGTTACAGTGGAACCTCGGATTACGAGCATAATTTGTTCCGGAAGTGGGCTCGTATTCCAAAACACTCGTCAATCAAAGCAATTTTTCGCATAAGAAATAATGTAAACTCAAATTATTCGTTCCGCAGCCCAAAAAATAAATGCATAAAAAAATTAATACAAAATATAAAGTCAAAAATAAAACAAATTAACCTGCATTTTACCTTTAAAAAAAAAATAAAATCATACATACACACACATACATACACACACACACACACACACGGTCAGTGTTATAGTAAACAGTACACGCGTGCACGGATGTTGATTATACCAGTAAGAGACGGGCACTAAGACCTAGCAGGGGAGACGATTCCGCAGCGCAAGAGAGAGAAAAACTGTTGGCTCAGTTGGATCACGTGACGCTCGGCGTCAAAATAAGAAGCGCATGTGTGATACATGATACTCAGTACTCGTAAACCAAGACTTGTTCATTTTTCAAGTCAAAATGATTAAAAATCTTTGCTCGTCTTGCGGAACACTCGCAAACCGTGTTACTCTTAATCCGAGGTTTCACTGTATTTGGCTGTATTTTTTGCGGTCTAGAAAAAGGAAGGACGCCAGACGCCTCGATTTAGCTGCTTTAGCAGATGGTGTTTGCACTGCTATGAAATCCCAGGACTGCCACTGATGGCTGATCCCAGGTTGCCCAAGGTTTAATACCATAAGAAAACAATTTATACTAGAACAAAATTTAAGACAAAACCAGAAAAACATTTAAAATTTTTAGCAAAAGTGCACCTAAAGAACATTGTGTAAAATTCTTGTTCTTCTGGCCAAGACCATGTTATAATGTGATATTTATTTATTTATTTATTTATTTTATTAGTATTAGTATTTTATTATTTTTTGAAAATAATAAAATTACATTATAACAATATTATATTGGTTTGAATAAATTAGTTTAATGTTTAATCTGCCATGAAATAGCCTAAAAAATCTGATTTTAGTTACTTCAGTCTCATAATGTACAGTAAATGTAGCCTTTCGTTCTCTTTTTCTAAACAGTGATTTGAGTTATTTGTTTATTACAACTGGTTTAAACCGTACTTGACTTTACGGCAAAACCCAAAATAGTTCCACTTCTGGTAAAGCAACCGTGAGACGTTTTTCCGTCTCCAGCTTCTTGTTTTTCGTCGCTCTTGATGATAAAGGAAGAACGTTTCTTGTCTTACCGAGTAACAGCAACCTCTCCGTCATGGAAATCAGAAAGGCAGACTGGGGAAATTCCTCATGTAAATATTTCCCCATACACAGCTTCACCATGTTAACGGTTATCCAGTGTTACATTTTTTTGTTTGTATCATTTATAACACAAGTTTGTTTACGAGGTGTTATGCTGATGAATGTAAAATATGATTTGGATAAATCCAGGCACAAATGACAAAGATGTGTTATAAAAAGGGAATGAATCATATGTTGATAATCATCATTTTTTTGTGTTTATGTCCTTCACGTGTCTTTTTGCCCTCCTGTGTGTGTGTGTGTGTGTGTGTGTGTGTGTGTGTGTGTGTGTGTGTGTGTGTGTGTGTGTGTGTGTGTGTGTGTGTGCTTATTTGTGCCCCGTGCGTCATTTGACCATCTGTGTGTCCCTGATTCAGTCACAGTCTATTTCTCTCTACCCATCACCACGTCTGTGTCCCCCCCCCCCCCCTCCACTCCAGTAGGTAGTCACACGCATCAAATCCGTGATTTGAGCACCTTTTTAATTAGAGCACACCAACCCGAATACTCCTGTTACTTTACTCAGCACCGGAAATCTGTCTTACTCTGTTCTGATTCTGTTAATCTCTTCATTTTGTTTACTCGATCTCAGAACTGTTGCAGCGTGAGCAGCAGGAGATGTCAGCACAGTTAGCCTCACTGCAGAGCGATGTGAGAGTGAGCTACGGCAATGACGCACTGATGCCCGACAGCACCGCCCCGCTCGACCTGCTGCCGTCTGAGGACTCCGACAACCTCGGCTTCATTCACCCTGAAAGCTTCAACCAGCCCAACACTCAGAACCATGGTACACACAACACACACACTTGTACGGCCATAGATGATGATGATGATGCGACTTCGAGGGCAAACTTACTGTAATATCAAGGAGATAACACTTAGCGGTTCTACTTAAGAAGTCTAGCTGTATTTTTTTATTTATTTATTATTTGTAACTGAAGAGCCATTGAGGGAATGTGAGTGTACGGTACAGTGTCTCAGTTATACCAGTGGACATGCCTGAGGACTTGGAACACACCATGACTAATTACCGCAATGAAAACGCTTTTATTTCTCCACAGTTGAGCCTGTGGATGTTCGTCCCTTCCCTGACAGAGGGCTTCCTACTCGCCCAGGTAGATTTATTACGTATGATGTCATGCATTTGTACAAACTGGTCGTTTTAAATTAGTTATTGGAGCTGTTTGTGATTTAGTAATCCGATTATAAATTGTAGTATCCACCTGAATGTGCTTGTAAGGACTTACATTTGAAATGAAAATGTTAGATAGGCTTCATCTTAAAACTACAAATTCCACCTTTAAGTGGTATAAATGTAAATGTAAATCATTACAATTACTGGAATTGGAACTGTCTAATGCATTAGTAAAACCTATAAGGATAATGCTGAAGAAATTTCTCAGAAGAAATGTGGTTGGAAAAAAAATATGAATGACTTTGAATTGACTTAAAATTCAGTTCAGTTCAATTTTATGTCTATCACGCTTTTAACATTTATTGTCGCAAAGCAGCTTAACAGAGTCACTTAAAAGCTTGGTGGAGTTGCATCGTAAAAATCACAGCTACAATAAGTAGTCAAACACTACTAGTCAAATTTTCACACACAAACAATGTGATGAGAACTCACAGGATTGGGACTAAACAGCTGTGTGACCATGAGAAAACCACCACGGGTTGAAATGCGGTTGAAGCGATGCACTCTCCATGGATAGTGGCCACTTGTACAGATGTGCGCGAGGCAGTGTTATGATCTGGGGTTGCTTCAGTTGCTCAGGTCTAGGCTCAACGAAATCAGATGATGACTTGAATGACCAGGTTATCACATCTATGGATGGCTCGGGCATATTTCAGGACTCGTATAATAAGAGTTGTAGCATGAGGAATCATTTTCATACTTGAACTCAAAACCAAATTGCTTGCACAGACCCTTCAAGTCCCACATTTAATCCTGTATGAAATGTTTTAAAATTACACCTGTATTCCTGAAACAACCTTCATTCTCCATTTCCTTGTTTGGTTTTAGTGTCTGGTCTGAAGCCTGAGGATGTTCCAGAGCTGAAGATGGAGGCAGAGGAGAGGCACAATGCTGCTTACGAAGTGCACCACCAGAAACTGGTACACACACACACACACACACACACACGCACAAATAGAACATCCCAAAATCTTTCATTTAATAACTATTGCATCACATAATAATATAGTTATGATTGGCATTGCCGGACAGCCCCTTCATGAGATAGTTGTCATGCACATGCCTAATGCCAGTCTCACACTTATTCATTTTATGCTTTTTACTTTAACACACATACACACATCACCATTTCCGGACACACCAGCTCCCCCTGCACTCCTGTGATCGGATATAAACTAGTGCCAGGAGAGGGCAGCTTCATCCTCGTTACCATGCCACCAGGTCAAGTTGGCATGGCAACGCAGACCCACTGAGATAGCAGCTGCTACATCTTCACTTCATTCTCCCTAGTGACAGAATTCTCTCTATTAGTGGATGCTGGAATGTCTCTTCCCTTTTTTTTTTTTTTTTTTTTTAATAAACGTCATCCTTTCTCTTTCCTTGTACTTCTTAGGTGTTCTTCGCAGAAGACGTCAGCTCAAACAAGGGTGCTATTATTGGCCTGATGGTAGGAGGTGTCGTCATAGCGACTGTCATTGTCATCACACTGGTAATGCTGCGAAAGAAGCAGTACACATCTATCCACCACGGCGTGATTGAGGTCAGTGCGTGTGCCCGCACGTCTGTTTCTTGTTTGTCCTTTCATCTGAGGTTTTATCTGATGCATAAAACAGAATGAATGGAATTTGGCAGGGATCTGTGTAATAAAAAACAGATTCAATAAATAAGTACGCCTCCCAAAAATAAGATAAAAGGTGGACACTTTTTTTTTTTTTTTTTTTTGAGAAGATTTCTCAGTATTTCATGAAAATAAAATACAAGAATAAGATTTAAAAAGATTACAGACACAGCAGTCTTAAACAGTCAGTTTATGAAGCTAATTAAGGTGTCTTCTCTCTTTCATGGAAAGACAAAACAATGTGCTTCATAAAAATTGTATGAGATCTTACAGGTTTTCGAGTAAATCCAGCGGTATCGTATATTCTTTTAGTTTCCATGGTAACGACTTACATAGCGACGGTCCAATTAAAAGGAATGAAAACACGTTATAATTTTTCCATAAGAAGTAAAGGACCTTTTTAAAAGTGCCTTGTAAAAGTCAGTCTGTGTGGTTTTTTTTTTTAATTTTTTTTTTTTTAACACATCTCTTTTTTTTTTCTTCTTCTTCCCTTGTTTCTTTCTCACAGGTGGACGCTGCGATCACTCCAGAAGAGCGCCATCTTTCTAAGATGCAGCAGAACGGCTATGAAAATCCAACTTACAAGTTCTTTGAGCAGATGAACTAATGATCCATGTGCTAGGCTGTAGTCCCCTAACCCTTTCCTCTTTACCCCACTCTGGACAGTGTAGGGAAAGACTCATTCCCTGTAGTACATGTCTTTCGGTGCCACTTGTGATTGGTCACTCGTCTTTATGATGCACATAAACAGATCAAACCTTTTAATTCATACTTGATGTAAAGATGCTCTTGAGCACTGATCCAGGATCAGGTGCTAATCTTTCCTGAGTTTACAGATTTTATGCCCCTCTTCCCCTAGTGTCCCCCACACTGTCCATTCCCACACTTTAACTGCTGAACACTGGGATATAACTGATTAGTGTTATGAAGACACTTTCTTTTTTTTTTTCTCCTTTTTTTTTTCTCCACTTCTAGTCCTTATCCCATTGTGTGCTTTGATGACAGCTGTGCTGTGTTGGATTAAAACGGATTCAAATCATGATGATAAGATTATAGTGATAACCCTAATGTACTCTTGAATGAACTCTTCATTTTAAGATTTTTTTTTTCCAAGAAAAAAAAAAAAGAAAGAAAAATCATGGATAAAGAAGACGTTTTCTTTCGTTTCGTCTAATGTATTGTCGTAATGCAGAAAAAAATTGCTGTACCTATTTAGTGCATGTTATATAAAAAAAAATGAAGATAAACTCTATTGTCCGGATGGGTCCTTTCTCCTGTTAGAGATCGTAATTTTCCGCAGGGTTTCAACATTTACTATCTTCTCATGAACATGACGTCAGTTTCACTAATGAGCGACTTAAACAGAAATCGTCTTTCTGCTTTGATTTTATACAGACATGATTTACAAGAACTGTCTTTTTTGTTTTTGTTTTTCATTTATCTTTATTTTTTACTTTGAGTTCCTCCAGCTACTGGGGGCTGGAAAGAAAAATCAGTGTGTATATTTCTATCTTAATGTGTTTTCATCTTATGCATTTCACAGATCTATTCTTTCTCTCTCTCTCTCCACACTATTTAATTTCACTTTCTGTTTGGATTCACATGGTTGGATGTGTTTTGTAATGGGTTTTCAGGATCTAGGGTGTTTAGGGGTTGGGAGGTAGGGATTCACTGTATGTGTATGTATGTTCTCTCCAGTGAAGTTTGTGTTTTTGTACAATCCCATGTGAAGTAAAAAAGAAAGCCTTTCCTTCAGCCTCTAGTTTCCTGGAACACAGTGGCACCATAGTGTGATTAAACTGAACCACATGGAAGGAAATGAAGCGAAATTCTTTCATGTCTCCTGGATAGACAGTCCAATTTCTTTCCTGTCTTTGTCTTGTGCTATGCCTTTAGTCGGTTTTTATGCTACGGTTTATTAGAGGTTGCCAGATTGGATCGATGCAAGCCAAGAGTATTGAATTTTGGCACAGGACACAGCAGGATATTGGGAAGACCTGGCAACCAGGAGACAATGACACTGGAAAAAAATTAAATATGGAAAGCAGATTATTCATATCTACATGATTTATTTCCCTGGTTTAAAACAAAGGCAAGTAGGTTAATTAAAAGAAGTGATCTCGGAGCAGGGGCTATTCGCTACGATTTTCAGGTCGTAGATTAAAGTGAGGTGTTAGATTTTGTTTTCCAGTAATGGGTCCTTGCACTATGAGCAATCCTCCAATCTGAAAGCCCTCACTCAGCACAAACTACCCATTTCGCATGCATTGAAATGTCTGCACTGCTGTAGTGAGTGTCTTTAAACAACTGAAACTCTCTTCCTTTTGGGCGGATTTTTGTTTCCCGTATAAATTTGAGCTATCCTGGTAATCATTAAAAAAAAAAAAAGACATAAACAACACTGGTGTGGTTGAGTGATTTAAATAGATCAAGTGTTTGTGGTTGCAGTTTTCTGACTGAGATTTAAGAAGGCATTAGGGATGCAGTGACACTGCATTGTACAGTAGATACAGAAAGCAGGTTTCGTTTTCTTTCTGTGACTTTTTCTTCCTCTATGTATGTAAGTGTATGGAACATTTGCTTTGATTGGAAACACTATGCTTTATACACTGTATTCCATAAATAAAGTTTTGAATGTACATAAGATTTTCTGTGTGGTGGAACATATTTTCTTTGGTTGTTTTTTGCTTTGTCTGGCCACCTCAGTCAGAAGCCTGTTATTTAGTTTTATGACTAGACGTTTGAACTTATTTTCAACCCCTTGGAAAAAATGTGCTCTACTTTCCAATAGAAATGTATAAGCACAAAAGGGCAGACTAAATACGGTTTTAGGAAAAACCACTGGAACTACGCTGACCTTTATATAATGAACATGTTAAAAAAATGAGACTGAAGTAGTTATGGCAGCTCAGTCATTACCTGTTGGAAATCAGATTATTATTAATCCATCCATCCATCTAGAAACCTCTCTAGTCCAACTGTTGACCGTTAAGGCCAATGGTGACCATTGCAGTTATTTCCATCTTGTAGGACCTCAGGTCAACATTCACATGCACATTAACACACTACGGGCAAAGGAAACTGGAGAACCCGGAGGAAACCCACCAAGCACGGGGAGAACATGAAAACTCCATGCACACAGACCCAACGCAGGAATCGAACCAAATTTTAATTCATAATATTGAAATAGGTTAAAATCAAGGATACATAGTCATTGATTAACCTTTAAAATTCAGCGTGCTTAAAAACTGACATTTTAAAATTCAGGTTTAAAAAAATCAGCATTCAACTTTATGTTCACAAATGTAGATTTAAAAATTGATGTTTATTTTAAAAAAAACAATTCAGGGTGTTTTTCAGCACAATTGAACCATTCAAAATTAATCATATATAAACACCCTGAATGCAGACATGGATTTAAATCAGATTAATTAGTTCATTTGTATTTTAACTATTGAAGTATGTTGTACAGGCGGCATGGTGTTGTAGTGGTTAGCACTGTCGCCTTGTACCTCCAGGGTCCAGGTTTGATTCCCGTCTCTGTGTGCATGGAGTTTGTATGTTCTCCCTGTGCTTGGTGGGTTTCCTCCGGGTACTCCGGTTTCCTCTCACAGTCCAAAGACATGTAGATTAGACTAATTGGCATTCCCAAATTGCCTGTAGTGTGTGATTGAGTGTGTGTGTGTGTGTCCTGCGGTGGATTGGCACCCTGTCCAGGGTGTACCTCTGCCTCATGCCCTAAGCCTCCTGGGATAGGCTCCAGGTCCCCGCGACCCTGATTACAGGATTAAGCGGCATAGACGATGAGTGAGTATGTTGTGCCTTCAGTCTACGTATAGTTTGGGAAAATTAGCAAGATTACACATCTTGGGTTATAACATGGCACACTTGATGCCTACTTGTGGTATTCATTAATTCTGACAGGGTACTGATCAAACGATTCAGCCGTCCAGTACATAAGTTAATAAAACAGACATAAGTTATGAAAAATATTTCCTTACAATTTGGAACTGAAATGGACTTAATTGAGCGTAAATATTAATGATATCCCATGATATTGGCCGCGATAAGTGTGTTTATTACTTGTCGAAATTGATTCACAAAAGTAGAGTGAAGTCATATCCTCACATGGATTTTCATAGCATTTCTATGCGGATGACACTCATCCTGTCTTTTGTCAGATGCCAGTGTTTATGCTCAGATTTTGGCATGCCTAGCAAATATCTCATCATGGATGGCATCTCATCAGCTGAACATTTATTTCATATAAAAAATTTTTAAAAAAAAGGTAATTCATTCCCCTGTCAGAATCTTGGGATCTCCCTGGACAACTCTCAGATCTCACCTTCAGTTACTGCATGCAACCTTGGAATAACCATCAACAATCAACTGATCTTTTCCTCTGCTAATCTCATTACACGAATGTCGACTTCACTTTTTACATCATTATCAGATGCTTGTTCAGTCGCACATCATTTCAAGACTGGACTCCTGCAACTGGTAGGTCTGCCCATGAACAGTATCCCATGAAATATGCATACATGCACCTGGCCTGGGATGAACAGAGTTGTTAGGGGACATCCTCAAATTCTTTTTCACCGTTTTGTATTTGCTTCTTTTACTTCTTCAGGAAAATCGGAAAGTAGTTACAGGACACACCACTGAGGAAAAATGCTGGCAGAAACAGAGTAAGGGAGACTAAGGCGAGTTAGAAACTACAACATCTGCCCTCAACCTTAAAGATAGCTTTCCTATTTTTTTACGTAATACATGAGGAAACAGCCTTAATACCTACAGGTATAAGAACAGATGGGATCTGCAACAGCATGACAGTTTTGAACTGCTATGGGGATTTAACATGAACTATCAGAGCATAGGATTGCTGCCAGATATTGCATCCACCATCTGACTACATCAGGCTGATATGAAAACAGATCTACATCCAGCGCTTCAGAATTGGGAGCAGATTTCACACTTCAGATTGTGAGTACATTACCTTGTTATGGAAACAAGCCTCTCTTATACAACTTGACCATTCCGACAGGGCTGAACAGATATGTGGAATACCTGCTGATTTTGGATAGCTGAATGTGTGCACATACATGAGGACTAGAGGGCTGTCAAGCAGTGGTGATTTCTTTAAGACTGCAAGGGAAGCTCAGCTTCCCCTATAATGTCACAAAATTAATGGTCAAATTATGTACTATTG